>JAXQQM020062805.1:0-539872 GCA_034641835.2 Pinus albicaulis | reverse complement strand
AGTTGCCGAGGATCATGGAACATTGTCCCTTCGCTCACCCAAGAGATTATTCCTCATCACCATACATATATATCTGTGTGTCTCTCTACAGCCACAGGTCTCTGAGAAATATATAAATCAGAGATATTTGTCCTATGAGAATGGAGATTCAAATCTGTCCACAGATTCAAATCAAAATTCTTGCTGCGGCGCAGCATAACATAAGCAGCCCCTTCAGTTTGAAAAACCTCAAGGGTGTTTTGGCAGCTTACCATATCGACCAGGAAGATAAGCAGTGCTCGTCGGTAAATATTCAGACAATCAACACACCCGCAAGCAGAGTGTGGTCAGTTATTCGAAGGTTCGATAAACTTGAAACATACAAGCCCTTCGTTAGCAGCTGCTTCGTCAAGGGAGATGTGAAGGTGGGATGCGTGACGGAGGTCAAAGTCGTATGCGGGCTTCCAGCCAAGAACAGTATTGAGCGCCTCGAGATTTTGAACGAGGAGAAGCACATTCTCAGCGTTACGGTTTTGGGAGGAGAACACCGCCTTCGGAATTATCGGTCCGTCACCGCATTGAATGAGTTCGTGGAGGAGGGAAGGGTTTGGACTAATGTTGTGGAATGTTACGTGTCAGATATTCCAGAGGGGAATTCGGGAGAAGATACCTGCACCTTCATAGATACCATCGTCAGATGCAACTTGCAGTCTTTGTCAACGTTATTCTCACGGCCTACTTCGCAATCTGATCGGTCTTTATCTTCGTTAAATTCGATGCAATCTGGTTGATCTTTACCTTCGTCAATTAGATGTCAGATCCTCTGTTATGAATCTTCACTAAAAGGCTCTTCGTCAATTAGATGTCAGATCCTCTGTTATGAATCTTCACTAAAAGGCCAACTATCACAATTTGATTGATCTTATCTTCCTCAAATAAATATTGGATGTTGTACTTAAATTGTTCTCCTATTGAATGTGAATATCCTAGTTTTCTTGTAGGGACTTGGGTACTCTCCACCCAAAGAAAATGGTTAATTTTTTATATAATATGATTTTAAAGAACAAGTTGCATTAATTTTTACTAGAAATCTGCACACTTTGACATATAATTGACATATAATTGTTGTTGGAGAAACCATGTTTAATTGTATTCATTCATTCCTAAAGTAGATATTAAGGACATTACTAAGTTGACAAGTGTAATATTAAGAAATTTTGCTTTATAAAAGTGCTTGTTTAAGGGACGAGTATAACAATACATTTTTTTGGCAATGGCGCAAAATATTTGGAGTATAACGTTTCTTCCATCAATTGAAAATGAAAGGAAAAGTAGAGATACAGATGCCTCCAGAGATCTTGCAAAATCATTCGTATTTATGCTAATTTGATTTTCAATAATTCTACACATGCTCCAATGTGTCTATGCATAGAGAAGTTGATTCAACGAAGACAGAGATGGAAAGGCTTTCCAGTGCTTGCAAAGAGGTTTATGTGCCATGAAAGGAGGGTAATGCGAAGCAAATTTTTCTTGGATGGATTTAAGGCCACGTGGTTTATGGACAGAATGTGTTCAGAAGAAGGAGGAGTCTAGGCCATAGATCCTGTTGGGATTTCGTCCATAACAAGAAGGTTTGAACCATGTTTGAGTGGAATTGAAGCTTTGAAATACTAAACCTATGGGTTTGTGGCCTATACTGGTAAGTCCCTACTGAACACTGTGTGGTGAATGTTTCTGGGTCATGGGTGATGGTCTTAGAAACTATTTTAAACATATTTATCATTTCGCCATTGGTTGGGGGATTGGAGCATCACATTATGGGATAATCACATTCAATCATTTATCATATCTAGACACTGTAAGAGTTTCAGGGTGAAACTCTGCCACTAGTGGTGGAACATATGTGGGTGTGTCTATTGTTGTTGTTAGTAACTATACAGATATCATGCGGTGGCCTTTTTCAAGGGCGTCCAAAACTACAAGAGGACCGAGGAGGAAGTGTATGTGAGATTGTTTAGACATGCAAATCTATTTAGGGAATGTGCACAGGGAGTGTACTAGATTCACCGCAACTGATACTCCTGGCTCTGTTTAAGAACAGACTCTTGGAAACACTCCCTTTCCTTTGAGACTCTACTCGAATAAGGGGAGTTCAGAAACTTTGGGGCGGCAAATGGAAGGAATTTTTAGTGTTTCCAACGTGCATAATAGTGAAGGGGTTCAAATTTGTCATCGGTTGGGAGATGACTACAAAAAAACTTGTTGCAGATGCTGAAAATAACACATAACCCTCAGATATTAAGCTATTTTGTTGGGAGGTGATGACATTAGTTGTTTGAAGCTAGAGGATATGACACAAACACCTTGTTTGATTTTATCCAACACTTCCAATGAGAACTAAAATTACAACTAGCCAGATTCTCATGGTGGGGGATACTTTTTGAATCCCAGGAAAATTTGAATTTTTGCGTGTAAGGATATGATTCACATTTAATAAGTAATACAAAGGGCGGTGAAACAACCTGGAGCACCTAAATTTTTTTATCTATTTTGACATCTTCGTGAAAGGTGGTAACTATTCTGGGTGCTGCCAACAACTGTCATATTTAAGAAAGGGGTTGGTGTCTTGGTTTTTGATCCAGGTTGGTAGATCTTCCTAGGGAAAAACTGGAATGAACCGTGATGGGAACAAGGGCATTTATTTAGGGAGTATTTTGGGATGGGGAATTTTTCGGGGGTTGTGCATAATTTACTAAGCTGAAGATTTCTGGCCTAAGTTATCATATAAAGGTTATGGGATGGCTAACTTGGCATCTTTTTGGGATTGATAGTGGGTTTAGAGTCCTTTCTGGATGATTGGGAGGCAGATGACTCTGCGAAAAATGCTTTGATACATGTCATGGAGCTGGCGGAAGGTGGTGGGATGCTACCACCACAAGTTGGGATTAATGACACTCCCCTAGTAACATGGGCCGCTAAATGTTTTGAGCTTGCAGGGGATAGGAACATTGAAGAACCATTATTAGCTCACACGATAGAGCCGAAATACAAAAGTAATAATATCCACCCACAAAAGGTTGCCAAACCTTTCAAACTTGTTGAGTTTTGGATACGACATTATGTGAGACAATTCGTTCAGTCAACAATCGCGGGAACTAGTGGGAAGATGGTTCTTTTATAGGGATAGAAGTGAGGACATGGCACAATGGTTAAATGATGCGTGGGTAAAACTACTGGGCTACCCGTCGAAGGTTTTTAAACTCCTTAATGGATGGTACAGTTCCCACTTCATGAAACCAAAGGACGTGGGGGAGGCCCTTTCAACGCCATGGGTACTCAGGAGATGTTTCCTAGAACTACAAAGATGAGATATAGGATTTAATCCCATGAGAGACACTCCATAGAACCATCTGGTGTGGGTGAAGATGTCGAGTCTACCACTGGAATTCTGGACCCATCATGTGGTCATAGCCATGGAAAATTGCACTGGCAAGTGTGTCTTCGTGGATTTGAAGTGCTTGGGGGTGTATGACAAAAGGGTCGCATGGGTTTTGGTCGAGTTATCTTTCTTAGGTGAACTCCCATCATATATTGATCTTTCATGGGAACATAATGTATACTGTCAAAGGCTTAACTACTGGAAAATTCCATTCAGGTGCCACTTATGTCACTACACTGGACAGTTGATGAGATAGTTGCTATTATATTGTTATTGAATTACATATATTTTTACATATTTAATTTCATGTTATTATATTATTATAGTATTAAATTATTTGATTAATTGAAACATTTGAGAATATATTAATTAGAACACTTATTGAAAAACATTTAAATTAATATGTTACAATTCATTAATAATAAAATTAGCTAATTTATTTATTAACATTTATATATTTATATATTAACTAATGTAATAATGCATAATTAAAAAATATTTAATACATAATTAGTATAGTTAACCAAATTAGTTAAATATGAGCGCATTCACATGGTCAATTTATGTTTATGTTATTTGACAATAGGCAACCTTAATTCACCCAAAGTATCACTCACTATAACAATAATTAATTAATTAATTAATTAATTAAAGAATAGGAAAAATACTTAAAAAATTAGTTAAATTAGTAATTAAAATATTAATGTTAATCAATTTATTAATAATTAATCTATTTGTGTTAATTAATTTATTAAATGTTGAATATTCAATTAAATATAATTGTTAACACATTAACCTTGTTACCATAATAACATTATTATTATTAATAACACTTAAATTTCAATATTAGCTTTAAAAATGAATAATTAATAATATGAATACTATTAATTACCTTAACAATATTACTATAGCTGAATGTCTTTCGGATTAATCACATCACTAGGATTTGGCGGACTTTTTGAACCAACTATTGATGTTCATCCTTAGGAAAAGGAGCAAAAGCTAATCGATCCTAAGGAATAAATAGGGATGCTTCATTGCTCGGAAATAGCATCATTGCGAGAAAGTTAGTTATTAAAATTTGTAAGGTTTGAGAATTAATATTAATTAATATTATGGACTATTTGTGGATTAATAAAGGGCATAGCGTTGGTATGATTGTTTCTGTTCATCTCATGACTTTCTTCCACTACCATGGGGTTCATATGGGTAGTTGGGATGAGGGATGCAATTGGATTACTGTCTGTGAATGGATGTTAAACAATTTTAAATGGAGGAAAACTCTTTCTAGTCAGTCTTGATTTTTTATATCTCAATTATATAAAGGGCCGAGAGGGCCAGACTCTGCCAATAATCTTCTCCTTGTATTGGAGATTCCTAAGGTATCCCACACAAAGCATATGATTCATCTTACTAACCTATTTCTATACACAACATTCCTATTCAAGGTTTTAAGCAACATTCTCTGTAGGTCCATCATGGTTAAAGGACAAAATAGAGGAAAGAAACAACAAATCAACCTGACAGTCGGCCCTAGTAAAAGAGGAAGTAAGAGTAACAAGCAATTTTTGAAGAATATTGTTGCTGTAGATGAGGCTGGAAATTCAGCTCATATACAAAATACAATTCACGGATGGGAGAGACAAAGTGACGGTGAATATGATGACCTGAAAGAGCAGGAGGTTAAAATGGATTTTATATCAAACCCAGGTAGTACAAGAGGTAGTGTCTCTCTATTTCAGCAATCAGTAATAACTTATTGGAAAATGAAATGTGTCCTAGCAAAGGCAATGGCGAGCAAGGAAGTAAGATAAGGCAACTTATTAGTGCTATTTGAACTCCAACAGATAAACCAGGACATTCATGAGATGGCTAAGGCACAGATCCAAGAAAATGTGAGAATTGGGAAAATTGAGCGTCAACTACAAACCATGCAGCAAGTGGAATTGCTAGGTTCCTTTGCAAAGGAACTAGCCCCTGTGGATTCTTCAGATGGCAAATATTCTTAGTATATAGTTTCATTTCATGTTTTTGGCGATTAATAGGTATATTTTCTATTTCAGTTGTAAATTTTATGGACATAGTAAAGTGATAAAGGCAGTCGCTAGAAGGAAAAAACAATTTTAGTTCTGGTTAGCCTTTAACTCTCTCTAGTGGCCAATAGACTTGGTTTCCTTTGGGCAGGTTGAGGCTACCATAAATGATTGAATATGTATAGCAAATTTCTCTCTCTAATTTTGAAAATAGAAAGGTACTACGAAGTTTACAAAAATAAAATAAAATATTAATTAATAAATTAATTATACATTTGACTAATATAATTGACTAAAATAATTATATGATAATACTTCAATTAATATATCTGCGTTAATAAATTAATATTATTATTAATCAATACTAATATATTGATTTATTTGGGATCTGCAATGAATGAAAGCATTAAAGGGCCTCTGGCACCCACGCAGATCCCAAAGACATATGAGTGCCATGCCCACATGGCCTCGCGTGAGAACAGTCCCTGCGCCATCAATGTGCCTTGGATGCAGCAAAATGGTATTAACTGCCCCTTCAGTCTCAGGCTTAAGGCAGTGTATTTGGTTTTGGCGGTCACGATGGACGAGAGGCAGACAGACGGAAACCATTTGCGATTTTTGCTCCCGTTCAGAAGCGAATGCCCTCCTGGTGCGGCAATTCCCAGTTGCAAGACGGCTACAGGGCGTAGATGCAGCGTCTGGGCCTGTCTGGAGACATTGCCGGGCGTTCACTTCACAAACAGTTCTTGCTGCGGAGCTTCTGACTCTTATGACATCTCGAGAGCCACCTTCACAGGTATTCCGTCCTCCTCAATTCTTAATTTGAACTCTCAGGCTCTTCGTCACCGCCCTTTCAGCTCTTCTGCCCACCTGCATAGGCAGAGTCACCCAGGTAGCATCTCCGCCCTCACCCCTTCTCCGGAACACCTTTCTGGCAAGCCTCGTCTTCGTCATTTGCTGTATGCCATGCCCCGACTACGGCAAAGAATGAGGCCTCGTCGAGGCGTGAGTCGAGGGCGCTCTTCTGGCCTTCCTCCTCTGCCCCACTCTGACCTTAGCTCCTCCTCGGACGGAGGTGACAACACCCCCCCGCGTTCTTCACGTGATGGCCGTCGAAGAAATAGAGGCAGGGGTAGCTTAGTAGGCAGAGGTCGAGGCAGGGCGCAAGCCACTCAAAATGCTTCTGACATTCCTGTAGCTCACTCTGAACCTCCCGGATTCTCTCCCCCTATGAATTGTCCTAATCCTTCCGGTCAGCCCCTTCCCTCAGATGATATCACCCATCCCGGGCAGCCCTCTCCTTCTTTCTACAGAGCTCGTGGCACCTCCATCCGGCAGACCACCCAAAACGCGGAATTTCATTTCCACTGCACTTCTTATGATTCCATCATCACTGCCCTCATCACTGTATCCCTCCGGGAGGAAATTCCCCTCTCTACTCACCCCCCTGCCCCTGATCCTTGCCCCATTCCCTCCCCTCATGCAGATATTAGCACTGAAGTACAGCGCCAGAACAAGCATTCTGACAGCCAGGAAGGACAGGAAGACAGCAGCACAGGAAATGAGTACGCTTGCAGGGTGGAAGAGGAACCGCTGTCCCCTAAGGACAAGAGCTGACTCCTTGGGCTCACTCATTGCTGGGTTCATCATGATTAACTATTTTAGAAGCTCACTTGTTGAGCATTTTGATGATTTTTGCTTTGTTTTTAAAAATATCTACATGCTTTGTTTAAGTCTCTGGCCGGTTTCCCTACTATGGGCGGCCCAACTATTGATGAACAATG
The DNA here is from genome assembly GCA_034641835.2 of Pinus albicaulis. Classification (NCBI taxonomy): domain Eukaryota; kingdom Viridiplantae; phylum Streptophyta; class Pinopsida; order Pinales; family Pinaceae; genus Pinus; species Pinus albicaulis. Next base: position 532,637 of record JAXQQM020062805.1, on the reverse strand, counting down.
GGTCGGTTTCCCACACTGGGCGACCCCGACTATGGGATAGCGATTTAATCTGCCAGTGTCGGCTCTCTGTGACGGTCCTGGCGATTTGTACGATATTTTCATAATTAATAGAATTAATTGATTTAGAAAAAAAAAAAATATATATTGATTTAAATATTTTAATTAATATATTGAGAAAATTTTAAAGTAATGTGTTTTAATTAATTAAAACATTAATTAAAATATCAAATTTAATGTGTTACAATGATATTTGATGATGATGATGATGGTTAAAATCCAATGAGACCAAAATTTTTTCTACCAGACCTAAAGAAAAGAATTATTTAGTGTGTTTTAAAATTGTACTCCTATGCTCAAAGAGTTTGGAGAGAAGCGTCGTGAGCTCACTATAATTTTGTCATGTAAAAAGGCTACGAAGGTCGATATTGCAACACATATTATGAAACTGAGATCTAATGTGGGTGTACATAGGGCACTCTAAGAGGAAGTGATTTTCATCCTCAATGTTCATATTCTCACATGGAAGGTCCTTTCCACCCATGGTGTTTTAGGAGATGCCCAATGACCTGTTTCACTATGGAGCTCATGAGAGTTCGTTTTTATCTTGGCTATATTAATTTTTTTCTTTGAGCTAGTTAAAACAAAGAGATACTTTTGATCTTCGAGAGTAGGGTTGATGACCTCCTTATAATACTTTAATTTTCTTTTAGCCTCTAAATATTTCTCACACCACATTTTGTATTTAAACTTAGAAGTAACAGTATTTTTAATTTTATTAATATTTTTCAATGCAACATTTTTCGTTGATCTCCCAATGGTTTAACGAGGCCCTAGTATCTTTATACCAACCTTGTTTGAACCTTAGGTGGTTTTGGCTGGAATTTAAAGCTAGATTAGGAATTATGTGGTCTCCCATTTTAGTGATATTGTGCTTATATAACAAGAGCCTAGTCATAGCTAGGCTCTTGATAGGAGAAAGACCCACTTCTATATGGAGAATAGGATAGGGTGTATTGCTTTTAATTTTGAGGTTATATTTTATAAAATGCTTTTGTATTTTCTCAATATTTCTCCACGATTCTCTAGAGATGTTGCAACTCCAAACCTCACATCCATACAAGATAATAGGTGTGACTAAAGTTTCAAAGAGGAGCTTCTTTTTATCTGAGTTGACAAGGTTTGGCGCCTTGTAATTATTTTCAAGACCAAAATAAGCTTCCACCCTCCATTAATATTTTTCTCAATTCTATAGTTCCAGTTGAGCTCATGATGAATATAAATTCTTAGGTACTTGCAAGATGCCACTTACTCCAATTTGATAATGTTATACACAAAATTAGCCTAAGTTTCCTTCTTGGATTTGATAATCATAACTTTTTCTTTTTCAGTCTTAACAATCATACCCATGGTAGAGAAGAAATACTTAAGAATTCTTAGTTTCTTATCAATATTAGATGGGCACCTTTCCAGAAGAAAAATATCATTAGCATAGAGAAGAAGGATGATGACTATTCCATCTAAGGTCATGGCAACACAACCTTCTTCCTCTAAAAACCTTCTAGCTTGTCAATGTAAATTCCGAATAGGGTAGGGAAGAGGGGGTAACCTTATTTAACTCTGATATTACACTTAATATCTTTCGACCATCCCTCATTGATTTTAAACATGGCAATTACATTATCATATAACCTTATAACGATAGATCTCAAATCAAAAGGAACCTTTATTTTTTCTAATCAATTCCATGGGTTATTTCTACGCATCGTAAATAAAGCCTTTCTAAAGTCCACAAAGAAACAAAAGAGATTGGATTTATCATTACGACATTCCTCCACAATGATCCTATGTGTAATGAGGTTGTCCACTATTGAGTGTTTCATTCTGAAACTTGCTTGGTATTTAGCCCGCTTACCTTCCCTTTCAACCCATATGATAATCTTTTTTTCCAAAATAATACCATATAACTTGGATGAGATAGGGCTAATCATAATTTTCCGATAATTAGATGGGTTATTTGTATCCCCACTTTAAAAAATAGGAAAAATTAGGCTCTAAGTCCATAGTTTAGGAAACCTTTGCTTGACTGCTTGATTGAAAATGCTGTGGATGTAAGGGATGAGGACATGACCTCCAATTTTTAAGATTTCTGCCTGGTAACCTTCAATGTCCTTAGCTTTTCCATTTTCCAGGCACTTAACCACAAAATCTATGTCTTATAATGAGAAAAATTCTTCCTTTGTGAGGCGGGTTTCAAAGTTATCTATGACATTTGGAGATTCATAAAAGCTTTTCAATATAGGAATTCTAGTTGTGTAAAGAAATTCTATTATTATCCTTAGTTTTTCTAGTTAGACTCTACCTCCATACCTTCTTAGGAGCTACCTTAGAGAGGTGTAATTTATTTTATTGTCTTTTATGAATATAGTGCATTTTTTCCTTTTAGTTAGGGCTTTTTATATTTTTATCTTGCCAATTTTAAGAGACTCATTAAAAACTTCCTTAATTTCTTTCCTCACACTTTTACAATCTTTATCATACAAAGGGTTGATTTTTCTCTTGCTTTTATTTCTTGAAACTTCAATTGATTACTTTTTAATAGAATATGAGAGGGTTGTAGTAAAATTATGATAGAGGTATTCTATGTTGTCTATACCAGATAAATGAAGAAAATTATTTTTTAATTCATTTAGAAAATGATCATTTTTATTTATTATTACTACCATTTTATAATTGATTAATTAATTGATTAATTAATATTAATTATAAACCTTCAATTTTTTTAATAACTAACTTTCTAACAACTAGTTTTAACAACTACTTCTTAATGGCTATTTCCGGGAAATCATGCATCTCTATTTATTGATTAAGATCGATTAGCTTCCTCCATGAGGATGAACCACAATAGTTGGTTCGAAACGCGAACCAAATCCTAATAATATGATTAATCCGAAATACATTCATCTACATTATGGATCACAAAAGTCTTAGATCTAACATTATTACTATAAATAATATTAATATTAATAAATATTATTAATAACATTTAGTATTAAGAATAATATTAATAAATTTTACTTTATTAATATGGCTTATTATTATTATTATTATTATTTTATATTGTTAGAGTATTAAATTATTTTATTAACTAAAAAATTTGATAATATATTAATTAAAATATTTATTGAAAATTGCTAAAATTAATATATTAAAATTTATTAAGAATAATACTAATTTATTTATTTATTAATTGATATATTAATTAAATTAATACATAATTAAAAAATATTAAATACATAATTAGTAAAGTTAATTACATTAGTCAAATATATCAAAATATGAATATATTCACACTTGGTCAACCTATGTTTATCTGAATTGACCATAATCAATTTTAATTCATCCAAAGTTAAAAAGTACTTAAAACATTAATTAAAATATGAGTGTTAATAAATTTATTAATATTAATAATTAAATTATCAATATTAATTAATTTCTTAAATAGTAGTAATAATAAAATAAAATCTTAATTTATTAAATATGAGATTTAATAACTAATTAACATAATAAGTAATTAAACATCATTGTAACAAATTAAATTTGATATTTTAATTAATGTTTTGATTAATTAAAATAGAATACTTTAAAATTTTTACTATATATTATGTGACCACTGCCTTAATCCTTAACCAATTGTTAAGTTATATGTTAGAAATTTCAAACAATTTATGTAATTATGTTTAAATATGTTGTGAACAGAAATTTAATTTGAATAATGAAAAAACTCATTATGGAATTAGTTCCATAAAGTAAAAGACTGATGGTAAAATAATTCAAGATCTGAGAGTTAGTTGAACAGAATTCAGTTCAAACAGTTTCCCACCTCTGAGGATAAAAAGAGGATCCCAGTGAGGTTTGGGGGTTCTGTTCGGTAACTGAAGGAGGAAAAGACTCTGGAGAAAATTCTGGACTGGTGTTAACCAGAGAATTAATCTAAATTGTCTATTGAGTACTGGAATTGGAGACTGGACCGAATTGTCCAGTACTCTCTTCCAGAATATCTTTCAACAACGAAGCTCAGGCTTGGAGCTTGGGGAAGAGTTGGAGGACGTAATTGCCTCACTTGTGGAAGGGTGACATAAAATTAGTCCCAGCATCAGAGGACAGATAAGTAATTGTTCACTGTATTTATAGGTATTCTGTTTTCATAACTTTTCCTGTAGAAAATAAATTATATGGAAAGTTGTTTACTGATTTTAGTTATGTAACACCCCTATTTTTATGTTTTTCTTTCAAGTTAGACATTTGAACTTTAATCCAAAGGGGAGTGGACCCTAATGGATAAGTATTGTGTGGATGTAATTAATTATTAATTATGAGAAATAAATAAAATAATTCTATGCATATTGACCAAATGAGAATTTTGAGATCACTTTCCAAATTCATGAGGTATGGAAAGAGGCTAAGACTTTCCCCAAAAATATTTCAAAAATCCTTGAAATAATTTATATCTATTTTAGATTTTTGAGGAAAAATCTAGATTTCCCCAATGACGTGGAGAGTAGTTGGGAAGAGGTAAAAAGCTGGAAAGCAGAAAGCAGCTTTACAAATCCCTAAATAAGGGAAGCTTAGGCAAACAGGAAGAAAAACATCCTGTAATTCTGGACGCAGAATTAGAAACAGGCTTTGGGGAGCATACGCTTAAATAAGCTACTCTAGAACAGATTGGGGTTGGTATGTTCTAGGAGATGACCTCAGCTCGGGGGTGAGTTCTGGAGGACAGAAGAACTCTAAGGTTGGGAGGTTGGTCAATTTCAGAAGTGGTATGTTCATAATTTTATGAATGGTTAAATTATCTGTTATTGTGCAATATGGTTAATGGTTATAGGTATTATGTTAGATTAAAATCATGAAGTTGTTATTTCCTACATTTAACATAAGTGTGTAGAAGGAATTAATCCTCTTAGCTTTGTATAATAGTAGGAATAAAATCTGTGGGGAGAATCCAGCAGAGACTCTAAACCAATGTGGTTTAAATCTGAGGATACATCTTATTCCCAAAGATGATTTGGTTTTTTAACTTTAATCTTCTTCTGAATTAATAAAATAACTATTGCAGATAGGGAAAGAAAGAAGGAATACCCTCATAGGAACATATATAACTGAAAATAGACATACTTTAAACATGTCCCAGTAGGAAATGGTATAAACAAATAAGATCATGTGTTATAGAAAAAAAATATACTAGTGAAAGTATATTTGATTACAGTATTCAGAAAACTAATTTGATAATAGTGATGATGTAACTAAGGGCTACAGTGATGTGAACATGCCCTGAAAGCATACTGCACATTGTTAAAACAAGTAGACTATTCCTCTAGAAATCTGCATGTAAATGTGTGGCATTTAATAAAAGGCTGCAAGCTAATTGTGAATAGATACATTTTATATTTGCACTATGGACAACAGATTTGAAGAAAGATAATTGAGAAATGCTCCTATATGACTGATACCCATATGCATGATAAGTACTTTGAAATTAGAAGATAAATTTCATTTAGAGGCTACCAATTAATAGACTAAAACCCTGTGCCATAGAACAGAAATATAACATGAAACTTAACCGGTGAAATTTTATATATGTACAAGGTGTAAATTAATTTAGAAGCTCTAAATCAGACACTCATGTTATTATAGTCTATGCTAATGAAATATTTTACTAGAGAAAAATTAAGGGAAAAACCTTATGTACACCTATGTATTTCAGTGATAATAAACCCTTTCAGAATTTCAATAAAGTATACATATGCCTGAACAAATTTAAAAACCCACATCAAGTGCACATATAGTTTTATCCCTATAGATGTGTTTTCAATACATGTGCTGTATTTTAGACAATGCAAGAACAGGGTATAGATTAAATAGAAAGGGAAAACCGGGAGTAAAAGAAATTATGTAAACTAAAAGTAGACTCTGAAGTAGGTATAAGATCAGTTAACTGCTGCAAGTGAAAATGGTTACAAGATTCCAAGCCCTTAACTAAATGTTCATATTATATGGAAAAAGGAGAAGAGTTAATTATAATTGCCTATGAAATTAAGTATTCAACTCTTGGGGAGCATTATTGAAAATTGCAGAGAAGAAAAAATGTAACCACACAAAATATATATCTAGCACATAGATACAATATGTGTAGACAATGAAACCATTTCTAAAGCTACAAGGAGATACCTCACCACAGTTCAATTTATTATAATAAAAATCGCTACTGGAAATAAATACTCTTGCTATGGAAACCAGCGAGAAACTCGTCCTCATTATCAACCAAATCTGAACCGAATTTGTAAGTCAAAGCAAATAACAACATGAATTAGCATATATGGTTAATTCCATAACAACGTCCACAAGTCCTCGTACAAATGAGCACAACAGTCATAAAAACAGTTCTATGGCGAACTCGTAAATTTCCAATAGTACACAGGAGAGATCTGAATATGAGTGGTAAATGCCAAAACTCTCGGAGGACTCCCAAGGAAGTCCGAGGTCCTAATATACTGGAAAAAAAAAAACTAAATCAGACCACCTATCTGAAAAACTCGAATAGTCAGAAAAATGAGTTCATGAACAGAGTCAAAACGTGACGATACCTGTACAAATAAAAACACGACAAAAATAAAATATGTATTATAAAAATTCCAAGAGGAACAACTTGATACCTTTGAGTGAAATAACAAATAGTTACCTGGTCAGACTGAATCCAAATGCCAACATAACCAGGGGCTTGATAAAATAAAATTTAACGATTCGGCATTAAACTCTGAGGAATTTTCATTGTTAGTAAACGTACATCTAGAAAAATGCTAATTAGAGAGGAAATTACCTCGGAATAACACTCATTCACAAAGACGATGATGGGAAGGTCGATTTAGGATGAATCAAAATGGTTCCCTTAGTCACGACAAAGAGGTATAAGTCACAAAAAATCATATCAGTCAACAAATCGATATTTTATCTCAACTCAGAACATAAGACAAGCAAAACGAATGATAAGAATGAGTTCTATGGACTGTAAACAAGAGATTCGAAATGGACTATGCCATAACACATAGCCGTTTGAATGAAAATTACTCTACCAGGATATGTGAACCAACAATGTAAAACCCACGTACATTTAGCACAAAAAAAAAATGGGTATAAAATTAAACCAGAGCTCGGCCTTCCAAGAACCTATATGCACTATAACGATGGAATAAATAGCAGAGGAAATTCTTACCAAGAGAACAAGACATGGTGTAAGTCTGCGTCATGGAAGAGCTCGTAGAGGGTTGCATGGACGCCAGATGAACAAACCAAGAGCATAAAACCAAAGCTAACCACCGCTCAGCAAAGGAGCAAATGAATATTATGCTAGAGATTGTAAACAATAAGTATCATGATTTGGAACGAAACCCTTAGACTTCTCAACCCTATAGGTGGCATGCATCGAAACGCCATACAACGGATTGATGACTCATGGCCAGGAAATCAAGAAATGTCAATTGGAGGCCGACGAGAATTAACACCAGAGAGTTATTGCAATAAATTAGGAGGACATAAACATATGCAAAAGGGGTTAGAAAGAACAATCCACAACACCAAATCATAAATAATGTGGGCGGGAAACCTAAGAATACATCAACATCATATGATACGAAGGTACTACAAATCAATGTAGTCAGTTCACAGATGCCAAAGAAATCCATATGAAATCGGCTTGCACGTCAAGTGTAAATGCCATGGTTCATTATTTAAACAAACTTAACATGTATAGGGTCATGTAAGACCAAAATATAACATGAGAACACCATGAGAACTTTTATGAATTGATAATACGATGGCTATAAGGAAAAACGAATTAACATCATATGGATTTATACCATACGCACGTTATGATTATACAATACATATTTATAACCATAACATACATATCTATAAACACATAGGTTTCCTCTTAATAAAAATGATAAGGGGAAAGAGCTATGTTGAGGAAAAAAAATATATAGTCACCCTATGAGTATATGGAGTATTAGACGAAAGCCTTGTATGCATTATTACCATTGGGTGAAGTAAATTATGTGTGTAGATTTTTTTTTTTTTTTTTGTGAATTGGGAGACATGAAAAATGGTATCAGAGCTCATGTTAGCAAAATTGGGCTATTGTTATGCTCACTGTATAAATTATTTCTTGTTGGAAAAAAAAAAAAAATTACTGATGTTGTTTTGTTTAGTGTACAGTGGTACTGAAACAGAAAATTCAATGGCTGAAGGTGATGAAATTTATGTTGATCTGCGTGATGAAGATAGCATGCTAGATCACAACACTCCTTTGATGGCTATGTTGCACTGGTTGCAATGGGAGATGGCTGAGTTAAGAAGCCAAAATGGAAGGCTGTCGTTAGCTAGTGAGGAGCAGGAAAAGCTCATCAGAGAATTGACTTCATGGAACAACCAAGAAGGTGAAGGTTCTGGAAAGAGGAAGAAAGGCAATTTCTTTGATTATTTTGAGGAATATGACACTAGTAGACATCAGTTGAAACAGAGAAAGGAATTACAGGGGTAATTCCGAAATATAAAACCTCCCTCCTATGATGGGGAGAAGAAGGAAGATGCTGAGGCTTGGTTGTTGAATATGATTAAGTATTTCTAGGTCTATGAATATGAAAGCAACCTGAAGGCTAGATTAGCTATTTACCAATTACAGGGTAAGGCTACCTTGTGGTGGGAGGAGACAAAAATTGTCCATGCCATTATTGAAAAAACAGTGACTTGGGAAAATTTCCAAGTCAAATTTAAAAACCGATATTTGAACAAACGTTATTATGGTGATAAAGCAAAGGAGTTCCATGAACTTAGGTTGGGATAGCTCACTATCGATGATTTTTTCACCAATTTTACAAATCTGCTAAGGTATGTTCCTTATATTCGTGAAGAGAAGGCAAAGGTGCTAAGGTTTTTGAACTATTTTCCTGTTGTGTACAAGGAGAAAATAGGATTTGATAATCCAAAAAATATGGATGAAGCAGTGAGGAAAGCTAGATTATGCTACCAGTAGTTTAAAGGGAAGGGTGAGCATGGGAAAAGGTGGGTAAACAAGGGTGAATTCAAAGGAAAGAAACAGAAACCAACTTACTTGAAGAACTTTGGCAGGGACCATCAGCGGAAGAAATTTAACAAACCCATGGAAAGTCAAACTGCTCAGTCCCAAGTTGGTTCAAAAAAAATAGATGGAGATAATAAGAAGGATGGGGTTGTCAAAATGCAGGAACCTTTGAAATTTTGGGGTTGTGGAGAACCTCATTTGTTGAGGGATTGTCCACACCAAAACATTCAGATGATTATGAGGGATCGAGAATCTACCACAGTGAATGATATAGCCAGAAACATACCTACTATTAGTGTAGCCTTGGAGAACCAACAAGTAGAACACCGGGCTACCATGGCCGAGATGGAAGGTAAGATTGCTAACTGATCTGTTACAGTTTTAATTTATCTCGGTGCTTCTTTGAGCTACATTAGTCCACAAGTGGTAGATAAGTGCAATCTCAAAACTGAAAAATTTTAGCAGTCTGTGTTGGTCCAGCTAGCCACTGGCACCAAGCGAAAGGTAACTCATAAGTTACCTCAAACAGCAATTAAATTGAATTATTTTCAGACAAAAGTAAACTTAAACATTCTGCCCTTAGGCTCATATGACTTGTTGATGGGAATGGACTGGTTAGAAAAGAGAAAGGCTATGATGAACTGTTGGGATAAAACTCTGCATTGCATATATGAGGAAGGGAGACCCTTTATACTCAAAGGAAAACCAAAACCAATTTTTGTAAGACAAATATCAGGTTTGCAATTAAAAAGAACAGCTAGGAAGGAATATCAAGTATATGTTGTACATGTTGAAGAATTAGGGCACAAACCTAAAGAAAATCTACTAGACACTCTGCCAGTGGTAAGAGAGTTTAAGGAAGTTTTTCCAGATGAGATTCCTCATCTTCCCCCCAAAAGAGAGATTGACTTTTCAATCGATTTGGTGCCTGGAGCAACACCTATTTCCAAAGCCACTTATCGGATGATCCCCCTCGAACACATGGAACTGATCAGGTAAGAGTGGCTTCTGTATTTTCTAAGATTGATATGAGGACTGGTTATCACCAACTTATAATTAAGGAGGAAGACATTAGTAAAACAACTTTTCGAACCAGGTATGGTCACTACGAATTTGTAGTCTTACCTTTTGGGTTGACAAATGCCCCTGCCACTTTTATGTGCTTAATGAATAGCATTTTGAGCAAGTAATTAGATAAATTTGTACTAGTGTTCATAGACGATTCTGGTTTATTCAAAAAGTGAGGAAGAGCACCAAGAACACTTAAGAATAGTTTTGCAGAATTTAAAGGAAAACTAGTTATATGCCAAATTTAGTAAATGTGAATTTTATAAAGACAAGATTCAGTAGTTGGGGCATATTATTTCTAAACAAGGATTGGCTGTTGACCCTGAGAAAATAAAGGCTATTAGAGAATGGCCAGTGCCAACTGATGTTTCAGTAGTGAGATCATTTATGGGAATTGCAGGATATTATCGAAGATTTTTGGAAATATTTTCTGCAATAGCATATCCCATAACTTCATTACAGAGAAAAGGCACCAAATTTGAGTGGACTGAAAAATGCCAAAAAAGCTTTGAAAAACTAAAACTAAAACTCACTACAACCCCTATACTGAAAATTGTAGATCCTGACAAAGAGTTTGTTGTATGCACCGATGCATGCAGAGAGGGATTGGGAGGAGTTCTGTTACAGGAAAATTCTGTTATTGCATATGAGTCTAGGAAACTTAAGAAACATGAACAAAACTACAGTGTATATGATTTGGAATTGGTTGTTGTAATTCATGCCTTGAAGATGTGGCGACACTATCTTCTTGGAAAAAAAATTACATTGATGACCGATCATATTAGTCTCAAGTATTTCTTTTCTCAAATAGATTTGAATGTTCAACAAGCCAGATGGATGTCTTTTCTGAGTGAATTTGATATGGACATAAAACATATCAAAGGGAAAGAAAACAAAATTGTTGATGCACTAAGCAGAAATGATTTCCAACACATAAGCAACATTGGGATTAGTGCTAGTTTTGATTTAGAAGGACTAGTTAAAAGGTTAGAAGATGAAGATCCAAACTATGAGGAGTTACCAGTGAAAATGTCAAAGAAATAAATGGCTGAATACACCCAAAATCAAAAAGGGCTAATCCGCTATAAAAACAGATTGTATATCCCCAATAGATGACTATCATAGACAGCCATATTCGGGACATCCTGGATATCATAAAATTCTAATAGCTTTGAAAAAGAATTTTTTTTGGCCAGGAATGAAAAAGGATGTAGCAGACTATTTAACTCGGTGCATGGAATTTCAACTAGTCAATGTTGAACATCAACATCCATCTGGTCTTTTAAATCCCTTGCCAATTGCAGAATGGAAATGGGACATTGTTTCTATAGATTTTATAACCGGGTTACCTAGAACAAAGTACCAGCATGACTCAGTGATGGTTATGGTGGATACTTTAAAAAATGTTGCACACTTCATACCTATAAAATCTACTTTTGGGATAGCCCAAGTAGAAAATGTGTTCTTGAAAGAGATAGTAAGGCTACACAGGGTCCTAAAGATGATTATTTCAGATAGAGACACTAAGTTCACAGCTGCCTTTTGGAAAGATCTGTTTGGGGGTATGGGCACTAAAATGAATTTTAGTACTTCTTATCACCCTCGGACAGATGGTCAAATAGAGAGAACAAATCAAATTTTGGAGGATATGCTAAGAATGTATGTGATGGATAGGCCATCAAAATGGGAAGACTACTTGCATTTAGCTGAATTTGCTTATAACAAAAACTATCAATCCTCCATCAAAATGACTCCATTTGAAGCACTCTACAGAAGGAAGTGTCATACTCCTTTAAGTTGGAGCCAACCAGAAGATAAGCTAGTATTGGGACTAGATACTTTACAATAAATGGAAAGGATTGTCAAACAAATACAAAGAAACATCAAGACAACACAAGATTGACAGAAAAACTATGATGATAAGAAGAGGTTACATCGAGAGTTCAAAGTGGGTGATCATGTGTACCTGCGTATTAAACCCAAAAAGAGCACACTTTATGCTGGAAGTTGTGCAAAATTGGCTCCTAGATATTGTAGGCCTTTTGAGGTGTTAGAAAGGGTGGGACCAGTGGGTTATAAGCTGGCCCTATCGCCCCATGTTAAAGTTCATGATGTGTTTCATGTTTCGTTATTAAAAATATATGTACATGATGTTTCTCACATTGTTGATTGGAATCTGATTCAGGTGGAACCAGAAGGGGAGTTCCTTCTAGAGCCGCTTCAAATATTGGAGCGGGAAGAAATTGAGTTGAGGAACCGAATTGTAGCAAGAGTAAAGGTGAAGTGGAAGCACTTTACAGCTAAAGACGCTACATGGGAAAGAGAAGCTGAGATGATGGAAAAATATCCATATCTATTTTCAAAATGAACTCTGGTAGGTAGTTGTCAACACCGAGGATGGTGTTTGTTTTCAGGGGGGGAATATGTAACACCCCTAGTTTTATGTTTTTCTTTCAAGTTAGAAATTTGAACTTTAATCCAAAGGGGAGCGGACCCTAATGGATAAGTATGGTGTGGATGTAATTAATTATTAATTATGAAAAATAAATAAAATAATTCTGTGCATATTGACCAAATGAGAATTTTGAGATCACTTGCCAAATCCATGAGGTATGGAAAGAGGCTAAGAATTTCCCCAAAAATCTTTCAAAAATCCTTCAAAGAATTTATTTTTAATTTATATTTTTGAGGAAAAATCTAGATTTCCCCAATGAGGTGGAGAGTAGTTGGGAAGAGGTAAAAAGTTGGAAAAGCAGAAAGCAGCTATAAAAATCCCTAAATAAGGGAAGCCTAGGCAAACAGGAAGAAAAGCATCCTGTAATTCTGGATGCAGAATTAGAAATAGACTTTGGGGAGAATAATTTTAAATAAGCTAATCTAGAATAGATTGGGGTTGGTCTATTCTAAGAGATGATCTTAGCTCGGGGGTGATTTCTGGAGGACATAAGAACTCTAAGGTTGGGAGGTTGGTGTAACACCTCCAGTTTAGGGAAATTTTTTTTTTCATATCAGAGTAAAATTTTGCCACGCTCGTCCAACCTCTTTTTATTCACTTTAAGCAAGACATCAAACCCCCGTATTTCTTTTTTCATCACCTAACACACACATTCATACAATATCCTGTGATATATGTATATGTATTATATATATATATATATATATATATATATATATATATATATATATATATATAACATATGTGTCTAACATGCATTTATCAACCATATCCTTTTGAGTCTTTATACACCCTAGATATATGTGTAAGACACCTCTTATTAGGATATTTGACCCATATTTATATACCACATATAAAATATATATATATGTATAACCCATACATTGATAATCTTGTGTAACACATACATAGCTTCACCCCTTTAATACTATGATTACATATAAAATACCTATATCGAAGATGGTCCTTTGACCAAAATATATATACATATACACCACGCCCCTTTAATAATAATAATAACCTTGAAACCGCATATATATATAAGGCGTGAAATTATTGATGTACGCTTTGGTAAAACCTCTTTTGTAAAGGCGTACGTACACAACTATTACATGAATATATATTTATATTTCACCAAGAGCGATTTCCTCCTTCCAGACTGTTATCATACGTAAATAGAGTGGAGACTATAGGGAATAATTTCGGGAGCATAGTATGCCTACCATATCGTCCATTTGCGCCGTAAATAAAAAACCGAGTTATATACCTATGGTTTGCATTATGGAATTTTACTGTTCAATCGTGACTAACACTGATCCAGTTTTTCATTAATCCCATTTCATTGTTACTCTGACTTGTCGCGGTGTCTTGGCAGATCACACAGGTTTTAATTGCGGCTATATGCATTCAACGTGTACCCTCCACTCGACGTTACTGGCGATGGTCTACTATTATTTGTTTGTGTGTGGAACCAGCGCCTACGCGTCGGGATTTTATGCGTAAGTACACCATATTCGTACTGTTATGGTTCGTATGAGCTGCCTAGCCCATACTCTGTTCGAAGGGTGTTGGCGTGTGAACTCGGTTTGCTACGTTTCCTTGAGTTTTGTTTGCAGGAGTAGTATCTCTCTCGCGAGAGGATGTAGCCCGTGGCGGTGTACCTTGCCCCCTGTCCAACCAGCACTCGACATGTGGATTTCGAACAGACAGTTCTGGCGGTTTCCAGTACTAAGAGCGCTGAGCTCCAGCTCTGGTCTAGGGTTAACCCAATAGCTCGGTACCTACGACGCCCAACCTTCCCTGCGCCCATTGATGTCCATGGTACCCTTCTGTTTACGTGTTGCGTCTGCTCAATCGACATTGGGATTTCTTGCTAGTTCTCGGGCAGAGGAATTAGGGTTTCAGATGTTCATTAAATCAGAGGTTATTTTATCGATATATTTGCCAGTTCCCTCCTATCTGATGTATGCTAAACTCCATTCGTCTCCCTTATCTAAGTTTCAGTGTGATTCATATGCATGGAGGTTTCAGATTCGGTGGTGCTGGAGAGTTGCAAGTATGTCTGCACCGAGAGGGTAAGAGCTCGTCGTCTCCGTCTATCGACTGGAGACAGAGAGCGAGCCTATCCTCTTGGGCGTATTCATAAATCTCTATTTTCGTCTTGCCGCAGTTCTGCAACTCCATTCAGAGGTAAACCCTAATCGTTTAACTTGTGAATGTTCTGGGTCATTAAGTTATCATTTGAATTCACCAGATCGATGTCAAACTCATTCTGGGTTTACGATTTTATATTTCGGTTGAACTGTTTTCCTTTCGTTTTCCTGGGATATTATAAATGATTCATACGAGGAAAAGGGTACCGAATATGTCATATCGGTGATCCACCTCTCTGAACGACATCTCAATGCCTGCATTTCTATTGTTTCACTAGTGATAGCTTACCTTGCGAGCGTGGATCATGCCACGCTGGCGTGGGAGGTTTACCACAGTACCTCAGACGTATAAAGGTCATTTAAATAGATTGCATGCAGCTCCACTCCAGCAAGTAGTTATGGCATCCACCATTGCGTTGGACGTATCACTTTGTATTTTGGTTTTTTTTTTTCAACTACTGTATAAAATCGTTCGGAGATGTCGCGGCCTCATTTATGCTTGCTTTCCAGAGAATTTATGGTTGGTTACTCCATTGTATGAATATTTATAATCACTATGATTCGACCGTAACTAACTGTAACCCTACATGATTCGTTTACAAATATTTTCGTCAATCTCTCTCTCTACAATCGATAATAGAATGAGATATTAATATGGTGTTCGGTACTTATCTTAATTCTCTGTTTTTCTCCTATCTACATGTATAGCAAACACGATTACAACGAGACGTGGAATCGCTCGGCGTTTATGCTGCAGTGATGATAGTCTACACTCGTCGCCATTATGTTTTATCTTTTTCCTATGTTAATTTCATTTAATTTTGAACAGGATTTTGTTTTATTTCTTTTGTGGTAGGGTTTATAAAAGTCAGTACAGTCGTAGCTATTTGTTTGGCCTATGCCCAAGGCATTTAATTTCACGCCACGCATATTTGATAGTGTGACTGTACATTAGTTCAATTGGCGGTGAGGACTATATATATATATTCCACTGACATACTCGATTCGCATCGACATCTTATTTTGAGCATATATGGTGTATTTATATATGACTCACATTTATAACTTCTTTTGCCGCATATAATTCATATATATATGCTTTACATTTATATCTTCTTTTTGGACCGATATGTTTGGCATAAACATGTATAGCTCATGTATTTCGATATTAAAAGGACCTCTTTGTATTTGTACTTAATACTTGTTGAGGTCTGGATATTTGGTTAAATGCAGGTACAAGTATTAAATGGTTCATGTAATAATGTACACTCACATAGATTAAATTCATTTTCATAGTATTTACTTCAAGGTTTTTGGTTCATATGAATTTAAAAAGCAATATATATCATAAAATTTCTATGCATGCTATAATACTCCTATAAGGTAGAGTTACTCCTTTGTTAGCACAATTTCGAGTTCCATACTCTTATGTCATTACATTTTTCCCCTTTTTGGGTTTGGGTATCCTGTAAATTTCAGTTCTGTGGCACTATTTTCCTAGCATACCTATGAGCATATATTATCATATGTATATGTATATATAGGTATTCAATAGTCATTGAGTAGTATAACTTAATTGTAGCTTTAGTTTTTTTTTTTGACTATGATGCTTAGTTCAAGAATTTGATATAGATTTCAAAATACAATATGCTCTATAAATGCTATGAATGATATATTCCTTTGGTAGAATAGAATTTCTTTTAAAGCTAGAAAATGTCGACATGCCTAATCCGACATCTTTTGATTTTCTTCTATGATATCTTATAACTCCAGGTCTGCTAATATAGTTTTCCACTTACATGTGAGCATAAAATTTCACAATTGTAAATATATATGGAGTAAGGTAATATTCAATTTTCTGTGGAGACTAAGTACCTTCAGATTTAAACCATCTTTGGGTTTAAAGTTTCTGGAGGTTTCTACTCTATAGACTACTGGTCTACAACTAAAAAAAATCTGGAAGGTGAACGCCTGAGGATAGATTCTGTTAAATGTAGTACTAATCCCCTCATACAATTTCATAAAATTTTATATGTAGCTAATTCATACCATCATAAATCAACTAACCAAGAAATTCAAAGACATGCCACTATTGTAATTGACCAACCTCCCAACCTTAGAGTTCTCTTTGTCTCCCAGAACTCACCCCCGAGCTGAGATCACCTCCTAGGACAGATCAACCCCTGATCTGCTTAGGAGCAGCTTATTTAAGCTCATATTCCCCCAAAGCATGTTTCTAATTCTGCGTCCAGAATAGCAGGATGCTTTCTTTCCTGTTTAGCCTAGGCTTCCCATTTTGGGATTCTTTAAAGCTGCTTTAAGCTTTTCCTCAGCTTTTCCAACTTTTTCTCACCTCTTCCCAACTACTCCTCTTCATTGGGGAAATTCAGATTCCTCCTCAAATCTAAATTAATTTCTTTCAAGGATTTTTGAAAGATTTTTGGGGATTTGTTGCCTTATCCATCCTCATGGATTTGGCAAGTGATCTCAATTTCTCATCTTGGTCAAAATGCACAATCATTTTATTTATTTCCTCAAATAAAATATGCAATTACATTCACACCACACTTATCCCTTGGGGGTCCACCCCCTTAGGATTTAAGTTCAAATGTCTAACTTTAAAAATTCAACACACAAATTGGGGGTGTTACATATTCCCCCTCTGAAAATAAACACCGTCCTCGGTGTTGTTATTCAACTACTAGAGTTCATTTAAAAAAAAATGGATATTTCTCCATCATTTCAGCTTCCCTTTCCCAGGTGGCTTCTTCAGCAGTAAAGTGCTTCCACTGCACTTTTACTCTGGCCACTGTTCTGTTTCTCAATTCAATTTCTTCCCGCTCCAATATTTGAAGTGGTTCTGGCAGAAACTCCCCTTCTGGTTCCACCTGTACAACATTCCAATCAACTATGTGAGAAGCATCATGCACATATCTTTTTAATAATGAAACATGAAACACATTATGAACTCTAACATGGGGGGGTAAGGCCAGTTTGTAAGCCACTGGTCCCACCCTTTCCAAAACTTCAAAAGGCCCACAATATCTAGGAGCAAGTTTTGCACAACTTCCAGCATAAAGTGTGCTCTTTTTGGGTTTGATGCGTAAATACACATGATCCCCTTCTTTAAATTCTCGGTGCACCCTTTTCTTATCAGCATAGCTCTTCTGGCGATCTTGTGCTGTTTTGATATTTCTTTGTATTTGTTTGACAATTCTTTCCATCTCTTGTAGTGCATCCGGTCCCAACACCAGTTTATCCTCTGGTTGACTCCAGCTCAAGGGAGTACGGCACTTTCTCCCATAGAGTGCCTCAAACGGACTCATCTTAATAGAGGATTGGTAACTATTATTATAGGCAAACTCAGCTAAATGCAGATACTCTTCCCATTTTGATGGCCTATCCATCACGTACATTCTCAACATATCCTCTAAAATTTGATTTGTCCTTTCTGTTTGCCCATCAGTTTGAGGGTGATAGGCAGTACTAAAATTCAGCTTAGTACCCATTCCTGCAAACAATCCTTTCCAGAATGCTGCGGTAAACTTAGCATCTCGATCTGAAACAATTACTTTGGGAACTCCATGAAGCCTTACTATCTCCTTCAGGAAAACATTTGCTACTTGAGCTGTTCCGAAAGTAGATTTCACTGGTATAAAGTGAGCAGCTTTTGTGAGACTGTCTACTACTACCATTACAGAATCATGTTGATATTTAGTCTTGGGTAATCCTGTTGTAAAATCCATGGAAACTGTGTCCCATTTCCATTCTGCAATTGGAAAAGGGTTTAAAAGACCTGTTGGATGTTGGTGCTCAACTTTGACTAGTTGAAATTCCATACATCTACTTAAATACTCTGCCACATCTCTCTTCATTCCTGGCTAGAACAACTTCTTCTTCAAGGCTGTTAACATCTTTTGGTATCCTGGATGTCCTGCATAGGGCTGTTTGTGATACTCATCTAGAATTTCTCTTTTCAGTGACTCTATATCTGGAATATACAACCTGTTTTTGAAATAGAGTAGCCCTCTTTGGTTTTTAGTGAAATTAGTTTTATCCTTTTTCTGTAGTTTCACCAAGAGTGCTTCATAATGGGGATCTTGATTTGCTGCTTTTCCTACCAATTCCTCTATCTCCATCTGGGCACTACTCCCAATGCTGTTTAAATGTTGACAAGCATTTCTACTTAATGCATCAGCAACTTTATTTTCTTTCCCCTTGATGTGCCTGATGTCCATATCAAATTCACTTAAAAAGGACAACCATCTGGCTTGTCTTGCATTCAGGTCAGTTTGGGAAAAAAAATATTTGAGGCTGATATGATCAGTCATCAATGTAAACTTTTTCCCTAGAAGATAATGCCGCCACATCTTCAGAGCATGGATAACAACTGCAAATTCCAAATCATATGCACTATAATTCTGTTCATGTATTTTCAGTTTCCTAGATTCGTAGGCAATGACTGAATTTTCCTGCAACAGAACTCCTCCCAGCCCTTCTCTGCAAGCATCTGTACATACAACAAACTCTTTATCAGGATCAGCAATTTTTAATATAGGGGCTGAAATAAGTTTTTGTTTTAACTGCTCGAAACTGTTTTGACATTTTTCAGTCCACACAAACTTGACACCCTTCCTTTGTAATGAGGTTATGGGATTTGCTATAGCAGAAAATCTCTCCACAAATCTGCGATAATAGCCTGCAATTCCCATAAATGATCTTACTGCTGAGACATCAGTGGGAACTGGCCATTCTTTAATGGCTTTTATCTTTTCAGTGTCAACTGCCAACCCTTTTTCAGAAATTATATGACCCAGATATTGAATTTTATCTTTATAAAATTCACATTTACTGATTTTGGAATATAGCTGATTTTCTTTCAAAGTCTGCAACACTAATTTCAGATGTTCCTTATGTTCATCTTCATTTTTAGAATAGACTAAAATATTATCTATGAACACAAGAACAAATTTGTCCAAATACTTATTCAACACACTGTTCATCAAGCACATAAATGTGGCAGGGGCATTTGTCAACCCAAAAGGTAGGACCACAAATTCGTAATGCCCATACCTGGTTCGAAATGTTGTTTTGCTGATGTCTTCTTCTTTAATTCTGAGCTGGTGATACCCAGTCCTTAGGTCTATCTTGGAAAAGACTGAGGCCCCTCTCACTTGATCAAACAGATCATCAATTCTAGGAAGTGGATATCTATTCTTAATGGTCAACTTGTTCAGTTGACGGTAATCAATGCACATCCTAAAAGTTCCATCCTTCTTTTTAACAAATAAAACAGGTGCTCCCCATGGAGACACACTTGGTCTAATGTAACCCTTATCCAATAATTCTTGCAACTGCATCTTCAGCTCCATCAGTTCTAGCGGACTCATCCGATAGGGGGCTCGGGAAACAGGTGTGGCTCCCGGCACTAGATCTATAGAAAATTCAATCTCTCTTTTGGGGGGAAGATGAGGGATTTCTTTGGGAAATACTTCCTTAAATTCTCTGATGACTGGTATAGCATCCAGTAACTCTTCCTCAGTTTTTTGTTCTATTTCTTCTATATGCACTGCATAGACTTGGTATCCTTTTCTAGCTGTTATTTTTAATTGTAACGCTGATATTTGTCTTATTGAAATGGATTTTGGTTTCCTTTTTAGTGTAAAAGGTTTCCCTTCATCATCCACACAATGCAGGGTTTTATCCCAGCAGTTCATCAGAGCTTTCTTCTTTTCCAGCCAATCCATTCCTATCGGCAGATCATAGGATCCTAATGGCAATATATTCAAATTTACTTCTGTTGTAAAGCGATTTACTTGTATTACTGTTTTGGGAAATTTATGTGTGACTTTTCTCTTAGTTCAAGTGGCCAGCTATACCAACCATGACTGCTGAAATTTTTCAGGTTTAATTTTACATTTTTCTACAATTCCAGGACTAATGTAACTCAAAGAAGCACCTGGATCAATCAAAACAGTAATAGGTATGTCAGAAATCTTACCCTCCATTTCCACCATGGTTGCTTGATGTTTTGCTTGCCGATTTTCCAAGGCTGCATTGATAGTTGGTATGTTTCTGGCTATGTCATTAATCAAGATACCTACTGATCATATGAATATTTCGATAAAATTTCATCATGTTGGGTTCTCACAAATTTCCAACATATCAAAGGTTCCTTTCATTCTCGATCAAATGTCTTTCCTTTTTATTGTCTTCTTCACTGGTTTTTGATGCCATTTGGATTTGAGGCGCTTGACTTTCTTTTGGTTTATTGAATTTTTTCTGCTGATGATCTCTACCGAAATTTCTTAAATATGCTGGTTTTGGTCTTTTACCTTCGAACTCACCCTTGTTCAGCCAGCTCTTCCCTTGTTCAACTTTTCCTTTAAACTGCTGATAGCATAATCTTGCTTTTCTAACAGCTTCATCCATTGTCTTTGGGTTGTCAAACTCAATTTTCTCTTTGTACACAGTAGGTAAGAAATTTAGAAACCTTTGAACCTTTGCTTTTTCTTCCCTAATGTAAGGAACATATCTCAGTAAATTGGTAAACTTAGTGACAAACTCATCAATAGTGAGTTGTCCTAGTCTAAGTTCATGGAATTCTTTTCCTTTATCATCATAATAACGTTCATTCAAATAACGACTTTTGAACTTAGTCTGAAAATCTTCCCAAGTAACTGTCTTTTCATCAATGGCATGCACCATTTTTGTCTCTTCCCACCAGAGTGTAGCTTTTCTCTTTGTACTGAGCACAGTTTAATCGCCTTCAGATTGCTCTATATACACATACTTGAAATACTTTGATCATGTTCAATAATCTGGTGCCAAAGATTCTCCTCCTTCTCTCATCATAGAAGGAGGTTTGATCTTCTCTAAATTCTCTCTGCAGCACTTTCTTTTATGTTTATGTCACTGCCTAGCAAGATCATCATCATCGACTTATCCATCTTTCTTCCGGAACCTCGCCTTCCTCGGCTGTCTGGGAAGTTAGTTCTCTCGATGAGCTTTTCTCGTCTCACTGGCCGATGACAACATGTCGTCCGTTTTCCTCTTTTGGGCCTGGGCCCACCTCCTACTGGCACTGTGCAACATAGCCATTACTGGGGCATTGGGATCTGAAGTAGCAAACTCATCCCGCAGATCCACATAAATCCCTTCACCTTCAGCCATTTCAACTGTACACACTTACAACAAAGATTAGCAAAAGTTTATAAAACTTCAAAAAAAACAAAATATGTAATAAGTAGTGAGCACAAAATTGACAACCCAATTTTTGTAACCGGTGCTCCGATACCATTTGTAACACCTCCAGTTTAGGGATTTTTTTTTTTTTTTCTTATAATGAGTGCACTCTTGCTACAGTTCATCTAACCCTCTAGTATCTCATTTCTATTACACATATTGATCATTCCCCCTGTATTTCTTTTCATCACCTAACACACATGTATTCCACACAATTATCTGGGGATATATGTATATATATTACCTATATATATATATATATATATATATATATATAACATATGTGTCTAACATGCATTTATCAACCATATCCTTTTGAGTCTTTATACACCCCGGATATATGTGTAAGACACCTCTTATTAGGATATTTGACCCATATTTATATACCACATATAAAATATATATATATATATATATATATATATATGTATAACCCATACATTGAAAATCTTGTGTAACACGTACCTCTAGTTCCACCCCTTTAAATACTATGATTATATATAGAATACCTATACTCCGAATATGGTCCTTTGACCAATGTATATATACATATGCACCATGCTCCGTTAATAACTAATAATAACATTGACACCACGCCCTTTTAATAATAATATTAACCTTGAGCCATATATATAAGGCGTGTAATTATTGGTGTACACTTTGTTAAAACCTATTTTGTAAAGGCGTACTCACAACCATTACCCGAATATATATTTATATTTCATCAAGCGCGGCTTCCTCCTTCAAGAGTTGACATACGTAAATATAGTGGAGACTATAGCGAATAATTTCGGGAGCATCGTCTGCCTACCATATAGTCCATTTGCGCCGTGAATAAAACCGAGTTATATACCTATGGTTTGCATTATGGAATTCTTTCTGTTTAATCGTGACTAACACTGATTCGGTTTTTCATTAATCCCATTTCATGGTTACTCTGACTTGTCTCGGTGTCTTGGCAGATCGCACAGGTGTTACTTGAGGCTATATGCATTCGGCGTATACCCTCCACTCATCATTACTGGCGATGGTCTACTATTAATCGTTTGGGTGTGGAACCAGCGTTTACGCGTCGAGATTTTATGCGTAAGTTCACCATATTCGTACTGTTATGGTCCTTATGAGCCGCCTAGCCCACACTCTGTTCGACGGTTATTGGCGTGTGAACTCGGTTTGCTACGCTTCCTTGAGTTTTGTTGCAGGAGTAGTATCTCTCCCGCGAGTGTATGCAGCCTGTGGCGGCATACCTTGCCCCCTGTCCAACCAGCACTCCACATGTGGATTTCGAACAGACCATTCTGGCGGTTTTTAGTACTAAGAGCGCTGAGCTCCAACTCTGGTCTAGGGTTAACCCAATAGCTCGATACCTACGACGTCCAACCTTCCCTGTGCCCATTGATGTCCATGGTACCCTTCTGTTTACGTGTTGCGTCCGCGCAATCGACATTGGGATTTCTTGCTAACTCTCGGGCAGAGGAATTAGGGTTTCCGATGTTCATTAAATCAGAGGTTATTTTATCGATCTATTTACCAGTTCCCTCCTATCTCATGTATGCTGAACCCCATTCGTCTCCCTTATCTAAGTTTCAGTATGATTCATATGCATGGGGGTTTCAGATTCGGTGATGCTGAAGAGTTGCAAGTAGGTTTGCACCGAGAGGGTAAGAGCTCGTCGTTTCCGTCTATCTACTGGAAACAGAGAGCGAGCCTATCCTCGTGGGCATATTCATAAATCTTGGTTTTCGTCGTGCCGCAGTTCTGCAACTCCAATCGGAGGTAAACACTAATCGTTTTAACCTGTGAATGTTCTGGGTCAATAAGTTATCATTGGGATTCACCAGATCGCTGTCCAGCTCGTTCTGGGTTTACGATTTTATATTTCTTTTGAACGGTTTTCGTTTCGTTTTACTGACGATATTATAAACGGTTCATACAAGGAAAGGATACCGACTATGTTATATCGGTGATCCACCTCTCTGAACGACATCTCAAGGCCTGTAATTCTATTGTTGCATTGGTGATAGCTTACCTTACGAGCGTGAAACATGGCACGTTGGCTTGGTAGGTTTACCACAGTACCTCATACGTATAAAAGTCGTTTAACTAGATTGCATGCAGCTCCACTCCAGCAAATAGTTATGGCATCCCCCATTGCGTTGGACATATTACTTCTATATTTTGTTTTTGTTTCAACTACTGTACAAAATCGTGCGGAGATGTCTCGGCCTCCTTTATGCTTGGTTGCCAGAGATTTATGTTTGATTGATCCACTGTAAGATTTTTCAAAATCGCTATGGTTCGACGGTAACCAACTATATCCCTACAGGTCTCGTTTACAAATCCTTCCGTAATCCCTCTCTATCTACAATCACTAGTCAAATGAGTTTTTAATATGGTGCTCGGTACTTATCGTAGTTCTCTGTTTTTCTACTATTTCCATGTGTAGCCAACACAATTAAAAAGAGATGTGAGATCTCTCGGCGTTTATACTGCCGCCATGATATTCCTCATGCGTCGTAATTAGGTTTTATTTCTTTTAACCGTGAACAGGATTCCCTTATTTTGTTTTTATTGTGCTGGTGTTTATAGAAGTCAGTACCGCCATAGAGATTGATTTGACCTATGCCCAAGGCATGGTGATTTAATTTACGCCACGCATATTTTGAAAGGTGACTGTAAGTTAGTTTGATTTGCGATGAGGATCTTATATATATACTCCTCGTACCATACTTGATTAGTATCGACTTCTTATTTTGGCATATAGGGTTTATTGATATATGATTCACATATATAATTTCTTTTGCCGTGTATAATTCATATGTATATATGCTTTACAGTTATATCTTGTTTTGGGCCGAGATGTTTGGCATAACATGTATAGCTAATGAAATTCGATATCAAAAGGACCTCTTTGTATTTGCACTTAATACTTGTTGAGGTCTGAATATTTGGTTAAATGCAGGTACAAGTATTAAATGGTTCATGTAATAATGTACAGTTGCATAGATGGAATTCATTACCATAGTATTTACTTCAAGGTTTTTTTTTTTGTTCATATGAATTTTAAAGGCAACATTTATCATAAACTTTCTATGCATGCTATAATACTCCTATAAGGTGGAGTTACTCCTTTGTTAGCACAATTTCGAATTCCGTACTCTAATTTCATTTCATTTCCCCTTTTTAGTTTGGTTATCATGTAATTTTCGGTGCTATGGCCCTATCTTCCTAGCCTACATATGGGTATTTATATATATGTATTCAATAGTCATTGTCTCGTATAACTTAATTGTAACTTAGTCTTTGACTAAAATGCTTAGTTCACAACAATATATGCTCTATAAATGCTATGAATGCTATATTCCTTCTGTAGAATAGAATCTCTTTTAAAGCTAGAAAATGTCGACATGCCAAATCCGACATCTTTTGATTTTCTTCTATGATATCATATAACTCTAGATCTGCTGGTATAGTTTTCCACTTACATATGAGCATAAAATTTCACAATTGTACACATATATAGTGTAAGTTAATATTCAATTTTCCGGCATAAGTTCAATTGTCAAATTTCATTGTATTTACTTTCAGCTGCTTGTATTTAGACCATGTAACTCTAGTACTGCCATAATGTTTCTCTAGCAGACTCATAAGCATACAATATCACATTGGTGCCTAAGATGAACAAAACAATAATTAATGATCTGTAGAGGTTAAGTAACTTTAGATTTAAACCGAACTTGGTTTAGAGATTCTGGAGTTTCTACTCTATGGACTTTCTGGTCTACAACTAAACAGAATCTGGAAGGTGATTACCTTATGATGGATTCTGTTAAATGTAGGACTAACATCAATCACACCCATTAATTAATTTTTTCTATATGTAGACAATTCATACCATCAGAAAATAGAATAACAAAAATTTCAGAACATACCAAAATCTGCAATTGACCAACCTCCCAACCTTAGAGACCTCTTTGTCTCCCAGGACTCACCCCCGAGCAGAGATCACCTCCTAGAATAGATAAACCTCTGATCTGCTTAGGAGCAGCTTATTTAAGCTCATATTCCCCCAAAGCATGTTTCTAATTCTGCGTCCAGAATAGTAGGATGCTTTCTTTCCTGTTTAGCCTAGGCTTCCCATTTTTGGATTCTTTAAAGCTGCTTTAATATTTTCCTCAACTTTTCCAGCTTTTCCCCAACTCTTCCCAACTACTCCTCTTCATTGGGGAAATTTATATTCTCCTCAAATCTAAATAAATTTCTTTCAAGGATTTTTGAAAGATTTTTGGGGATTTATTGCCTTATCCATCCTCATGGATTTGGCAAGTGATCTCTAATTCTCATCTTGGTCAAATTGCACAATCATTTTATTTATTTCCTCAAATAAAATATGCAATTACATTCACACCATACTTATCCCTTGGGGTCCACCCCCTTAGGATTTAAGTTCAAATGTCTAACTTTAAAAATTCAACACACAAATTGGGGGTGTTACAGAACAGCTAGCGTCTGAACTCAAACGATATCCGATTTGAATGAAAGCACAAACCCGCAAGTTGATGCATCGCTTCCGCAGCCGTATGGAAGAATGTAGGGTTTACCTGTAGATAGACATTTTCTTCCTACCTGCGCGTTACATTGATACTTACCACAATCAAACCAAGAAAATCAATATGCTGTGTAAAGAGATATGAACGCCTACTTCCTTAAATCGAGATGCAAATAAATCTAAGCGGCTCCAAGAATTGAAATAAAAACAAAAGGATAGATTTCTTCACATGAAACGCACGCAGAAAGCGGCAGTGACATATCGGGAATTAGCCCGCAACCAATTAGGGTTTATACTAGAGCAGGTTAGAAAAATAATGATAATGGAAAAAAAATCGGTGGGTACATATCAAACCAGAGCACCGACTGGAAAACAAAACGACGCTTGACAAACGCTAGAGAGTAGGCTAGGTCTCTAGCCTGAGATGCGGACACGCTGTCTGCTCTGCGAAAAACAATCTGAAGATGAGGAGATACTGTATTCTCTAACAACAAAGGAATAAAAGGAGTCTCCGGATGTAAAGAGAAATAAACAAAGTGGAAACCTTACGCTGAATCTCTCCATTTGGTAGTAGCCGACACTTTCGCTATGACCTCGCGTCACTGCACATGAGGTATCCAGAAAATAATTGCAAGTAGGTGAAGAAACCCTGCATGAAGACAATCACAAAAACCAGAGAATATAAACGGTAGCCGCAACCTGATCCAACATGACCATCAAGCGTAGGCGAAGTGAGTGGTGAAAGACAACGATTCTACATTACAGAAATGAATGGGAATGGTCGAATGAAGAAATCGGCCCCATAGCCTCAATTAAAAGGAAGCCCCTGTAACCCTAATCACACTGCCCCATAAATGCAGTAAATACCTATGTTGATTGAGGAAGTTCAGCCACGTTTATAGGCGGGTAGCTGGTGATGTTAAGAAGCGCAGAGGAGTCGGGAGAAGCTACACATCGTATGCAAAGGAATAGAGTGCAAACCCTAAGATTAATAATTCTCCGCGGCAGCAAACGGCGCACACAGTACTTGGCCAGACGAAATGACAACTATAAAAACCACCCGTCAAATTCTTGATGGGTATGGGACGAAATACACAGGTAGCTGGTACTTTCCTCTCATGAGTGAGGCGCCGTCCCAGCCTGCAACACCATCGAATGCAACAAAACCACACTCCCACGTTAAACCAAGTCGAATACGGTGCGATGCGTGTATTACAACCAAGAACTGGCACGCCTGCTGTGCCCTCCACGTATGAATCAACACGGGTATGCACTGGTTCGGAATGCCAGTAATAATAAACCGCGGGAAATTGAAATACATTTAGAGTTGTTACGCAGACCTGAACATCATTTCATTAGCGGCTATTGTATAATTATGAACAGATCGCAAAGTGCTACGCCGCGAACAATCCGGCAAGTAATTGGATGAACGCAATGCAAAAATGGTTATGATTGGAGTTAGAAAAATCTCTGTTATGGTTGACTTACACGACATATCGGTCCATGTATAAAAAAAATTGGAGTTAATTGATATGTGTGTTATATATTATATACATAGTCGATACTCCGACGTATTATCAAGGTATATTCACCCGATGCAATTTGGATGTTGGGAGTATATGATAACGTTATAAAAAGGTGTATACATGTATATATATCATATATATATATACCTATTACAAGTTTATATGTGTGAGTACTCAAGAATAACATCAAAGGGTATAGTATATATATATGAGCTATGTATATGAGAGCGCATTCAATTAATATTTATATGTGGCATATATATATATATATATATATATATATATATATATATATAGGTGTTATATATATATATCTATGTGCACTCAAGAAGTATTATCAAGGATATATATATATATAGATAGAAGTAACATATGTGTTATATATATAAGTGGTATATGTATGTATGACTTATATGAAGGTATCGAAAGAGATGAATGAACCTAGGGTCTAAACTTATACTATATAGTGTTTAGTGTGCACAAGAAGAATACAAATGAGGAATATTGAATATTATTAGGAAGGGGTAGTGGAAAAGAGATCTTGAGTTTAAATGAGATACTAGAGGAGTCGATACAAAAATGGAACCCCAGTATATATGAAAAAAAAAAAAAAAAAAAAATTCCTTAAACTGGAGGTGTTACAAATGGTATCAGAGCCCAAGTGCAAAAACTGGGTTGTTGTTATTGTGCTCACAAAATTTTGAATGTATTAAACCTTGGAGAGATTGTTTTTTTTGTTTTACTAATCAAATGTATGAGTGTGTACAGTGGTGCTAAAATGGCTGAAGAGGGAGGAATTTATGTGGATCTGCATGATGAGTTTGCGACTCCAGATCCCAATGCCCCGGTAATGGCTATGTTGCACAGGCTGCAACGAGAATTGGCTGAACTACGAAGCCAAAATGACATGTTGTCATCAGCCAGTAAGGAGCAGGAAAAGCTCATCAGAGAGCTAACTTCCCGGAACAGCCAGGAAGGCGAAGGTTCTGGAAAGAGAAAGATGGATGAGTCTGAAGATGATGAGGCTGCTAGACATCAACATAAACAGAAAAGAGAGTTGCAGGGGGAGTTCCGAAAGATCAAACCTCCCTCCTATGATGGGGAGAAGGAAGAAGATGCTGAGGCTTGGTTGCTGAACATGATCAAGTATTTCCAAGTTTATGAATATGAGAGTAATCTGAAAGCCAGATTAGCTGTATACCAACTACAAGGAAAAGCTACACTGTGGTGGGAAGAGACAAAAATGGTGCATGCCATTGATGAAAAGATAGTTACTTGGGAATATTTCCAGGTTAAGTTCAAAAATCGTTATTTGAACGAACGTTATTATGATGATAAAGCAAAAGAATTCCATGAACTCAGACTAGGAAAGCTCACTATCGATGAGTTTGTCACTAAGTTCACCAATTTACTGAGATATGTCCCTTACATTAGGGAAGAAAAGGCAAAGGTACAAAGGTTTTTAAATTGCCTGCCTACTGTGTACAAGGAGAAAATTGAGTTTGACAACCCAAAGACAATGGATGAAGCTGTTAGAAAAGCAAGATTGTGCTATCAGTAGTTTAAAGGTAAAGCTAAACAAGGGAAGAGCTGGCTGAACAAGGGTGAGTTCAAAGGTAAAAGACCAAAACCAGCATATCTAAGAAATTTTGGTAGAGATCATCAGCGGAAAAAATTCAATAAACCAAAAGAAAGCCAAAATGCTCAGTCCCAAGTGGCTTCAAAACCAGTAGAAGGGAACAATAAAAAGGAAGGGACAGTCAGAATGAAGGAACCTTTGAAATGTTGGGGCTGTGGAGAACCCCATATGATGAGAGACTGTCCCCATAGAAATATTCATATGATCAGCAGAGAGCGAGAAGCGACAACAGTAAATGACATAGCCAGAAATATACCAACTATCAGTGCAACATTGGAAAATCGGCAAGCAGAACATCAAGCAACCATGGTGGAAATTGAGGGTAAGATTTCTGACCTACCTGTTACTGTTTTGATTGATCCAGGTGCTTCTTTGAGTTACATTAGTCCTGGAATTGTAGAAAAATGTAAAATTAAACCTGAAAAATTTCAGCATTCATGGTTGGTACAGCTGGCCACTGGAACCAAGAGAAAAGTCACACATAAATTTCCCAAAACAGCAATACAATTAAATGGCTTTCCAACAGATGTAAATTTGAACATATTGCCATTAGGATCCTATGACCTGCTGATAGGAATGGACTGGCTGGAAAAGAAAAAAGCTCTGATGAATTGCTGGGATAAAACACTACATTGTGTGGATGAAGAAGGGAAACCTTTTACACTAAAAGGGAAACGAAAATCCATTTCAGTAAGACAAATATCAGCGTTACAATTAAAAAGAACAGCTAGAAAAGGATACCAAGTTTATGCAGTACATGTGGAAGAAGTAGAACAGAGGGCTGAAGAAAATCTGCTGAATGAATTACCGGTGGTAAGAGAATTTAAAGAAGTTTTCCCAGATGAGATTCCTCATCTTCCCCCCAAAAGAGAAATTTATTTTTCCATAGATCTGGTGTCGGGAGCCACACCGGTTTCTCGATCCCCTTATCGAATGAGTCCGCCTGAACTTATGGAGTTGAAGATGCAGCTGCAAGAATTACTAGATAAAGGTTACATTAGACCAAGTGTGTCTCCGTGGGGAGCACCTGTCTTATTTGTGAAAAAGAAAGATGGGACTTTTAGGATGTGCATTGACTATCGTCAACTGAACAAGTTGACCATCAAGAATAGATACCCTTTACCTAGAATTGATGATCTTTTCGATCAGGTGAGAGGAGCTTCAGTCTTTTCAAAGATTGATTTAAGGACTGGGTATCACCAGCTTAGAATCAAAGAAGAAGACATTAGCAAGACAGCTTTTCGAACCCGGTATGGACACTACGAATTTGTAGTCCTACCTTTTGGACTGACAAATGCCCCTGCCACCTTTATGTGCCTGATGAACAGTGTGTTGAATAAATATTTGGATAAATTTGTTTTGGTGTTCATAGATGATATTTTAGTTTACTCCAAAAACAAGGAGGAACACAAGGAACATCTGCAGATAGTGTTGCAAACTCTGAAAGAAAATCAGCTATATGCCAAGTTCAGTAAATGTGAATTTTACAAGGATAAGATTCAATATTTGGGTCATATTATTTCTGAAAAAGGGCTTGCAGTTGACCCTGAAAAGATAAAAGCAATTAAGGAATGGCCAGTCCCAACTGATGTTTCAGCAGTAAGGTCATTCATGGGGATGGCAGGCTACTATCGTGGATTGGTGGAGAAATTTTCTGCTATAGCACATCCCATCACTTCATTGCAAAGAAAGGGTGTCAAGTTTGTGTGGACTGAAAAATGTCAACACAGTTTCGAGCAGTTAAAACAAAAACTTATTTCAACCCCTATACTAAAAATTTCTAATCCTGATAAAGAGTTTGTTGTTTGTACAGATGCTTGCAAAGAGGGGCTAGGAGGAGTCCTATTGTAGGAAAATTCAGTTATTGCATATGAATCTAGAAAACTGAAAATACATGAACAGAATTATAGTGCATATGATTTGGAATTTGCAGCTGTTATCCATGCTTTAAAAATGTGGCGGCACTATCTTTTGGGGAAGAAGTTCACATTGATGACTGATCATATTAGCCTCAAATATTTCTTTTCCCAAACTGACCTGAATGCAAGACAAGCCAGATGGCTGTCCTTTTTAAGTGAATTCAATATGGACATAAAACATATCAAGGGAAAAGAAAATAAAGTTGCTGATGCTTTAAGTAGAAATGCTTGTCAAAATTTAACCAGCATTGGGAGTAGTGCCCAGATGGAGGTAGAGGAATTGGTGAGAAAAGCATCAAATCAGGATCCCAACTATGAAACACTCTTGGTGAAACTACAGAAAAAGGATAAAATTGATTTCACTCAAAATCAAAAAGGGCTACTATATTATAAAAACAGGTTGTATATTCCAAATGTAGAGTCATTAAAAAAGGGAAATTTTGGATGAATATCACAAACAGCCTTATGCAGGACATCCAGGATACCAAAAGATGTTAACAGCCTTGAAGAAGAAGTTGTTCTGGCCAGGAATGAAGAGAGATGTGGCAAAATATTTAAGTAGGTGTATGGAATGTCAACTAGTCAAAGTTGAGCATCAACATCCAGCAGGTCTTTTAAACCCTTTGCCGATTGCAGAATGGAAATGGGACACAGTTTCCATGGATTTTATAACAGGACTACCTAAAACAAAATACCAACATGATTTTGTAATGGTGGTAGTAGACACTTTAACCAAAGCTGCCCACTTTATACCAGTGAAATCTACTTTCGGAACAGCTCAAGTAGCAAATGTTTTCCTGAAGGAGATAGTAAGGCTTCATGGAGTTCCTAAAGTAATTGTTTCAGATTGAGATGCTAAGTTTACAGCAGCATTTTGGAAAGGATTGTTTGGAGGGATGGGTACTAAGCTGAATTTTAGTACTGCCTATCACCCTCAAACTGATGGGCAAACAGAAAGGACGAATCAAATTTTGGAGGATATGTTGAGAATGTATGTGATGGATAGACCATCAAAGTGGGAGGAGTATCTGCATTTAGCTGAATTTGCTTATAATAATAGCTACCAATATTCTATTAAAATGAGTCCGTTTGAGGCACTATATGGAAGAAAGTGTCGTACTCCTTTGAGCTGGAGTCAACCAGAGGATAAATTAATGCTGGGACCTGATGCCTTACAAGAGACGGAGAGAATTGTTAAACAGATACAAAGAAATATCAAGACAGCACAAGATCGCCAGAAAAGCTATGCTGATAAGAAAAGAGTGCACCGAGAATTCAAAGTAGGGGATCATGTGTATTTTCGCATCAAACCCAAAAAGAGCACACTTTATGCGGGAAGTTGTGCAAAACTTGCTCCTAGATATTGTGGGCCTTTTGAAATTTTAGAAAGGGTGGGACCAGTGGCATATAAGCTGGCCCTACCACCCCATGTTAGAGTGCATGATGTGTTTCATATTTCATTACTAAAAAGATATGTGCATGATGCTTCTCACATAGTTGATTGGAATGTTGTACAGGTGGAACCAGAAGGGGAGTTTCTACCAGAATCGCTTCAAATATTGGAGCGGGAAGAAATTGAATTGAGAAACAGAACAGTGGCCAGAGTAAAAGTGCAGTGGAAGCACTTTACTGCTGAAGAAGCTACCTGGGAAAGGGAAGCTGAAATGATGGAAAAGTATCCGTTTTTGTTTAAATGAACTCAAGTAGTTTAATAACAACACCGAGGACGGTGTTTATTTTCAGAGGGGGAATATGTAACACCCCCAATTTCTGTGTTGAATTTGAAAAAGTTAGACATTTGAACTTTAATCCTAAGGGGGTGGACCCCAATGGATAAGTATGGTATGAATCTACTTGCATATTTAATTTGAGGAAATAAATAAAATGATTGCGCATTTTGACCAAGATGAGAATTAGAGATCACTTGCCAAATACATGAGGATGGATAAGGCAACAAATCCCCACAATCTTTCAAAAATCCTTGAAAGAAATTAATTTAGATTCTGAGGAGGAATCTAAATTTCCCCAATGAAGAGGAAGTAGTTGGGAAGAGGTAAAGAAAAGCTGGAAAAGCTGAGGAAAAGCATAAAACAGCTTTAAAGAATCCCAAAATGGGAAGCCTAGGCTAAACAGGAAAGAAAGCATCTTGCTATTCTGGACGCAGAATTAGAAACATGCTTGGGGGATTATGAGCTTAAATAAGCTGCTCCTAAGAAGATCAGAGGTTGGTCTGTCTTGGGAGGTGATCTCAGCTCGGGGGTGAGTCCTGGGAGACAAAGAGGACTCTAAGGTTGGGAGGTTGGTCATTTGCAATTGTGGTATGTTATGAAATTCTTGTTATTTTGTTTTATGATAGTATGAATTGGCTACATATAAAATCAAATTTACTGGTATGATTGATTTTTAGTACTACATTTACCAGCGTCCATCCTAAGGCTTTCACCTTCCAGATTCTGGTTAGTTGTAGACCATAAATCTATAGAGTAGAAACCCTAGAAATTCTAAACCAAGGTCGGTTTAAATCTGAAGTTACTTCGTCTCCATAGATAATTAAATATTTGCTTGTCTCATGTAGATACAAGGTGATATTATATGCTCATAAGTATATTAGAAAATATTGTAGCAGAACTGAGGTAAAGAAAGTAAAGACATTAGAATATGGAATTCGAAATTCTTCTAGATAAATAAGTAATTCTAATCTACAGGACTATTATAGCATTCATAGCAATTATCGGGTATATTACATTTTAAATTCACCTTTATCCCTTGAAATAAATATTATGGCTATGGATTTAATCTATGCTAAATGTATATCATCAAATGTACTATCAAATACATGTATAGGCAATTAACAAAAAAGTATATATATATTAACAAGTATCCATAACTAGCACAATTAGGTCCTTTTAACCTCGACTACAAATGAGCTATACACATAAATGAAACATATATGTCAAAAAGGGAAATAGGAATCCGAATCATATATAAAAACCATATATGTTGAAAAGGAGACTTAAATACGAATCATATATATGAACCATATATGTCAAAAGGGAGATATAAAAACGAACCAATTATGTTACAATGAAATACATATATGATCCTTACAGCTAATGGAACGAACGGATAGTCAAACTACATTAAGGTGTGGTGATTAATTAAAATAATATGCCTTTGGCCTATGTCAAACGAGTCCCTCGGACTGTACCGACATTTATACACCACGGCACTTTGGGGATCTTTTAATGTTAAATGAAATGAACATAGGGGAAGGATAAAACGATAATACGATGTGTAAATAACAGTTCTAACCCTAATTATTACGAGACATCATGGAGATTTTCACAGTTTTAATAAAAATTATTACGAGACAACGTGTAGTGTATAAAGGGTTGACTATATAACTCACACTGTATATTAAATTCGATGCAACGTAATTGGATTTCTTTGCTATGCAGTAAGATATAGTGTTAAAATAACACAGGAGACGCAACCTTACCTCCGTTCGTGAGGAGCGCCACCAGCATTAAACATATCTGATTAAAGAATTTAAATTTCCGTTAACGCACAGAGATTACCAAAGTGAGAGTCGAGACACTGGTCATGTTGCCATAACTCGAAACGAAGTCACTCGACATATAACGAATCTGACTGGCCATGGCGCCTTTGACCACAGCCAGGCATGAGCCAGTCTAACAAAGCACAAAAAAAAAAAAATAGCCATAATATAAGTTCGAACAGCTAGCGTCTGAACTCAAACGATATCTGATTTGAATGAAAGCACAAACCCGCAAGTTGATGCATCACTTCCGCAGCCGTATGGAAGAATGTAGGGTTTACCTGTAGATAGACATTTTCTTGCTACCTGCGCGTTACATTGATACTTACCACAGTCAAACCAAGAAAATCAATACGCTGTGTAAAGAGATATGAACGCCTACTTCCTTAAATCGAGATGCAAATAAATCTAAGCGGCTCCAAGAATTGAAATAAAAACAAAAGGATAGATTTCTTCACATGAAACGCGCGCGGAAAGCGGCAGTGACATATCGGGAATTAGCCCACAACCAATTAGGGTTTATACTAGAGCAGGTTAGAAAAATAATGATAATGGAAAAAAAATCGGTGGGTACAAATCAAACCAGAGCACCGACTGGAAAACAAAACGACGCTTGACAAACGCTAGACAGTAAGCTAGGTCTCCAGCCTGAGATGCCGACACGCTGTCTTCTCTGCGAAAAACAATCTGAAGATGAGGAGATATTGTATTCTCTAACAACAAAGGAATAAAAGGAGTCTCCGGATGTAAAGAGAAATAAACACAGTGGAAACCTGACGCTGAATCTCTCCGTTTGGCAGTAGCCGACACCTTCGCTATGACCTCGCGTCACTGCACATGAGGTATCCAGAAAATAATCGCAAGTAGGTGAAGAAACCCTGCATGAAGACAATCACAAAAACCAGAGAATATAAACGGTAGCCGCAACCTGATCTGACTTGAACATGAAGCAGAGGCGAAGTGAGTGTTGAAAGACAACGATTCTACATTACAGAAATGAATGGGAATGGTCGAATGAAGAAATCGTCCCCATAGCCTCAATTAAAAGGAAGCCCCCGTAACCCTAATCACACTGCCCCAGAAATGCAGTAAATCCCTATGTTGATTGAGGAAGCTCAGCCACGTTTATAGGCGGGTACCTGGTGATGTTAAGAAGCGCAGAGGAGTCGGGAGAAGCTACAGATCATATGCATAGGAATAGAGTGCAAACCCTAAGATTAATAATTCTCCGCGGCAGCAAACGGCGCACACAGTACTTGGCCAGACGAAATGACAACTATCAAAACCACCCGTCAAATTCTTGATGGGTATGGGACGAAATACACAGGCAGCTCGTACTTTCCTCTCATGAGTGAGGCACCGTCCTAGCCTGCAACACCATCGAACGCAACAAAACCACACTCCCACGTTAAACCAAGTCGAATACGGTGCGATGCGTGTATTACAAACAAGAACCGGCACGCCTGCTGTGCCCTCCACGTATGAATCAACACGAGTATGCACTGGTTCGGAATGCCAGTAATAATAAACCGCGGGAAATTGAAATACATTTAGAGTTGTTACGCAGACCTGAACATCATTTCATTAGCGGCTATTGTATAATTATGAACAGATCGCAAAGTGCTACGCCGCGAACAATCCGGAAAGTAATTGGATGAACGCAATGCCAAAATGGTTATGATTAGAGTTAGAAAAATCTCTGTTATGGTTGACTTACACGGCATATCGGTCCATGTATAAAAAAAATTGGAGTTAATTGATATGTGTGTTATATATTATATACATAGTCGATACTCCGACGTATTATCAAGGTATATTCACCCGATGCAATTTGGATGTTGGGAGTATACGATAGCGTTATAAAAAGGTGTATACATGTTTATATATCATATATATATATACCTATTACATGTTTATATGTGTGAGTACTCAAGAATAACATCAAGGGGTATAGTATATATATATGAGCTATGTATATGAGAGTGCATTCAATTAATATTTATATGTGGCATATATATATATATATATATAGGTGTTATATATATATATCTATGTGCACTCAAGAAATATTATCAAGGGTATATATATATATATATATAGATAGAAGTAACATATGTGTTATATATATAAGTGGTATATGTATGTATGACTTATATGAAGGTATCGAAAGAGATGAATGAACCTAGGGTCTAAACTTATACTATATGGTGTTTAGTGTGCACAAGAAGAATACAAATGAGGAATATTGAATATTATTAGGAAGGCGTAGTGGAAAAGAGATCTTGAGTTTAAATGAGATACTAGAGGAGTCGATGCAAAAATGGAACCCCAGTATATATGAAAAAAAAAAAAAAAAAAAAAATTCCTTGAACTGGAGGTGTTACATTTCCAACCTCTTCTCACAATTTGCGAAAATGGAATATCCATAATATATTAAAATGTAACCAGAGTTTCATTGTAAGGGATACTAATAAGAAGTAGAAGCTACCCAACTAGGGTTGCCACTTTTGTGCTCTCACTATTGCTAGTACAAACATCAACAACATTAGTCCAAAATAATAATTTACAGTTTTTCCCTGCATCCCCCTCACCCGAAGGGAAAAACTATGATGAAAAATAACAACTCGGAAGCCTATGGATTATCAACATAATCTAATAACCTATTATTCTTTAACAATGCGCCACTACTACAACAATGAGAAGCTTGCATTTCTAATAGTGGATCAATCCACAAATATCAGAAGATAAAATTTTTAATAGTGTGAAGTGTCAAAAACAATATTTTGAAGACTAATTCTATAATCGAATTATTTGGTTCTTTCTATGAGAGTGTCAATCTCTCCACTGTAAGGTACATTTTATTCACAGAATTTTTAAAATTAAATAAAGGCTGATATGCTATCAAATCGAATTTGTTAAACAAAATGAAGGTACGAGATTTAGTTGACAATTGATGCAAAAGATATATTCTTAGATCCAGGTGTCAGCGATGAAATTTCAATGACGTCAATTTTTTGTTTCATTGTTCCAGCAGGTTCATACCAAGCTATAATGCAATAAGTGTCCTTAGGTTCCTTAGGGTTCTGGGAGAAAGTGATGGTATAAAGGAACGTCAGAAATTTGGATGC
Organism: Pinus albicaulis; assembly: GCA_034641835.2. NCBI lineage: Eukaryota > Viridiplantae > Streptophyta > Pinopsida > Pinales > Pinaceae > Pinus > Pinus albicaulis. The sequence continues at coordinate 494,260 of JAXQQM020062805.1, read as the reverse complement.
AACATTTTTTAATGTGAAGATGTATTGGGAGAGATGTCATCATTGGGATTTTTTTGATTCCTCACCTGCAAGTTTTTCTTTTCATATCCTTTTCTTAAGTATGTTGAATTTGGGTAAGAGGGAAGTTTTAGTTTTAGAGATAATTTCAATTGGAGGCTTAGTCATTATCAAAATGTTTAGTGAAGCCTCCTACTCCTTGGATGTTGTTATGAGGAGATTCAGTCAAATTCAGTGGGGAAATTATTTATTTCTAGTAGGGAAGTTTCATTTTCCATTTTCTCTCGATACTCCTAGTACCATCCATGGTAAACTCATTATTATTACCATTCCATTCCATCGAATTATTATAGTTATGTGGAAGTTCTTATTTTATTATTATAGTTTTAGAAATATGTATGTTGAAATAAATAAACTAATTAAAAAAACATATTTTATCAAATTAATTAAGAGCTATATTTGAAATCTATGAGTCAAGATACTCATCCTCCAGCGACTGTAAGTTACATTTCCATGCTCATGTTATTAGTGCAAGACATTATTTGGAAGCTTACATGGTTTCAAATAGAGTCATCTTAGACTCTCACTTTTAGGAATGTATTCATGCTCATGTTATTAGTGCAAGACATTCTTTGGAAGTGTACATTGTCTCAAATAGATTCATCTTAGACTCTCACTTTTGGGAATGTATTCATAATGTTCTCAATGTGCTCTACCAAAAATATCTTCCTTCAAGACATTCTATACGTTTTTTTTGACACATATCCAACCCTTACTCAATGTAAGCTTGGAGGGAAAAAACAGAAGACTAAAAAGTAACTCTTTACCATCAAACTGATATTATCCACAACTTAATTCCAAACAAAACTTTTAATATAAAAATTACATGAATAATAAATTACAAAGAAAATGATCTAAAAGTATATCATTGCAAATATTTGTTAGCTTGATATTAACTCTTACAAACTTATCTCTTTTAGTTTTATAAATAACTATTTTTAAAATTAGTTTTATATATATATATATATATATAAATAACTATTTTTAAAATTAGTTTTATATATACAAAAATTGATTTCAAAAAATCACATAAATTTTTAATAGATTTAAATTTTACTATTATTATCATTGGTTTAAGTTATCTTAATTTATTATTATATTTTAGATATATATATTCCACTCAATGATAGTACCAACCTTTCCACCACGCATATTAAATATTAAATATATTCCAATCAAGAAGTGTCACCCAATCAGTGTTATGGACATCCACACCCAGAGAAATGAAAAGCGCAGGTTAAAAAAACTCAGTTTTATTGAAAATATAAAAATAGAAAGTTATGGACTAGTATTGAACTGTATATTGACAAGTTTTAAAAAGCTCAGTTTTAAAAAATATCGTAAATTATAAAATAGTAATACTGAGTTAAAAGATGGGGTAATTAACAAACTAGTTTAATGGATAGTGATTAAAAGATTGGTTAGACCTAAATTTGAAAACAACGGTAAAAGAACAAGCATGGCGAGCATGGTTTAATGGATGTTAATTAAAAGATTAAAAAAAAGAAGCATGACGAGCATGGTTTAATGGATGGCAATTAAAAGATTGGTTTAATGGATAGTGATTACAAGATTCGTTAAACCTAAATTTGAACCCAACGGTCCAAAAACAAGCATAAATCTCACTAATGTCGTGGTCATTATATACTCGAGCGCTTGATTATCTGATGAATGAAGAATGAGAGGAGGAAATTCACGAACGAAGAAGAGGTGCGTGATGAATTAAGAAGGCATTGTGATGAATGAAGAATTAGTAGAAGATATTCATGAAAGAAGATGAGATGCCTCATGAATTGGAGGGATCAAAGATTGTGATGAATGAAGAATCAGAGGCGGAGGAAATTCAGGAACGAAGAGGAGGTGATCGAAATTTTTGCAGTCCCAAAACAACAGTTTCCTTTTATGGGGTGGATTATTTATGGAGATGGTAGTTTTCTGTTTCCTTTAAATTGTTTATCTATTTGTTTAATTAATTCCACAGAAAAAAATGGTTATGCAGCTAAAGGCTATAGGTGTTTGAGTAATTTTTCTGTTCCTTTAATATGTGTGTTTAATTCATTTTACAGAGACATTTGTGTAACCTGACAAATTGTTTTCTCTGTGTAACGTGACAAATTGTTTTCTCTGTTCAATCTACAGGTTAAGCATGGGTGCTCTTTCTGTCTCAAGCAGTGTTATGCTAAGTTAAAGTTGTCTGTCTTATGGAGCGCTCCATAAATCTTCTGTATAGTGCTGTATGCATGAATGTCATGTGTAGTGTTGTGGTATGCATGTAATGTGCGATGTGTTGTGTGTAAATGTTTCGTTTGTGTGTCTGTGGATTTGTGGTAATTGAGAGCGAAAGCCCAGGCTCAGGATATTCAATATGCAGTGATGGTTGAAGGGCCAACTAATGAACAACTAATGTTTTCAGAGTGAGTTGGTGTGACTTTGTACTCATGGCAATATTTTCTTGAATTATTTTTTAAATTCATTCCTCGACCCTTTTTATGTTTCCTTTTCTGATGAGTTAGAATGCTATATACACGAGCTGGAGCAGAGTGTCCAATGTTTTTGGAGCAGAAGAGCTGGGACAGGGTTTCCAATGCTTTTGGAGCAGAGGAGCTCGGGCATCGTTTCCAATGCTTTTGCAGCAGAGAATGAGAAGTTTTGAGGGCTTTTGCAACCACCAGTTTCCACAGTTTCAATAGAAACTGAAAGATTAGGTTAGTATTCTTCGTGAATGTTCCTGTTCTCCCTTATTTCTTGTTTCTTGTTGCAGTCTACAAATATCTCTATGATATATTTACAGACCATGTCCATTGCAGAATAGTTATGAAAATTGAAACAGGTTCAGTCATCTATGTCGGTCTGTGTTGACACAAGTGTTGAGGATGTTGACATGTGAGGTGTTAGGTGGTTTTCCATGTAACAAGTCATGTAGCCATCAATATTTTTGGATATTGACACAGTTGTCTCTCCAAACCCCAATTCATTTCATGCCGCCAATTGTCCTATTTTCATAATAGTTCCATAACTAGATGAATCTGGAGTTGCTTAAATAGTACTAGCACCAATCATGGAACCACTCATTTACGTAAAAAATACCATTATCTTCTCCTTGAGTAGCTTATTATGCATGGGTATATTTAGCAGGAGATTGAGAAGGTGGTTCAGTGAGTTGAGAGGCGCCGCTCAAAGCCTTACACTGCAAAAACCTACAGAGCGGGATCTACGGATTCGTGAGAAAGACCGAGCCCTCTCTGTTGATAATTGTGCAATTCAGAAGTGATAGCAAGAAGAAACCCCAGAAATTCCCGCGTAGGGCTTATATGGAAGTAAATGTCTGCTACATAGCATGCATATCTACATAGCTACATTCACGAGTTTGATTTATTTGTCTTATGTACTCAATTCTATTAGCATTCACCAGATTGTTTTATTTGTATTATGTAATCAACTCAATTTTACACCTAAGTTGAGCCTAATGTTGCTATGGGTTATAAGGGATTCCCACTATGATGCTTAGTGGAAGGAAATTGAACATAGGAGCTCAATTCTTGTTGTATTGTGAACTGATTCCAGTGGTTCTTATTAAATTTCAACGATATTGGTGCGTTGCTTTCTATTGTAATTGTAAATAGTAAATTTCTAAAGTTTTAGTGGACGGCAATGTGCAATTGCCAACAATTAGTCAGTTTATGCAGAGTCTTGCTATTTACATGCATAACATGGGACAAGTGCATGTACAAGTTTAGTGTGATGTTTAGTAGAAGGCAATATTAATTCAGTTATGATAAGTTCAATCTATAAGCTATGCCATTTAGTAGTTTTGAGTGTGAGTTTTTTGGAAATTGCATAGGATAACTGTTGAAAGGTTTCATTGGTTAGTAGTGAAGAGGAGGTCATAAGTAGTTATGGGATGAACCCAAAACATATGCAATAGTGGGCAACTGTTGAAAGCTGTCATAACTGGTTAGTAGTGAAAAGGTGTTCATATCCTAAAACAGATTTCACGTAAGAAAAAGATTCTTTTTCCTCTCTCTTATTTAGCAACTTTTATTTTTTTATTAAATTTACAGTGTAACATTTTTTTTTTAAAATATATTTATATTATATTAAATTTGTTAGTTATATTATATTTTGATAACTTTACATAATTCTATTAATGTTTTTTTCTTGATCTTTATCATGTATAAAATGGTTTTGGTTTTGTTTTTTTCTTTTTTTTGTTTTAATATGAATGGTAAATTTAATTATGTTACAAGTTATTATGAAAAAATTGTATACTAACAATATCATTTCAGTGTTTTATGTTACACAAAATTTATCAATGCTGAAGTTGAGTTGTTCTTGAGTGAGTCGAAGACATTATCTATTTTTATGTAAATTTTTAATGTTGTAATTAGAAAAAAAATGACTTTTTTTGTTTGGATATGCTCATCAAACAATGTACATGAACTATCATTAATAAAATGACTAGGCTATTTGTTGTGTGGATGGGAATTCAACCCCCTCCAAATGGCTCGTAGGAAGGTTAAATTGTAACTCTCTTTTGAGTTGTGTTCCTTGTGTTCATGGTTTTCATGATCTTTAGTTTTTATAGTAACTCCAATATGCACAAACATAAATATATCATGTTATTATAATAATAATTTATAAACATGTTTTAAACATCTTCCCAACATATACGGAAATGACAAAATTACTTTTATTCACATAAATCATTCAACAATTTTTCAATGTTTTAAACATCTTCCCCATATAAACAAAAATGGCAAAGTCACTCTTATTCACTTAAATCATTTATTTTTTTTACAATGCTTTAAACATCTTCTCGACACATTGCACAAAAATAACTCACTCTTAATAAATTATATAACAATTATAACCTAAATTTTTTTTTTTATATATATATATATATATATATATATATATATAGATATATAGATATATATATATATAGATATAGATATATATATATATATATATTAAATAATATTTTGATTTAGTTTTGATTTTATTTATTTATTTATTTATATAGTTTTATTATAACTATGTTATTATGATATTTGAAGTATAGTATTTATATTAATATTTTTATAGATTTGAATAAAATACTAATATTTTTTTAGAGTGTTGGTAAATATTTAAATATTTTTATTATTTATTTGTATGAATTTTTTATATTTAAATATTTATGTATTGGCTTTATTATCTATATAATTCTTGCTTACATATATAAATTTATGAAATTATTTTGGTAATAATGTATGTTTTGGATTCTTTATTTTGTATGTATATGAATGCATTGTTTTGAGAATTGAAATAGTGTTTTAATTAGTTGCATTGTCATAGTTATAATATATTTGTTGTGTTTTTTATTCTGGAATTTATCAATGAATGAGATGTATACTTCTATATGTTGTGTGTGAATGTATTATTGAAATTTTTTGCATTACTTGTATGTACTTGTTTGAATTGTTTACTCTTCTATATTGATGAATGTATCATTTTGCATGCTTTTGACTATTTTTTCATTGTTTATTTGTATGTATATGTGTGTATTTCTTGAGTCTGCATTGAGTGTTAGAGTAGTGGTTTTAGTGTTTCTATGTATATACATTTAATTATCTTTAAGAGTTGGTTGTATTATCTTGAATGTTTTTCAGTATTGGTTCCTTATTTGCTTTGTGTGTGTATCTTTTCAGTATTTTTTTGTATGGATATTCTTTACTTTTATGTGTATGAATGTATTATTTGTTGTATTTGTCTGAGAAGTATTTACTTGTATGAGATTTATATGTATATGAAACAATTCTTTGTTGCATTTGATTTGTCTTGTTTACATGTATTTATTGTGTGTGTATGAATATATTCTTTGCTACCTTTATATGTGACTATTTACTTGTATTCTATGTATGTGTATGAATGTCTTCTTCATGTGTGTATGAATCTACTTTCCAATGTGTCTTCTTTATTTGTATTCTTTTCTTTGTATGTGTATGAATGTATTCATGTGTATGAATTTATTATTGGCTACATTCCTATATGTGTCTTGTTAACTTGTATTCTTTGTATGTGTACAAATGTATTCTTCGTGTGTGTATTAATCTATTCTTTTCTACATTTGTATGTGTATATGTAGGAATCTTTCTTTCTTACTATTGTATATGTATTATTTTCATGTAGATATATTAGTGTGATATGTGAAAATATGTTTTTTAATTTTTTATTTATATGATTATAAATATACTCTCTTTATTTCTATATATTAATATATTATTTTTAATATTGATTTATAGATGTATTAGTTTCAATATTAACTTATAAATATATTAGTTTAAATATTTGTTAAATTATTATTATTATTATTATTATTGTATTATTTTTTCTTTTATTGATTTTTTAATTAAGTTATTATTATTGTTATTATTGTTATTATTGATTTTTTTCTATTTAAACTTTGATAATTTTAAATTGCAAAATAATATACTTATTACAATAACAGTAAAAAGAAATAATATTATCCCACAAGTTACAACTCAATCAACCATTATCATGTTATAAAGTATCATGCAAATCATGAAACTAAAAAGAAAAAGAACAATAACATAATATTTATAACAACATCAATTTATAATAACACATATCAATTAACTATTTAATACTAAAATCAATACAATAAATAAACTCAATTAATTTTAATTAATTTTTTTAATTAATTTGACTCATTTATAATTTTATTTTTCATAATACTATAATTTAATAATATAGGGAAAAATATTAATCCTAAATTTTTGTTTAAAATATGCATTTCTCTAAATATAATAAGGAAAATAAATACTTATTAATTTTATACTAATTAACTTATAAAATAATTGTAATTGTCAACATCATAACATTTATACTCAATTTTAAACACATGCATAAAATAATATTAATTCTAAAATTAATTATAACTCTGATGTGTGTGAACATGTCACCTTGTGAGTCATTATGTGTAATGTTTGTGCCCATGTGTATGTTTGTTGTGTGCATGTATGCATGTGAGTGATTATGCCTCATTGGCAATGGATTTTGTGGGTGTGTGTGTGTGGTTAGTCCCATGCCAATGATGGACTGTTTTTGGTGTGATTAGTCCCATGCCAATGATGTACTGTTTTTGGGGTTATATAAGCTCTCAACTTCATGTGGTTGACCTTGTTAGTAGAGATTTTACATCTCAAAACTAAGAGGAGCTTTGTATATATCGATTTTTAGTTTATTTAAAACCTAAAATTAATTTTGAAATATTAAAATATTTTTTTATAATAATGTTTTTTAAAAGATATAAATATTTTAAGATAAAAAATTTATAAAACAATAAAATAAATTAAAATATTTATAATTATTTGAAAATTAAAATATAATAATTACATAAATTGACACTTAAATTTATTATAAAAATAAATAACATAATTATAAAAATATTTAAATTTAATTATTAAATATTATTTTAAATTTTAAATTATATATATATATATATATATATATTAATCTATTCTTTTCTACATTTGTATGTGTATATGTAGGAATCTTTCTTTCTTACTATTGTATATGTATTATTTTCATATAGATATATTAGTGTGATATGTGAAAATATATTTTTTAATTTTTTATTTATATGATTATAAATATACTCTCATTATTTCTATATATTAATATATTATTTTGAATATTGATTTATAGATGTATTAGTTTCAATATTAACTTAAAAATATATTAGTTTAAATATTTGTTAAATTATTATTATTATTATTTTTTTTGTATTATTTTTTCTTTTATTGATTTTTTAATTAAGTTATTATTATTGTTATTATTGTTATTATTGATTTTTTTTCTATTTAAACTTTGATAATTTTAAATTGCAAAATAATATACTTATTACAATAACAGTAAAAAAAAATAATATTATCCCACAAGTTACAACTCAATCAACCATTATCATGTTATAAAGTATCATGCAAATCATGAAACTAAAAAAGAAAAAGAACAATAAAATAATATTTATAACAACATCAATTTATAATAACACATATCAATTAACTATGTAATACTAAAATCAATACAATAAATAAACTCAATTAATTTTAATTAATTTTTTTCATTAATTTGACCAATTTATAATTTTATTTTTCATAATACTATAATTTAATAATATAGGGAAAAATATTAATCCTAAATTTTTGTTTAAAATATGCATTTCTCTAAATATAATAAAAAAAATAAATACTTATTAATTTTATACTAATTAACTTATAAAATAATTGTAATTGTCAACATCATAATATTTATACTCAATTTTAAACACATGCGTAAAATAATATTAATTCTAAAGTTAATTATAAGTCTGATGTGTGTGAACATGTCACCTTGTGAGTCATTATGTGTAATGTTTGTACCCATGTGTATGTTTGTTGTGTGCATGTATGCATGTGAGTGATTATGCCTCATTGGCAATGGATTTTGTGGGTGTGTGTGTGTGGTTAGTCCCATGCCAATGATGGACTATTTTTGGTGTGGTTAGTCCCATGCCAATGATGTACTGTTTCTGGGGTTATATAAGCTCTCAAATTCATGTGGTTGACCTTGTTAGTAAAGATTTTACATCTCAAAACTAAGAGGAGCTTTGTATATATAGATTTTTAGTTTATTTAAAACCTAACATTAATTTTGAAATATTAAAATATTTTTTTATAATAATGTTTTTTAAAAGATACAAATATTTTAAGATAAAAAAATTATAAAACAATAAAATAAATTAAAATATTTATAATTATTTGAAAATTAAAATATAATAATTACATAAATTGACAATTAAATTTATTATAAAAATAAATAACATAATTATAAAAATATTTAAATTTAATTATGAAATATTATTTCAAATCTTAAATTATAATTATAATTATAATTATAATTATATATATATATATATATATATATATATATATATATATATATATAAAAGCATAATTTCAACAATGATATAACTATGGATTATTATCATGTTTTATTATAAAACATATAAATATAAATAATATGTTATTATATTTATCATTCATAAAAATATTATGATGTTGATAATTATATTTATTTTATTTACTAGTTTTAAAACAATGTTTGTGAATAGAAAAATTTAATTTTTTTTTTTTATATATTATTAAATATAATAGCATGTTTTTATTATTATTATATATTATTAAATTATTTTATATTTAGTTTAATTTATAATTTTTTTATTATCATTTATAAGATATTATATTACGTTACAATATTTTATTAATATTAAGCTATATAATGTCACTTTAAATATAGATCTACTTTAATTTTCATATTTGCAATTATATTTTATATATTTTAAATTTTGATAAAAACACATAATAATAAGTATTTAAATTTATTTTATAATAAATCATCACAATAATCCTTAGTTGTACCATTGTTAAATTATGTTAGTTTATTATTCTAATTATTATAATTGTTAATTAATATAGATATATACCTAATTTATTATATATATCTATATATATATATATATATATATATATATATATATATATATATATATATATATATATATATATATATATATATATATATATATATATATAATTTTTATTAATATTTAAATTTATTTTATTATCTTTCATTTTTTTAATTTTATTTTATATGTTTTATGATAATAAAAGTAGTATTTAAATACGATTAAAAAAATTATTTTAATATTTTGAATTAAATGTTATGTTTTAAATCAATTAAAAATTACTCTGAAGAATGCTCATTTTTTTTTTGAGATGTAAAATCTCTACTAATAAGGTCAATCACCTGAAAGTGAGAGCTTATATGACCCCTAAAATTGTATATCATTGAAATGGGATTAACCACACACATGCAACTCACAATCCATTGCCAATGAGTTACAATCACTCACATGCATACAAGGACACAACAAACAAAGGGTGCACACAAGTCTACATGCATACAAGCACACAACAAACAAATGGTGCAAAGAAGCCTACACATACATACAAACATTATACACCTTAATTAACAAGGTGACATGTTGACACACATTGTTGAGATTTTATTTCTTATTTTTTAATTAAATTTGGAGGAAAATCTCATGTAGGTGACAACAATAGGATTTGTTGCTGAATTGACTCCATCAATTTCTGATGAGGAGTTAATGCATCCTATATTTGTTGTGAGAGAATTTATGAGTCTGTTTCCATTCACAGCTATAAAATGTAAGCTCGTAGAGGCAAGAGAGCATGATGAGGAATGTGTTGTGAGGAAGAGCTCAATAGATGAGAAATTCTGCAATTGTATTTTCTCCAGTTGATGAATGAGATTGCTGATGCCCTGTTAGGTGGACGTAGCCTAGATTGGTTGGGTGAACCACGTTAAAAATATGCTGTCTTTATGTGTGTTTGAATGTTGTGTGTTTTGTATATTTTATTTTGTTATTCCGCTGTTGAGCTCAACAATTGGTATTGGAGCCTGGCAGAATTGTCATGTGATTCAAGCTGTGTTGACCTGCCGTCCGTGTGGAGAAGCAAGGCCGTAAGGCCGAATCTGCTGTGCATTGAACTGGTGGTGAATTGTGCATTGAACTTTGAACTGTGCGTTGATAACTGGTCTAAAGACTACTGCTGTGTCATTCGTGTGAAAGCTGTCGATGGTGAATCGTTGAAAAAAATGAGCAGGGCTGAATTGTGCAGCATTGAATCGTTGCGCAAAACGAGCAGCAGTGTTGAATCTTGGTGGCAGCGGCGCTGGCAGAGCCGTGAGCTTGGGTCGGTCTGCTGCGTTAACGAACTGGGTGAACCGAGATTTGGTAAATCAATTTTTTTTTTTAAATGATTTGAAATGGGCATCCAGGTTCTTAAAAAGTAATTCGATGCCATTTGAAGGTTTTTTATGAAATCGATTTGAAGTTTTATTAAAAAAAAAATCATATATTTAAAGTCGATTTTTATGAAGTTGTTTTTAACACCCAAAACAAAAAATCAAAGTGACTCATAATTTTTGAGTTGAACCTGTTTGTAATATTGTATATAGTTGAAATTGATTTGTAATATTGTATATCCATGGTTTACAATCGATATGATTTTTGAAAATTGATTGGGAATTATTATATTGCCATTTGCACATGGTATTTTGAAGTGGTTTTAATAAATCGATTTGTATTATAGTATTTCTTTAAAATCGATTTGACATTTAATAATGCCATTTGCACATGGTATTTTATGAAGTGGTCACAATAAATCGATTTTGGAAGTGGTGGTTTTGTTTTAAGAGTAAATCGATTTGTATCGATTTGGGTGGTGGTTCTTAAAAAAAATTAAATCGATTTTATTAAAAAGGGCATTTTCTATAAGGTGAAGGGTATTTTTTATTAAAGAGAATTCTTTATTAAAAAGTTTCAATTGAAGATTTTGTGACAAGAGTTACTAAACATGGAAAAACACAAAGTGCCTGGTTTGAGATCGAGAAGTTCAATGGCAAAAACAACTTCGAGATCTGGAAAGTGAAGATGTATGATTTACTTGTGCAACAAGGCATGGCGAAGGCATTGTTGGGGAAATCCAAACAGCCTTACACCATGACAGATGATGAATGGAGTGACTTAGATGAAAGAGCACTGAGCGACATTCGACTGTGTTTGGCGGATGATGTTTTGTTTAACATCGTGTCAGAGAAAACTACTATTGGTTTGTGGAAAAAACTTGAAAAGTTGTACATGACAAAATCCTTAACCAATAGGATTCTTCTGAAGCGACAGTTGTACAGATTGCGCATGAAGGAAGGTATGACGATAACTGATCATCTGAATACCTTTAATACTCTCTTGGTGTAGTTGGAAAGTATAGAAGTAAAATTTGAATCAGAAGATAAAGCTGTAACTTTATTATGCTCGTTGCCCGAGTCATGGGATCATTTTGTTACTTCTATAAGTCTTAGTTCATCAGAAACCCTTGAATTTGATGATGTTGTTGGAGCTTTGTTGTCCGGAGAAACAAGAGGTCAAATTCAGAAACCTCTACATCAGAAGTAATGATGGTCAGAGGTCGTTCTAAAGAAAGACGCTTCAGTAAGCACAACAACTCGCGTTCAAAATCGAAAGGGAAGAAGAGTAAGGTAAAGTGCTGGTTTTGTGGCAAATCAGGACATCTAAAGCAGGACTATTGGAAGAGACAGCAAACATCCAATGGAGACCCTTTGACAGAGAAGAAAGAAGCAAACACGACAGATACAGGTTCGGCATCAATTTCAGGTATGAGTGATGAAGTGTTATCAGTTAGTTTGTCTAATCATGATCAACATTGGCTGTTAGATTCTGGTGCATCAAATCACATGTGCATTCATAGAGAGTGGTTTAAAACTTATAAATCAATCAATGATGGAGTGGTTTATATGGGAAATGATGCCTCATGTAATGTTGTGGGAATTGGAAGCGTCCAGATTAAAATGTTTGATGGGACAAATAGAATTCTAACTGATGTAAGACATGTACCTAAAATAAGAAAAAACCTCATTTCACTAGGAGTACTAGACACTAATGGATACAAAACCTTTATTCAAGGTGGAGTAATGAAAGTTTATAAAGGAATTTTACTAGTCATGAAAGCAAAGAAGGTTGGAAATCTTTATCAATTAGAAGGAAGAACGGAGTCAGACCATGCTTCTACAGTATCTAAAAACGACAGTGATTCTATTCGTTTATGGCATCAAATGTTGGGCCATATGAGCGAAAGAGGATTAAAAATTTTGTCTGATCGTAAATTACTTCCTAGTTTAAAATCTTCTAAGTTAGATTTCTGCAAACATTGTCTGTTTGGGAAACAAAGCAAGCAGAATTTTAAAACTGGAAAACATACTAGTAAGGGAATTCTTGATTATATCCATTCTGATGTTTGGGGTCCATCTCCTACAACCTCATATGGAGGATCGTCATATTTTGTATCTTTTATTGTTGATTTCTCTAGAAAAGTGTGGGTCTACATGTTAAAGAAGAAGTCTGATGTCTTCACAGTTTTCAAACAGTTTAGAGAATTAGTTGAAAACATCACTGGAAGAACCATTAAATGTTTAAGAACTGACAATGGTGGTGAGTTCACTTCAAAGGAATTTGATAATTATTGCAAGGATACTGGGATCAAAATACATAAAACCACTGTATATACTCAGCAAAACGGAGTTGCTGAACGCATGAACAGGACTCTCTTAGAGAGAGCAAGAAGTATGCTTAGTAACGCCAACTTGCAGAAGGAATTGTGGACAGAAGCAGTTTCTACATCTTGTTACTTGGTAAATCGATCACCATCAACTGCGATAGGATGAAAAATTCCTCAAGAGGTATGGAAAGGTTATCCATGTGATTATTCTAAACTGAAAGTTTTTGGTTGTGATGCATATTCTCTAGTTCCGAAACATCAGCATTCTAAGTTAGATCCTAAATCAAAAAGATATATCTTTGTTGGATATGGTGATGGGACTAAGGGATACAAGTTGTGGGATCCTACTACTCACAAGATCATCATTAACAGAGATGTTAAATTTAATGAATCCTCACTTGAAAATCCAGATGTAGATGATGAATTGAAACATGATAATGAACCTAAGCTTCAACACATTCAGTTTGAAACCAGTTCAAAAACTGATGATAGTCCAGATGAACAAGTTTCAGATTCAGATCATGAAAAAGTTTCAGATGCAGTTCATGAATGTGTTTCATATGCTGATCATGAAGAAGTTCCTACAGATAATAATCAGCAAATTGTGGAATTACCAGAAACATCTTTAAGGAGGTCTACGAGAATTAGACGACTTCCTAAAAGGTATGATGATTATGTTACTTCAGTTACTTTAACTGCTAATGATGATGAACCTTTGTGCTATCAGGAAGCTATAGAAGGTTCAAACAGTGGTAAGTGGAAAGAGGCTATGAAGGACGAGATGAAGGCGTTAGCGAAGAATGCCACATGGGATCTGGTAGAACTTCCTAAAGACAGAAAAATTATGGGATGTAAGTGGGTTTACAAATTGAAGAAGGGTGTTGATGATACAGAAGACAGGTATAAAGCGAGGCTGGTCGCAAAAGTTTTTTCTCAGAAAGCAGGCGTTGACTTTCATGAGATTTTTTCACCAGTTGTGAAAATTGTTTCAATTCGGATTGTATTAGCATTAGTTGCTTTACTTGATTTAGAATTACATCAATTGGATGTTAAAACTGCATTTTTACATGGAGATTTAGATGAGGAGATTTACATGGAACAACTGGAAGGGTTTGTTCAAAATCGCAACAGGAAATTTGTCTGCAGGCTCAAGAAATCATTGTATGATCTGAAGCAGTCGCCTCGACAGTGGTACAAGAAATTTGATTCTTTCATGATGAGTCAAAATTATATAAGAAGTGAATATGATCATTGTGTTTACTTTAAGAAATTAAGTAATGGCATGTTCATTATCTTAGTGTTGTATGTTGACGATATGCTTTTAGCAAGCAAAAGAATAACAGAGATCAACAGGTTAAAGGCTCAGATGGCTAGGACGTTTGATATGAAAGATCTAGGAGCAGCAAGACAGATTTTGGGCATGGATATTTTCAGAGACAGGAGCAATGGTAAGCTATGGCTATCACAACAAAAGTATATTGAGAAGATACTCTTGAGGTTTGGTATGAACAATGTGAAGCCTGTTTCAGTCCCTTTTGCTTCCCATTTTAAGCTTTCTTCAAGTTTATGTCCTAACACTAATGAAGAAAAGGAATATATGTCTCGAATTCCATATGCCAATGTAGTAGGTTGTTTGATGTATGCGATGGTTTGATGTATGCGATGGTATGTAGTAGGTATTTCACATCCAGTTGGGGTTGTCAGCAGGTATATGGAAAATCCAGGAAAAGAACACTGGTCAGCAGTGAAATGGGTGCTTCGGTATCTGAGAGGCACAAGTGATTATTGTATCACTTATAACAAGAGCAGTGAATATGTTTGTGGATATGTTGATTCTGATTTTGCAGATGATTTGGATAAGAGAAGGTCAACTTCAGGGTATGTCTTTACTCTTGCAGGTGGAGCTATTAGCTGGATGTCAAAGCTACAGAACATTGTTGCTTTATCCACTACATAAGCAGAATACATAGCTGCTTCGCATGCTTGCAAAGAAGCGGTTTGGTTGAAAGGTTTGTTTGGTGATTTTGGTAGGTTGTAGGACATCATCAAGTTATTTTTTGATAGTCAAAGTGCAATTCACATGGCTAAAAATCCCGCCTATCATAGTAAATCAAAGCATATACCTATCAAGTACCATTTTGTAAGACAGGTTATCACTGAAAGGGGAGTGTCTCTTGAAAAGGTGCATACAAAGGAAAATTGTGCAGACATGTTCACGAAACCAGTTTTGTTAGAGAAGCTACGATGGTGTCTGGCTTCTCTTGGCTTGCAGAAAAGATAAAAATAATAATGAAATAGGGTATCAGGCTAATTTTTGTCAAGGTGGAGATTGTTGAGATTTTATTTCTTATTTTTTAATTAAATCTGGAGGAAAATCTAATGTAGGTGACAACAATAGGATTTGTTGCTGAGTTGACTCCATCAATTTCTGATGAGGAGTTAATGCATTGTATATTTGTTGTGAGAGAATTTATGAGTCTGTCGCCATTCACAGCTATAAAATGTAAGCCCGTAGAGGCAAGAGAGCATGATGAGGAATGTGTTGTGAGGAAGAGCTGAGCAGATGAGAAACTCTGCAATTGTATTTTCTCCAGTTGATGAATGAGATTGCCGATGCCCTGTTAGGTGGATGTAGCCCAGATTGGTTGGGTGAACCATGTTAAAAATATGTTGTCTTTATGTGTGTTTCAATGTTGTGTGTTCTGTATATTTTATTTTGTTATTCCGCTGCTGAGCTCAACACACATAACCTTTATTATGAATCTTAGAATTAACATTATTTTATGCATTTGATTAAGATTGAGTAAAAATATTATTATGTTGACAATTTCATTTATTTTGTAATTTAATTTTATGTTACTAAAACTAATAAATATTTATTTTATTTGTTATTTTAAAACATTATCATTACAAAAATTTTAAAATTAATATTTTTCGTTATATTATTTTTTTTTTTAATTTTAGTAGGACCTTTCATTCATTCAAATTTAAAGGACCTTTCACCTATTCAAATTTAAAGAATCTTACGCCATAATAGAAGTTTCATTCATTCAAATTTAAAGCATGTTACACCATAATAGACATTACGTGGCCTCAACGTGCTTAGTGAGAAACAAGGTTTGTTGGCCATCGAAAGGCATTATAAGCTATCCAAAATCTGAAGTTTTTGAGTCTATCAAATTCAGCCTTGTAAGCCTTAATGTCTAAAATCGAGTTCCCACTTACTAAAATACCTATAATAATGCTAACTCACAAAGAAACATCAAAATTTAACCATACTTAAAGAAAATTAAATTTACTATATAGTCCTCATAGAACTCAACCAGTGCAAGATTCTTTGCACTGGAACCTAGAATCTCAGAGTAGCGAGGAAACTACAGGTTCCTCTCAATTCGTCCCAAACGAACATTTTTTTTGTTGAATCTCAAAATTGGACAAGCTCGATGTCCTTCTAGATCTCCTAGAGTCCAATCAATTTTGAAATATTAATTTGAATACATGATATCTACTACCATGATATTCTTCATCAAAAAATAAAAATTAATGGTATGTTTATCGAGAAACTATGCCATGAGAGAGTGGCCTTGGTTGAGGACCAAAATTTCTTAATCCTCCTCTTCAGTCTCTTCCTTTGCTTGGTGGTTGAGGTCATCCTCCCCTTCTACTGTTATTTTTCTCGCTTGTTTTTGAGGACTTGTGATATAGGATTTTATTGCATCACTCATGCTTTGGGCATGTGATGCCTCGACCATATATAACAGTGTCAAATGAGCCACAAAATATGTAATAAGATAGAAACACGGGCAAGCAACCACCCACAACACTGCCAATGGGCCACTTCTCGCTATAATGGCAGAGAAATTCTTTAGTGACAAACAAAGTACATATAATGTTAGCACCATGGGTTTTATAATTGCATCTAAGTTGAACATCCAACCTCCTTTGGCGCTTTTCTTCCTTTACCAACACTATATGCTCAAACATTTCCCTGGGTGAGTATACACTAAAGTGTTTTGGGGTTCTTCAGAAAAACATATTAATTAATTATCGACATCATAATATTTTTACTTATATAATTATCAATGATAAACATAATAACATATTATTGATATTTATACCTTTTATAATAAAACATGATAATAATCCATACTGATACAATTGCTGAAATTATACAATTGCCGAAATTATGCTAGTTTATTTTTATTATTAATTTAATTTTCAATTTATGCAATTATTATATTTTAAATTTCAAATAATGATAAATATTGTTTTATAAATTTATATCTTTTTAATATAAAAAAAATATTATTAAAAAAAAATATTTTAATATTTCCAAATTAATGTTATGTTTTAAACAAACCAAAAATCTATATATAGAAAGCTCATCTTAGTTTTGATATGTAAAATCTCTATTAATAGGGTTAACTAAATGAAGGTGAGAGCTTATATGACCCCAAAAACTGTTCATCATTGGCATGGGACTAACCACATACGCACACCCACACAATCTTGGCATTCAGGCATAATCACTCACATGCATACATGCACACAACAAACATGGGATGCACATAAACATACACATAGCCACAAACATTACACATAATGACTCACAAGGTGACATGTTCACACATATCACACTTATAATTAATTTTAGAATTAATACTATTTTATGCATGTGTTTAAGATTGAGTATAAATATTATGATGATGATAATTAAAATTATTTTATACGTTAATTAGTATAAAATTAATAAGTATTTACATTTTTTATTATATTTAAAACCATTCATATTCTAATAAGCCCACCAATCAAGCACGTTGACGTCTCTTTCCTACACCACCTCTACCACTGTGAAAACCACTACTGCTCCTTCCTTCACCGCCCCCACATCTGCAGAGCTTTCATTGCCTAAGGATCATGGTCTGCCTGTGGAATCCTGAGTGATAACCTGAATTTTCGGAGGACTGAGATGGCGAAGAGGAGAAGGCTGGGCGGGTAGGCAACAAGGTCTGGGCACAGAGTGGAGAGGGCTAAAAATGGTCATGTGGAGTGGTGATCTCTGCGTCACTGCAGGGTGAGGAATGGCCAGCGCGAATGTCGGTCTGGACAACAATTTGGGAGCGGAGATGAAGCTGAGGAGTAGAGTGGGGGTGCCGAGGAGAATTAAAGGCAGTAGTAGCATAATAGAAGCTGGCAAGCATGAAATCCATGGAAGCTGGCAATCACGCAGAGTAAATGCAGCTCGAGGGAGGAGAAGACATCATATCATCGCCTGCTATCGAATTTATGGGAGGAGTACAATGATGAGGTGCTTGCAAGTGGCAATACCACATTTCGCTCTCCAACGCTGTAACACCCCCAATTTATGTGTTGAAATTTTAAAGTTTGACATTTGAACTTTAATCCTAAGGGGAGTGGACCCCAAGGGATAGATAAATTGTGAATGTAATTCAATATTTTAGTTGAAGAAATAAATAAACTTTCTGATGTGCATATAGACCAAGAATGAGATTTAGAGACCACTTGCTAAATCCATGAGGATGGATAAGGCAAGTATTCCCCTAACCCCTTCAAAAATCCTTGAAGGGAATTATTTCTAATTTAGATTTGAGGAAGAATATAAATTTCCCCAATGATGAGGAAAGTAGTTGGGAAGAGGTGGAAAGCTGGAAAAGTTGAAGAAAAGCATAAAACAGCTTTAAAGAATCCCAAAATGGGAAGCCTAGGCAAACAGGAAGAAAAGCATCCTGCTATTCTGGACGTAGAATTAGAAACAGGCTTGGGGAAAATAGCTTAAATAAGCTACTCCTAAGCAGATCAAGAGGTTGATCTGTGGTGGAATTGGTCTCAGCTCGGGGGTGAGTTCTGGGAGAAAAATAGAACTCTACGGTTGGGAGGTTGGTCTACTGCATGAATGGTATGTCTTTAAATTTGATGCTCTTCTATTTAAATCAGTATGAATTGGCTACATATAAAATTTAATGAAATGGTATGATTGATTTTAGGACTACATTTAACAAAATCTATCTTTAGGCATTCACCTTCCAGACTTTGTTTAGTTGTAGACCATAATTCCGTAGAGTAGAAACCCACAGAAACTTTAAACCAAAGACGGTTTAAATATGAAGGTACGTAGTCTCTACAGAAAATTAGATATTAACATGTATTGCATATAGTTATACAAAGGTGAAAGTACATGCTCATATGTATACTCAAAAAATATTGTAGTTGCCTTTCAATGTACATGGTATAATAAAAGAGAAGAAAAACATTTGAGTATGCATTTTGAAATTTTGTAGCTTAAGAAGAAACTTCTACTCTATAGAAGAGCTATATTATTTATAGCCTTTAAAGTGTATATGGCATTCTTGATCTACCTCTAATACTTGAAATAACTATATAAGATCAAAACTTAACTTATAATTAATGTACACTACTCCATTTACGAATATATATATGCAAAACAACCATAAAGGTAAGCACCGAGAGCTAGCGCAATAGCACATGTCAATAAACAATTACCAATGAGTAGTGGGTGGAAATAATATCGATATGAAAACTATAACTATGCGAAATAAATGATTGGTCAAACTATACGAATCCATGGTGATTATTTACATTATTATGCATTGGACCTGCGTTAATTCAAGACTTCCGAGTTGTACAAAGATTTCTGTTCACGGCGTTTGAGTCCTTTTTAAACTTGATATGAAAAGGAACAGATGTAAAATAAGACGACGATGCATATATATATATTTTAAACCTGTAATATTAAACATATACGTAAATACGAACTACGATTTATTTTGCTTCGTCATATCTATCACTGTTGTAGCATAACCATGAATTATATGGGAGCGCCGAGTCAAACCATTACGACTTTTGTTCATACAATTCAGTCGCAAATTCCAAATTCCGGTGGTGACCGAAGCGATTTCTGATTTAAATCCACTTCGGATGAACTATTAAACAAGAATGACAACGAATATATTTAGGTGGATATAAACGAAATACATAGCTACCTGAATGGTTTAATTGATTTAATTTCAAACCGGAATAAGAAGTTAAGGTATAAAACATATATATACAGATAAAACATAGGTATAAACAGGAATTCTACATGCGGCATTAATCTTCGAGCCATAAACCATGCGGTAACAGTTGCAGTTAGTAGATGAAGGGAAAAATTAAATACAGACGTATGGAACTAATTATCCCCTGCAGCATATAAACGCTGAAGTTGGGAAGATGATTGTTTAAATTTTGTGATTAAATAAGACGTCGAACTCATAACAGCATCGTAGATTAATCCTCAGGGTTTATATGTATATGAAAGACGAAATGAGATTTCACTACGTGAATGCAAATCGAAACAACATAACCAGAGAACGAAGGGAGTCTGTGAGTGAATAAATTTAGGAAAATTGCCGAGTATTCTGGCGCAAGGTTACTTAACCTGAACTCGGTAAGTCGACATGCGACCAACAGAGGAATGATCCCGAATGACAAACCCTCCTACAGTAGACTCTCAGTAAACAGAGTCTCCTCCAGTTATTAAAGAGGTATTCGACGATCGCAGCTGCTCCTCCAATCAGCTTTTGACGAATCGGTGAACAAGAAACCTGTACACCAGGATAGCCGAAAAAAAATAAAGTCAGCTATATAAGCCTGAAAAGAAAACCATACCGCCGTGCCATAAAAAGATAAAAGAAATGGTTGACAAACCTGGTTAACACGTAGAGAGTAGGGTAAATGTAAAATGAAAAAAAAGACCTTCTACAGCGAAGGAAATCTGCAGACATGAAACGATATTCCAGTAAACCCTTAAGTAGTTCTAAGACGGGAATCTCAATATGTTAATCAAAAACCTGGAACATAAATCGCAGGTTACATAACAAACATGCAACGCCTCATAAGAATCACTTACGTGAGAGATTCCAGCCTGTCGACGGTGGAACTCAAACCGGCTATGCACATCCGGAAAAAAAAAAAACAACCTGAAACCCCGAAAAGCTTGAGAGAAATAAAACCAGACGCAAGGGGCGAGACGAAACGTAATGACTCCTATGGCAAAGAAGGGTTAATAATGGGAATTAGAAACCCTAGAAACAAATCGACAAACGTACGTGCAAGGAGGGATACATTAACACTTCAGCGACCCCGCGCTTTACGAAATCCCAAGAAGGATTTTGAGAATCAAGCCGAGCGGTAGCCATGATACCAGACTGTAAGTTTAATATTATTTAAAATTGTTTCAATATACCTGACCAGCAGAATTCCGGCGAACTCATGAGTGTATCGCTACCGAAATGACCCTTCCTATTCCTTCCTACAGCTTGCGACGAGCCGAGGTTTCTTGCTCAGGAGGAGTAGTACAGTTTTGGAAATGAGCCGTTCCGATCCTAAACCAAAAGCATGTCAATCGGAAGCCCGTAAGCCTGTGGTGAAAGAGGGAGGGACGCGTGCAACCGTCCCAGCCCAAAAGACAGATTTCTTTTGTACCAACTCCTTCATCTTCCTGCACACAACACTGTCATAACACGAAAAACGGCATTTACGATTAAACTTTGAACAAAACAATTTCGATGACTGGAAACACACGAAACCGAGTAGGAGAAGCTCGAGCGGGTTAGGGTTTGTTTAAAATAGTGGTTATATGAATACCCGACGCCGGTAGATGTGACCAAAAATTCTACGCGGGGCCGAACATATTCACGGTTTAGTGACAGGTAGATGGCAAAATTCGTGATCATATATGAGTGTACAGACACGTAGCACCTATATACGTGGTGAGAAACGTAAATAATCCATTTTGTGATATATAAAAACATTCCTTTGACCGTGGACTATTGATTTCGATTTTGATATACAAATATTTATATGAATGTCTAAAGTGGGTTAGTATGTCACCATTTATATATATAAGTTATTAAAGTTTATATAAGTTATATATATATAATTTATTAAATTTATATATATATATATATATATATATAAGTTATTAAAGTTAGTAAAGAGAGTAAAGTGCCACTATTTATATATATAAGGGTGCCAAAAAGGGGATAATTGTTATCGCAATTTTGTAAATAGACTTTGGACATAAGAATGGTTGAAATGGAAATTGTATAAAGTTATGTTTACAACTAAATTAAAAATCTTACTATCTCTTGACCCTACTTCAAGTTCAAAGGGTTTGAAAGAAAAAATAAATAAAAAAATTTGGAGGTGTGACAAATGGTATCGGAGCACCAGTTACAACAATTTGGGCTGTCATTATTGTGCTCACTGTTATTACATATTTTTTTTATTGTAGTTTTATAAAAAAATTCTAATCTGAGTTGTGAGTGTGTACAGTTGAAATGGCTGAAGGTGAAGGGATTTATGTGGATCTGCGGGATGAATTTGCTACACCAGATCCCAACGCTACGATGATGGCCATGTTGCATCGGTTGCAACGAGAATTGGCTAAACTAAGAAGCCAGAATGACAGGTTGTCATCGGCCAGCAAGGAGCAGGAAAAAATCATCAGAGAATTAACTTCCCGGAACAGCCAAGAAGGCAAAGGTTCTGGAAAGACAAAGATGGATGAGTCTGATGCTGAGGAAGCTACTAGACAGCAGCAAAAGCAGAAAAAGGAATTGCAGGGAGAGTTCCGGAAAATCAAACCTCCCTCCTATGATGGGGAGAAGGAGGAGGATGCGGAAGCTTGGTTATTGAACATGATCAAGTATTTCCAGGTCTATGAATATGAAATTAATCTGAAGGCCATATTAGTTGTTTACTAGTTACAAGGAAAAGCTACATTGTGGTGGGAGGAGACAAAAATGGTACATGCCATTGATGAAAAGACAGTTACCTGGGAAGATTTCCAGGTTAAGTTTAAGAATCGCTACTTGAATGAGCGTTACTATGATGAAAAAGCAAAATAATTTCATGAACTTAGGCTGGGACAGCTCACTATTGATGAATTTGTTACTAAGTTGACAAATCTACTGAGATATGTACCCTACATAAGGGAAGAAAAGGCAAAAGTTCAAAGATTTTTGAATTGTTTGCCTATGGCATACAAGGAGAAAATCGAGTTTGACAACCCAAAAACTATGGACGAAGCTGTTAGAAAAGCCAGATTATGTTACCAACAGTTCAAAGGAAAAACTGAACAAGGGAAAAGCTGGGTACAGAAAAACGAATTCAAAGGAAGGAAACAGAAACCAGCCTATTTGAAGAATTTTGGCAGAGATCATCAGCGGAAAAAGTTTAATAAACCCAGAGAAAGTCAAACTGCTCAATCCCAAGTGGCCTCAAAACCAACAGAGGGAGACAGTAAAAAGGAAGGGACAGCCAGAATGAAGGAACCCTTGAAATGTTGGGGCTGTGGAGGACCTCATATTTTGAGAGACTACCCTCATAGAAACATTCATATGCTCATGAGAAATCGAGAGGCGACTACAGTAAATGATGTAGCCAGAAGTATACCAACTATAACTGCAGCCCTGGAAAATCGACAAGCAGAACATCAAGCAACTATGGCGGAAATAGAGGGTAAGATTTCTGACTTATCTGTTACTGTTCTGATTGATCCAGGTGCTTCTTTGAGTTACATTAGTCCAAAAATTGTAGAAAAATGTAATCTCAAGTTTGAGAAATTCCAGCAGTCATGGTTGGTACAACTAGCCACTGGAACTAAGAGAAAGGTAACCCATAAACTTCCTTGCACAGAAATTAAATTAAATGACTTTCAAACAGAGGTAAATTTGAATATTCTGCCCTTAGGGTCATATGATTTGTTGATAGGAATGGACTGGCTGGAAAAGAAGAAAGCCTTGATGAATTGTTGGGATAAGACTCTGCATTGTGTAGATGAGGAAGGGAAACCTTTTATTCTCAAAGGAAAACAAAAACCTATTTCTGTAAGACAAATTTCAGCTTTACAATTGAAAAGAGCAGCTAGAAAGGGATACCAAGTTTATGCAGTGCATGTGGAAGAAATAGAACAGAAAACTGAGGAAGAGTTACTGGATGTTGTACCAGTAATCAGAGAATTTAAGGAAGTCTTTCCCAGGGAAATCCCTCATCTCCCCCCCAAGAGAGAGATTGATTTTTCAATCGATTTGGTACCAGGAGCCACACCTGTTTCCCGAGCGCCTTATCGAATGAGTCCTCCAGAACTCATGGAACTAAAAATGCAATTGCAGGAATTGTTAGATAAAGGGTATATCAGACCCAGTGTGTCTCCTTGGGGAGCCTCGGTTTTATTTGTGAAAAAGAAAGATGGAACTTTTAGGATGTGCATTGACTATCGTCAATTGAACAAGCTAACCATTAAGAACAGATACGCTTTGCCTAGAATTGATGATCTTTTTGATCAAGTGAGAGGAGCTTCAGTATTTTCCAAGATTGACCTAAGGACTGGTTATCACCAGCTTAGAATTAAAGAAGAAGACATTAGCAAAACAACATTTCGAACCAGGTATGGGAATTACGAATTTGTAGTCCTACCTTTTGGATTGACGAATGCCCCTGCCACATTTATGTGCTTGATGAATAGTGTGTTAAATAAGTTTTTGGACAAATTTGTTCTTGTGTTCATAGATGATATCTTAGTCTATTCCAAAAATGAAGATGAACATAAGGAACACTTAAGAATAGTGTTGCAGACTCTAAAAGAAAACCAGCTATATGCCAAGTTCAGCAAGTGTGAATTTTATAAAGATAAAATTCAATATCTGGGTCATATTATTTCTGAAAAAGGGTTGGCGGTTGACCCTGAAAAGATAAAAGCCATTAAAGAATGGCTAGTCCCAATTGATGTTTCAGCAGTAAGATCATTTATGGGAATTGCAGGCTATTATCGCAGATTTGTGGAGAAATTTTCTGCTATAGAAAATCCCATAACCTCATTGCAAAGGAAGGGTGTTAAGTTTGTGTGGACTGAAAAATGCCAAAACAGTTTTGAGCAATTAAAACAAAAACTAATTTCAGCCCCTATCCTAAAAATTGCAGATCCTGATAAGGAATTTGTGGTATGTACAGATGCTTGTAGGGAGGGGTTGGGAGGAGTCCTATTGCAGGAAAATTTAGTTATTGCCTATGAATCTAAAAAACTGAAAATCCATGAACATAATTATAGTGTCTATGATTTAGAACTAGCTGTTGTTATTCATGCTCTGAAAATGTGGCGGCACTATCTTCTTGGGAAAAGGTTTACATTGATGACTGATCACATTAGTCTCAAATATTTCTTTTCCCAAACTGATCTGAATGCAAGACAAGCCAGATGGTTGTCTTTTTTAAGTGAATTTGATATGGATATAAAACATATCAAGGGAAAAGAGAATAAAGTTGCTGATGCATTAAGCAGGAATGCTTGTCAGAATATAAACCACATTGGAAGTAGTGCTCAAATCGAAATAGAAGAATTGGTGAGAAAAGCAGCAACTCAGGATCAAAACTATGAAACACTCTTATTGAAATTACAGAAAAAGGAGAAAACTGAGTTCACTCAAAACCAACAAGGGCTGATCTGCTATAAAAATAGGTTGTATGTTCCCCAGGTAGAGTCCCTGAAAAGAGAAATTCTGGATGAGTATCACAAACAGCCATATGCAGGACATCGAGGATATCAAAAAATGCTAACAGCACTGAAAAAGAAATTGTTTTGGCCAGGAATGAAGAGAGATGTAGCAGAATATTTAAGTAGGTGCATGGAATGTCAGTTAGTCAAAGTGGAGCATCAACATCCCGCAGGACTTTTAAACCCTTTTCCAATTGCAGAATGGAAATGGGATACAGTTTCCATGGACTTTATAACAGGATTACCCAAAAACAAATATCAGCATGATTCGATAATGGTAGTAGTAGACACTCTAACAAAAGTTGCCCACTTTATACCAGTGAAATCTACTTTTGGAACTGTCACGTCTCCCAAACCCCCTTTCTTTTTTTTTTAAATGGGATTAATAATATCCCTTATACCTCATGATTACTCCTCCTAAATTTCTAAACTCCTCTTCTATAAGAGGTTCATTTTACTCCGAATGAGATTCAACATGTCTCTCTTAAGGTCTATATTCGCCATGAGTATTTTGAGGATAGATTTAGTTGGTTGGAACTTAATGGTCAGGGGTACTGGTTTGTTAACATCTTCTGTTTATACACACAGAAATTGAATACTCCTTTAAAATATACCCATCTATATCTTTACATAGTTATTATATTGGCTACTCAATTGATCTATCATCTCAACCCTCATTATTACCATGTAATCATCTATACACCCAGCCATTTCTCTCTACTGTCACTAGCTGTATTTGCAATTACATAATTTACTGAACCATTAATCCATCTAACAGGGCATACTGCAACTTAACATACAATTCATACATTCCATAATGCACTATAACATTTCAATTTCATAATTTGCATAAAAGAATATAACATCAAAATTTTACAATTTGCATAAAGGAATATAACAGCCCAATTTCATAAAACAGGGATACATTTAACACAGACTTACAGATATCTCCAAATGTACGCATGCACCCTTTACCATGACCAGTCCTCCCAACCTTAGAATCATCTTTATCTCCCAGGATTCACCCCCGAGCAGAGATCACCTCCCAGCACAGATCAACCACTAATCTGTCTAGGATCAGCTTATTTAAGCTCATACCCCAAAGCATGTTTCTAATTCTGCGTCCAGAATAGCAGGATGCTTTCTTTCCTGTTTAGCCTAGGCTTCCCCTCTGGGGGTTCCTTAAAGCTGCTTTAAGCTTTTCCTCAGCTTTTCCAGCTTTTCTCACCTCTTCCCAACTACTCCTCTTCATTGGGGAAATTTAGATTTCTCCTTAAATCTAAATAAATTTCTTTCAAGGATTTTTGAAAGCTTTTTGGGGATTTGTTGCCTTATCCATACTCATGGATTTTGGCAAGTGATCTCAATTCTCTTTTTGGTCATAGTGCATACATAATATTTTATTTATTTTTCAAAATTACAAAATTAACCACATCCACACAATAATCATCCATTGGGGTCCACTCCCCTTTGGATTTATGTTCAAATGTCTCATTTGAAAAGCATAGAACTTGGGGGTGTTACATATTCCCCCTCTGAAAATAAACACCGTCCTCGGTGTTGACCACTATCTACTAGTTGATTTTGAACATAATTATGAATGCTTTTCCATCATTTGAGCTTCTCTGTGACATGTAGCGTTTTTAGCAGTAAAGTGCTCCACTGCACCTTTACCCGAGCTACTGTTCACTTCCGCCATTCCATTTCTTCTCGCTTTCATCCTTGAAGCGACTCTGGAAGGAAATTCCTCTTCTGGTTCCACCTAGACCACAATTCAAATCACTCATGTGAGAAGCATCATGTATTATAACGTTTCCTTTCCAACAAGGAGACATGAAATATATCAGGAAATTTAATAAGCAATGGTAGGGCTAATGTATAAGCCATTAGTTTCCAGCAGAGTACTCTCCTACCCCCACTATATTTACTGATGCCTTATGCAGTTGGCTTTCTTCCTACTTCTTTACAAGAAGTCTGTATGGAAGATCCGTCATTCTGGTTTCTCTGTCCACAATCCATACCAATGTAAGTAATATCAGGTACATATAATTGATAATTCACAATAGCATTCTGCATTTCAATAAATTATGACATTCAGTTATTAATCAAACCGTTCAGGTTCATAATAGTTTAGTGCACTTTTAGTACACTACTTATCCTTTCTTGTTTTTCAGGTGAGATTCCTTCCTCACGCAACTTGGTTCAGTTCAGCTTTTCTGGATTTTCCAGGTGATTTATATTCACCTTTTTCCTCTTCGTTTCCAGAGTGCCCAATTTCCTGTTACACACTTGGCTACACAATTTTTCCAACTTTTTCACTAGTACTCATAATGAGAGAAAACAATTGTATCCTATGCATGGTTATGCTTACCCTTTCTCATTTTATAGTGGTACTTCTAGTATCGGTTCATTGTTTCTTTTGTTAGTTAATCAATTTAACTAGTAACAACTGGACTCATTAATAATCTCTACAATTCCATGCTTACCTCTCACATGAAATTGTATCCACTAGTTCAACACTTAAGTGAAAACAATTTTGGAGCTGATGGGTTTCCGCCACACCCAAGTCCAAAATACAACTCATCCTCTTTTCTCTCGGTTTGTAGCTGGATGATTATACATCATTTCTCTGTCGTTGAATTTAAGAGTCAAGAAATTTAACTTTAATAAAATTTGCACCAGCAAAAATTTTATAGTGAGAATTCATGTTTCCTTTTCTAGTGATAAATGTAATTTCTATAATTCATCACATTCACAATATCAATACTTGTTAATGCCAAAAATGATTTTGACACTGTTTCCCCTTTTTCAAAGATTCATCAGCTTAAAATGGAAAAGATTTCATAAATCATAAAAGTATTCCAACTTTTTCCTGAGTCATCAAAGAATTCCTTCTTTTCTATTGCATAAAAGCATTCTATTTTTTTTTCTAACAAAAACAACCCATAAATCTTTCATGCTTTCTAACAAAAGCAACCCATAAATATACCAATTTTGAAAATATACTTTATTTCCATGAAAGAATATAAATTATTATAACTAAATAATTAGGAAGTCATTCTTCCACCATTACAAGAATATTCTTCCTTAAGTAAGTCATCAGGAAATTTTCAATTTATCCCTTCATTCGTTCCTGCCTAACTCCATGTAATGGTTCTACAATTACTAAACCAACCATTTAATTGTAATTAACACATGTACTTCAATCCTCTTTTCTTTTATGGCAGTATACCTGCCTTATTTATAGGATACAATTTCCACTTACTCATATACTACTTGCATCTCAAACATTGGGCAATATACCTCTCATGAGCATGTATATATATATATCCACTAGGTTTGTATATATCATATATATTTCCAAACCTTATTGTATAAGTAACCATGATATATATATATATATATATATATGTATGATATATATATAGCCTTAGCAATATTAATTTGATGAACATATGAATATATATATATATATATCCCTATATTTATATATATTCATATATAAGTTCAAGCCTTTTTTGAAAGTGTTACCATATATATACCAAATTTAAAATAATCTCTTTTATGGATTTTCTACTAGCAACTTTTCCAATTCTAGTTAATTTCCATAGGATAGATTTTCATTCTCAAAGTTTCCCCCATGCACTTATTGAATTCACTAAAGTGGAATCAAATTAAAGTGCCACTTTACCAATCCTATGCATATATATATATATATATATATATATATATATATTTCTATATAGGTACATATATCCAATCTCATACCCATAGAAGTCTAAAATGCCTCTTTCTTAACTTCCACGTATATGTCATGGTTTTATCTATGCACATATATATATAATTATTCATATATATGTAGGCCTATACCATTGGACTACTAACACTTTTAAAGTGCGCTTTATACCACCTCCTCATATATATTAAGGTGTACATATTTATATATATCTACATGCATCGATATATACTATTCTCCCATAACACTTATAAAGTACAACTTTTATTCTACATCTTAGACGTTTGTATGCCGACATATATATAATTTGTGGTTGGAGAATCTAATAACCGTTTTGGGTCTTTGCGTTCTATACGCTGGTCAATCCCTTTCATTAATTTAGGTTGACTTATTCATATCACTTCATTCATATAATCTACATATATATTGTCACATATATATATATTATATTAATATTCAATATCCTACCCATCGAATATTCAATATTAATGTTCAGTATTATAGTAATACCTTTTATTTTTTTTGAATTTCCCATATACTCCATACATATGCCTATGTATTCATATATACATAGAGTTAATATCCTTATATAGGTAGGTTTTAGAGATCACTATATGGATCTACTTACCACATATGCTACTTACCTATGTAGTGTATTGTTTTAATTTAAGGAGTATATGTATAACACTTCTGGGTATACATAAAATATATGAACTTAGAATCCTTTGTATAACATATTTTGTATACCTAATCCTTGGTAATATTAACTCAAGGATCATTACTCTATACACATATATCTCGTATCTACATATATCTTATATATATGACCAACCCTTTTACATCATTGGTTGGAGTTTTTCTCTTTTACAACTTTGGATAACTTGCTTACCCCTACACGTAAAGATAATAGGTTATGTATATATACATCAATTCCCACAATTTTTTTTTTTTCCCAACTCTCATAATCATCGACCAATAACCATATTGGGACATTTCAAAGAGATAATTATATGATTATTACAATCCTAATTCTTAAGTTGTGGTCCAATGAATGTGGTTCCATGCGTGTTATTTACGTCTGCTCCCCGCATGTACAATGATGACCGCGACCTGTTCAGTTACTAATTTTCCGTTTGCCAAGTCTGTTGGCGTCCGACATCTAATGAATACTCTTTTACGCAACTTTAACACATTACAGCTGTTACTAACTGATTTCGGGTTTTTTTTTTTTTTCTCAAACCCTATTTCACAATGTGCTGGTAGGGTATTTTCTAATAATCTTCCCTCTTATATATTCAACACCTATACATTTGAGTCCACCCATCGAACTCGACCATGTATTGTGCAGCCTTATACATACTCTTAGGTAGATTTTATAATCTTGAATCTATATCGATAAGTATATATATATTTCATGATATATATTTAACCCTTATATAGATTCGACCCTTATATATATATTCGACCCTTATATATATATAACACTTATATATATTCGAACCTATACCAAGAATATTTTATATTATACATATACCCAAAGGTATACATATACCAATGGCCTACCTCTTCTCTAACACTTTTCCACATTATAAAATTAATACAACTACTTATCGAGTCCACTCACCGAATTCGATTAGGTCTATTACAGTTGTATACCTATACATATACATAGGTATATATAGCGCTTCCTTCTTAAACCGATATATTCAAACATATTTATTTCATGAATTATACACATAACCCTTATATGGAGTCACTATATATCTTTTGATCATTTTATAAACGACATTTCGATATATATATATATATGTAATACTTATATACATATATATATGCGACCCTTTTTAACGCCGAATTAATTGTATGCTCATAGAACCGGCACCATACTCATGATTTATTCTTTTGACTTTAGCGTTGAACTCGCCCACGTCGGCGCCACACTATTCCGCGTTTTCCTTCGACTGGTTACGTGCCACCTGGCTCAACCCTATATTAACCCTTTTAAATTTTTTTCCTTGTGTTATTATGCAACCGTAACAATACGTGGATATTTTCGTCATCATTTATATGATAGGAATTTGTTTCTACAATAATCGACTACGAATTCCCCGCAATGCGACGGCTAAGTTTCATTGCCGACATTTGGCCTTGGAAGTTTTCCGCCTTTGTTGATTAACTTCGTTTTTTCACGATGGTGCTATTTCTGATCACGCAGCCTTACACAAACCCTAACCCTACCGCTCGGAGAGTTTATTTTATTTTATTATTTTTCTGTCCAGTCTATTCGTCGTCGTGTCGAAGGTTCACAAATTGGTTCTTCCGTTTTACTCACGCTAGTGTCTGCCATGCTCTCTGATCACGATGCAGGTGAAATCTATTTTTGGGGATCTCAATTGGGGTTAAGTGTGCGAGCTCATTCTGAGTTCGGTTGATTTTCTTGTGCAGCGACGGCGCCTCACACTGCAGAGGAGGTACCCGATGCCGAAATTTGCAGGTTCCTGTCCCTGCACAGCAATACGTGTAGGATTGTATTCCTACTTAGCTCAGTACAGATTTTGTACAGAGATTGTTGTGCATACAGGTGGTTGGAGTATACAGCGCCGTCACTTGCCGACCCCAGCTCGTCCCTGTGGTTACGTCTAGCTATTAGCTACCTTTTTCTATTCGACTCAGTACGCTGCAAGTCTATCAACGCAGACTTAGTACCAGATGTGAATTTATTTTCCCACTTCCAGGTACCTAGCTGTCACTAAGCAAATTGGGAGTCAAATCGATCCTGGATTTGTATGTACGCATAGTGCAGGGGATTTAGGGTTTTTCATACCCTTACTTCATAGGAATTCCTCTGAGCGATTGCTTCTATATTTATTCAGCTCAGGGTTCCGTAAATCCCATTCCGGTTGAGTGATTTTCCCTTTTACTCCCATGCGTTCCACCGACCCCATTGTAAACTCGTCCTCCATCGTTCTGTCGAAGGATTTCAACTTCCTGAGCGTGATACAGCGTTCCCTTTGCGACCGGGTTGCTGTGTATTTACTACTAACAATTTGTATTTTATTCAGTTCTCTTTGTCTACGTTTTTGAATCTGTCAAAGAACTTTTACTGTCCGGTTTCTACATTAGTTAATACACCCCTCTAACCAGAGATCTATACCTTTCGTTTAACTGTATTGGTTTTTATTAGACCTGGGTTGCATTGATACCCCACGCTAACTGGTGTACTCACTGTATGGATGCGTATTCCTGATTGATGGCGTGGTTCGGTTGGGGTATGATCCACAGGACTCTGACATCCCGCTTTTAATTTTAGCAACTTATACTAGGGTCTTGCTATACTCTTTAGGACGAACGCCGAACGCGGCCAATGATAACTTCTTTCCATTTATGCTATCATCTTTTTGTTTTTCTGGGATTTAATGTTGTAAAGTTCTGTAATGAAATTAGAATGATCGCAGGTTCGGCACTTTCGAGTTCTACTGTCGTCCCTTGCGCCCAAAAGGTGGAGCGATCCTACCCACCTCCGCATCGGTTTCTCGTGTTAAAAGTCGACTGTGGTATTGCATGGCAATATATTGTTCTGTATTATTGAAACGAACTGCTCTCTCTGTTCAATTTGATAGCTGATAAATTATACGCCATGCGACCAATATGGACCCGCACGCAAATAATTATCGTTAATTTTGTACAGGTTATATTTTGATTAACTCTGCATTACCGGGCCGCACCATACGCAGCCCACTACCAGTTTTGAGTTTTTCATCGTTTAAATCGTGCGCCCTACCGCCAATGCATTATAGTTTTCCTACCGAATCGTAGGATTTCCACTTTTAATTTTTCTGAATCATTATTTGATTATCTGAGTTCGATTAATAACCACTTAGTATGGTTTACACGTTTTGTATTTTTGTTTCTTTGAACCCATATATATATATATATATATATCCAGGTGTCTGTATGCATTATTTAAAAGCGCTTGTATATACCTATATACGCGTGGCATGCCATATCCACTCACCACGTACCCGTTACCGTCTATCCGTCCACCTTGGCACGGTTAACAATTAGAGTGTATGTAGATTAACCAACGCCGCATCTATACCCATATATATCTCACGCCTTCATCGCTATTGATTTCAGCGTTCATATGTTTTTATTTTATATGCACAAATATGATTTCCACTTTATTTTATCAATGCATATATATCTATATATATATAGCCGAGATACGTCTTTCTTCTTTTTGCTTACACGCATCGTTGCCCTATATATATATATATGTTATTGCGGTCATGTTGGTAATATGTCAATTTCAAATTTTTTTATACCTATTACTCCTTGGGGGTTTCGGAACTATGAAGTACCGAATCGTATAATACTTTCCCAAAGTATATCATGCATATAACATTGGTAATGCTATTTATGCTTGGCAGGAAACATATGCACTTACTTTTAGACTTTACGAGCATATATTTATATATTTGATGATGATAGGTCTTGCGCACATTTCATCTAAAATTTTCAAATGTTTAGTTCAAGGTTAGAAATGATGTCAAAATACAATTTACTTTGTAATTGCTCGGAATTTTTTATATAACTCTTCTCTAGGATACCTTTACTTTGTGATTCGATAAGAGTCAACTACTTGTTCCAGAATACTTACTTGTAAATTTTTATTTTTTTTTCCTGTTAAAATTTATCTACAAGTATTTAATGGAGTTTGACTATAGAGCATTACTTATAAACAAGTATTTGGCTATGTTACAGGTCTTGTAAGAGTAAGAATGTAATTAAATATGCAGCCTATGACCTGATAATTTGTATACTGCACATATAGGATAGAATTACTACCTTTTTTTTTTCTAGCACTTATGATGATAGGTAGAATACTCATCTATGCAATCTACAAATGTTATAAATATTATCAGGCTCATAGATGCAGCCTAGATTTCAATTATCTGGTTTCCACACTTTCTGCTTCATAGCATGCAGAGTCAGTACTACTATATTTTTTCTCTATCATACCCATAAGCATTAGAGATAGATTCCTGGAGATAATATGTACTCTAAGATATAGCCCTTATGAAAAATAGAGTTTCTTTTTAAGCTAGAAATGTCATCCTACCTACATACTCTAACATGTGTCTTATAACTTCAGGCCTGCTAATATATCTTTCCCCTTACCTGTAAGCATAAAATTTCACCATTGTAATTTTATAGGAAGTAAGTTAATATTCAATATTTCTATGGAGACTAAGTACCTTCAGATTTAAACCATCTTGGGTTTAGAGTTTCTGGAGGTTTCTACTCCAAAGCTAACGAGTCTACAACTAAACAAAATCTGAAAGGTGAGAGCCTGAAAATAGATTTTGTTACTTGTAGTACTAACATCAAATAATTTTCACAAAATTTATAACAGTTTTCTAGTTCTTTGTGAGCCCATATCTTGCCCAATTTTTGAACTAGGGCTCCGATACCATTTGTCACGTCTCCCAAACCCCCCCTTTTTTTTTTAAATGGGATTAATAATATCCATTATACCTCATGATTACTCCTCCTAAATTTCTAAACTCCTCTTCTATAAGAGGTTCATTTTACTCCGAATGAGATTCAACATGTCTCTCTTAAGGTCTATATTCGCCATGAGTATTTTGAGGATAGATTTAGTTGGTTGGAACTTAATGTTCAAGGGTACTGGTTTGTTAACATCTTCTGTTTATACACACAGAAATTGAATACTCCTTTAAAAGATAGCCATCTATATCTTTACATAGTTATTATATTGGCTACTCAATTGATCTATCATCTCAACCCTCATTATTACCATGTAATCATCTATACACCCAGCCATTTCTCTCTACTGTCACTAGTTGTATTTGCAATTACATAATTTACTGAACCATTAATCCATCTAACAGGGCATACTGCAACTTAACATACAATTCATAAATTCCATAATGCACTATAACATTTCAATTTCATAATTTGCATAAAAGAATATAACATCAAAATTTTACAATTTGCATAAAGGAATATAACAGCCCAATTTCATAAAACAGGGATACATTTAACACAGACTTACAGATATCTCCAAATGTACGCATGAACCCTTTACCATGACCAGTCCTCCCAACCTTAGAATCCTCTTTATCTCCCAGGATTCACCCCTGAGCAGAGATCACCTCCCAGCACAGATCAACCACTAATCTGTCTAGGATCAGCTTATTTAAGCTCATACCCCAAAGCATGTTTCTAATTCTGCGTCCAGAA
The DNA here is from genome assembly GCA_034641835.2 of Pinus albicaulis. Lineage (NCBI taxonomy): Eukaryota > Viridiplantae > Streptophyta > Pinopsida > Pinales > Pinaceae > Pinus > Pinus albicaulis. The sequence continues at coordinate 458,424 of JAXQQM020062805.1, read as the reverse complement.
TAGCAGGATGCTTTCTTTCCTGTTTAGCCTAGGCTTCCCTTCTTGGGGTTCCTTAAAGCTGCTTTAAGCTTTTCCTCAACTTTTCCAGCTTTTCTCACCTCTTCCCAACTACTCCTCTTCATTGGGGAAATTTAGATTTCTCCTTAAATCTAAATAAATTTCTTTCAAGGATTTTTGAAAGCTTTTTTGGGGATTTGTTGCCTTATCCATCCTCATGGATTTTTGCAAGTGATCTCAATTCTCTTTTTGGTCATATTGCATACATAATATTTTATTTATTTTTCATAATTACAAAATTAACCACATCCACACAAAAATCATCCACTGGGGTCCACTCCCCTTTGGATTTATGTTCAAATGTCTCATTTGAAAAGCATAGAACTTGGGGGTGTTACAGGAACATCTCAAGTAGCAAATGTTTTCCTGAAGGAGATAGTAAGGCTTCATGGAGTTCCCAAGGTAATTGTCTTAGATCGGGATGCTAAGTTTACAGCAGCATTTTGGAGAGGATTATTTGGAGGGATGGGTACTAAGCTGAATTTTAGTACTGCCTATCACCCTCAAACTGACGAGCAAACAGAAAGGACTAATCAAATTTTTGAGGATATGCTGAGAATGTATGTGATGGATAGGCCATCAAAGTGGGAAGAGTATCTGCATTTAGCTGAGTTTGCCTATAATAATAGCTACCAATCCTCTATTAAGATGAGTCCGTTTGAGGCACTCTATGGGAGAAAGTGCCGTACTCCTTTGAGCTGGAGCCAACCAGAGGATAAACTGGTGTTGGGACCAGATGCACTATAAGAGATGGAAAGAATTGTCAAACAGATACAAAGTAACATCAAGACAGCACAAGATCGCCAGAAAAATTATGCTGATAAGAAACGAGTGCACCGAGAATTCAAAGTGGGAGACCATGTGTATTTGTGTATTAAACCCAAAAAGAGCACACTTTATGCTGGAAGTTGTGCGAAACTGGCTCCTAGATATTGTGGTCCTTTTGAAGTGTTAGAAAGGGTGGGACCAGTGGCTTACAAGCTAGCCTTACCCCCCCATGTTAGAGTGCATAATGTGTTTCATGTTTCATTATTAAAAAGATATGTGCATGATGCTTCTCACATAGTTGATTGGAATGTTGTACAGGTGGAACCAGAAGGGGAGTTTCTGCCAGAACCGCTTCAAATATTGGAGCGGGAAGAAATTGAATTGAGAAATAGAATGGTAGCCAGAGTAAAAGTGCAGTGGAAGCACTTTACTGCTGAAGAAGCTACCTGGGAAAGGGAAGCTGAAATGATGGAAAAATATCCATTTTTGTTTAAGTGAACTCCAGTAGTTGAATAACAACACTGAGGACGGTGTTTATTTTCAGAGGGGGAATATGTAACATCCCCAATTTATGTGTTGAAATTTTAAATTTTGACATTTGAACTTTAATCCTAAGGGGAGTGGACCCCAAGGGATAGATAAATTGTGGATGTAATTCAATATTTTAGTTGAAGAAATAAATAAACTTTCTGATGTGCATATAGACCAAGAATGAGATTTAGAGACCACTTGTTAAATCCATGAGGATGGATAAGGCAAGTATTCCCCTAAACCCCTTCAGAAATCCTTGAAGGGAATTATTTCTAATTTAGATTTGAGGAAGAATCTAAATTTCCCCAATGATGAGGAAAGTAGTTGGGAAGAGGTGGAAAGCTGGAAAAGCTGAGGAAAAGCATAAAACAGCTTTAAAGAATCCCAAAATGGGAAGCCTAGGAAAACAGGAAGAAAAGCATCCTGCTATTCTGGACGCAGAATTAGAAACAGGCTTGGGGAAAATAGCTTAAATAAGCTACTCCTAATCAGATCAAAAGGTTGATCTGTGGTGGAGTTGGTCTCAGCTCGGGGGTGAGTTCTGGGAGAAAAATAGAACTCTACGGTTGGGAGGTTGGTCTACTGCATGAATGGTATGTCTGTAAATTTGATGCTCTTCTATTTAAATCAGTATGAATTGGCTACATATAAAATTTAATGGAATGGTATGATTAATTTTAGTACTACATTTAACATAATCTATCTTTAGGCATTCACCTTCCAGACTCTGTTTAGTTGTAGACCAGTAATCCGTAGAGTAGAAACCCACAGAAACTTTAAACCAAAGACGGTTTAAATCTGAAGGTACTTAGTCTCCACAGAAAATTAAATATTAACTTGTATTACATGTATTTATACGAAGGTGAAAGTATATGCTCATATGTATGTTAGAAAAATACTGTATTACCATTGCAATTTACCTGGTATAATAAAACAGAAGAAAAACATTAGAGTATGCATTTCGAAATTTTGTAGCTTAAGAAGAACTTCTACTCTATAGAAGTGCTATATTATTTATAGCCTTTAAAGTGTATATGGCATTCTTGATCTACCTCTAATCCTTGAAATAACTATACAATATCAAAACTTAACTTATAATTAATGTACACTACTCCATTTACTATCGAATATATATATGCAAAACAACCATAAAGGTAAGCGCCGAGAGCTAGCGCAATAGCACATGTCAATAAACAATTACCAATGAGTAGTGGGTGGAAATAATATCGATATGAAAACTATAACTATGTGAAATAAATGAGTGGTCAAACTATACGAATCCTTGGTGATTATTTACATTATTATGCATTGGACCTGTGTTAATTCAAGACTTCCGAGTTGTACAAAGATTTCTGTTCACGGCGTTTGAGTCCTTTTTAAACTTGATATGAAAAGGAATAGATGTAAAATAAAACGACGATGCATATATATATATTTTAAACCTGTAATATTAAACATATACGTAAATACGAACTTAAATTTATTTTGCTTCATCATATCTATCACTGTTGTAGCATAACCATGAATTATATGGGAGCGCTGAGTCAAACCATTACGACTTTTGTACATACAATTCAGTCGCAACTTCCAAATTCCGGTGGTGACCGAAGTGATTTCCGATTTAAATCCACTTCGGATGAACTATTAAACAAGAACGACAGCGAATATATTTAGGTGGATATAAACGAAATACATAGCTACCTGAATGGTTTAATTGATTTAATTTCAAACCGGAATAGGAAGTTCAGATATAAAACATATATATACAGATAAAACATAGGTATAAACAGGAATTCTACATGCGGCATTAATCTTCGAGCCATAAACCATGCGGTAACAGTTGCGGTTAGCAGATGAAGGGAAAAATTAAATACAGACGTATGGAACTAATTATCCCCTGCAGCACATAAACGCTAAAGTTGGGAAGATGATTGGTTAAATTTTGTGATTAAATAAGACGTCGAACTCATAACAGCGTCGTAGATTAATCCTCAGGGTTTATATGTATATGAAAGATGAAATGAGATTTCACTACGTGAATGGAAATTGAAACAACATAACCAGAGAACGAAGGGAGTTTGTGAGTGAATAAATTTAGGAAAATTGCCGAGTATTCTGGCGCAAGGTTACTTAACCTGAACTCAGTAAGTCGACATGCGACCAACAGAGGAATGATCCCGAATGACAAACCCTCCTACAGGAGACTCTCAGTAAACAGAGTCTCCTCCAGTTATTAAAGAGGTATTCGACGATCACAGCTGCTCCTCCAATCACCTTTTGACGAATCGGTGAACAGGAAACCTGTACACCAGGATAGCCGAAAAAAATTAAAGTCAGCTATATAAGCCTAAAAATAAAACCATACCACCGTGCCATAAAAAGATAAAAGAAATGGTCGACAAACCTGGTTAACACGCAGAGAGTAGGTTAAATGTAAAATGAAAAAAAAGACCTTCTGCCGCGAAGGAAATCTGCAGACATGAAACGATCTTCCAGTAAACCCTTAAGTAGTTCTAAGACGGGAATCTCAATATGTTAATCAAAAACCTGGAACATAAATCGCAGGTTACATAACAAACATGCAATGCCTCATAATAATCACTTATGTGAGAGATTCCAGCCTGTCGACGGTGGAACTCAAACCGGCTATGCACATCCGGAAAAAAAAAACAACCTGAAACCCCGAAAAGCTTGAGAGAAATAAAACCAGACGCAAGGGGCGAGACGAAACGTAATGACTCCTGTGGCAAAGAAGGGTTAATAATGGGAATTAGAAACCCTAGAAACAAATCGACAAATGTACGTGCAAGGATGGATACATTAACACTTCAGCGACCCCGCGCTTTACGAAATCCCAAGAAGGATTTTGAGAATCAAGCCGAGCGGTAGCCATGATACCAGACTGTAAGTTTAATATTATTTAAAATTGTTTCAATGTACCTGACCAGCAGAATTCCGGCGAACTCATGAGTGTATCGCTACCGAAATGACCCTTCCTATTCCTTCCTACAGCTGGCGATGAGCCGGGGTTTCTTGCTCAGGAGGAGTAGTACAGTTTTGGAAATGAGCCGTTCCGATCCTGAACCAAAAGCATGTCAATCGGAAGCCCGTAAGCCTGTGGCGAAAGAGGGAGGGACGCGTGCAACCGTCCCAGCCCAAAAGACGGATTTCTTTTGTACCAACTCCTTCATCTTCCTGCACGCAACACTGTCATAACACGAAAAATGACATTTACGATTAAACTTTGAACAGAACAATTTCGATGACTGGAAACACACGAAACCGAGTAGGAGAAGCTCGAGCAAGTTAGGGTTTGTTTAAAAGAGTGGTTATATGAATACCCAACGCCGGTAGATGTGACCAAAAATTCTACGCGGGGCCGAACATATTCACGGTTTAGTGACAGGTAGATGGAAAAAGTCGTGATCATATATGAGTGTACAGACACGTAGCACCTATATACGTGGTGAGAAACGTAAATAATCCATTTCGTGATATATAAAAACATTCCTTTGACCTTGGACTATTGATTTCGATTTTGATATACAAATATTTATATGAATGTCTAAAGTGGGTTAGTATGTCACCATTTATATATATAAGTTATTAAAGTTTATATAAGTTATATATATATAAGTTATTAAAGTTATATATATATATATATATATATATATATATAAGTTATTAAAGTTAGTAAAGAGAGTAAAGTGCCACTATTTATATATATAAGGGTGCCAAAAAGGGGATAATTGTTATCCCAATTTTGTAAATAGACTTTGGACATAAGAATGGTTGAAATGGAAATTGTATAAAGTTATGTTTACAACTAAATTAAAAATCTTACTATCTCTTGACCCTACTTCAAGTTCAAAGGGTTTGAAAGAAAAAATAAATAAAAAAATTTGGAGGTGTGACAAACGCCTCCACCAATGACCCGCTATTCAACACCCACATCCGGGAAATGTTGTTAATGGTATCGGAGCACCAGTTACAACAATTTGGGCTGTCATTATTGTGCTCACTGTTATTACATATTTTTTTTATTGTAGTTTTATAAAAAAATTCTAATCTGAGTTGTGAGTGTGTACAGTTGAAATGGCTGAAGGTGAAGGGATTTATGTGGATCTGCGGGATGAATTTGCTACACCAGATCCCAACGCTACGATGATGGCCATGTTGCATCGGTTGCAACGAGAATTGGCTAAACTAAGAAGCCAGAATGACAGGTTGTCATCGGCCAGCAAGGAGCAGGAAAAAATCATCAGAGAATTAACTTCCCGGAACAGCCAAGAAGGCGAAGGTTCCGGAAAGAGAAAGATGGATGAGTCTGATGATGAGGAAGCTACTAGACAGCAGCAAAAGCAGAAAAAAGAATTGCAGGGAGAGTTCCTGAAAATCAAACCTCCCTCCTATGATGGGGAGAAGGAGGAGGATGCGGAAGCTTGGTTATTGAACATGATCAAGTATTTCCAGGTCTATGAATATGAAAGTAATCTGAAGGCCAGATTAGCTCTTTACTAGTTACAAGGAAAAGCTACATTGTGGTGGGAGGAGACAAAAATGGTACATGCCATTGATGAAAATACAGTTACCTGGGAAGATTTCCAGGTTAAGTTTAAGAATCGCTACTTGAATGAGCGTTACTATGATGAAAAAGCAAAATAATTTCATGAACTTAGGCTGGGACAGCTCACTATTGATGAATTTGTTACTAAGTTTACAAATCTACTGAGATATGTACCCTACATAAGGGAAGAAAAGGCAAAAGTTCAAAGATTTTTGAATTGTTTGCCTATGGCATACAAGGATAAAATCGAGTTTGACAACCCAAAAACTATGGACGAAGCTGTTAGAAAAGCCAGATTATGTTATCAACAGTTCAAAGGAAAAACTAAACAAGGGAAAAGCTGGGTACAGAAAAACGAATTCAAAGGAAGGAAACAGAAACCAGCCTATTTGAAGAATTTTGGCAGAGATAATCAGCGGAAAAAGTTTAATAAACCCAGAGAAAGTCAAACTGCTCAATCCCAAGTGGCCTCAAAACCAACAGAGGGAGACAGTAAAAAGGAAGGGACAGCCAGAATGAAGGAACCCTTGAAATGTTGGGGCTGTGGAGGACCTCATATTTTGAGATACTGCCCTCATAGAAACATTCATATGCTCATGAGAGATCGAGAGGCGACTACAGTAAATGATGTAGCCAGAATTATACCAACTATAAGTGCAGCCCTGGAAAATCGACAAGCAGAACATCAACCAACTATGCCGGAAATAGAGGGTAAGATTTATGACTTATCTGTTACTGTTCTGATTGATCCAGGTGCTTCTTTGAGTTACATTAGTCCAAAAATTGTAGAAAAATGTAATCTTAAATCTGAGAAATTCCAGCAGTCATGGTTGGTACAACTAGCCACTCGAACTAAGAGAAAGGTAACCCATAAACTTCCTTGCACAGAAATTAAGTTAAATGACTTTCAAACAGAGGTAAATTTGAATATTCTGCCCTTAGGGTCATATGATTTGTTGATAGGAATGGACTGGCTGGAAAAGAAGAAAGCCTTGATGAATTGTTGGGATAAGACTCTGCATTGTGTAGATGAGGAAGGGAAACCTTTTATTCTCAAAGGAAAACAAAAACCTATTTCTGTAAGACAAATTTCAGCTTTACAATTGAAAAGAGCAGCTAGAAAGGGATACCAAGTTTATGCAGTGCATGTGGAAGAAATAGAACAGAAAACTGAGGAAGAGTTACTGGATGCTGTACCAGTAATCAGAGAATCTAAGGAAGTCTTTCCCAGGGAAATCCCTCATCTCCCCCCCAAGAGAGAGATTGATTTTTCAATCGATCTGGTACCAGGAGCCACAACTGTTTCCCGAGCGCCTTATTGAATGAGTCCTCCGGAACTCATGGAACTAAAAATGCAATTGCAGGAATTGTTAGATAAAGGGTATATCAGACCCAGTGTGTCTCCTTGGGGAGCCCCGGTTTTATTTGTGAAAAAGAAAGATGGAACTTTTAGGATGTGCATTGACTATCGTCAATTGAACAAGTTAACCATTAAGAACATATACGCTTTGCCTAGAATTGATGATCTTTTTTATCAAGTGAGAGGAGCTTCAGTCTTTTCCAAGATTGACCTAAGGACTGGTTATCACCAGCTTAGAATTAAAGAAGAAGACATCAACAAAACAGCATTTCGAACCAGGTATGGGCATTACGAATTTGTAGTCCTACCTTTTGGTTTGACGAATTCCCCTGCCACATTTATGTGCTTGATGAACTACGTGTATGCGTTAACAATTGTTGATGGACAAACACCCCTGCCACATTCATGTGCCTAATGAACAGTGTATTGAACAAATATTTGGACAAATTTGTTCTTGTGTTCATAGATGATATCTTATTTTACTCAAACAGTGAAGAGGAACACAAAGAACAATTGTTTTGATTCCCCTGAAAACAATTGTATCATATGCATGATTATGCTTACATATCTGTTTTCATGAATAGAGATAATCCATATGTATATATACCATTAATGGAATCGGAGCTTGATGACATAACTCCTATGCCGAGCTCGATCACCTGGACGAAATGAACCACCATGCTACCAATTTACATAAATTTCCTTTGAATTGCTTCGACATGCATGGTGGGGATTGTGAGGATTCTATGTACTCCATTAGCATTGGAGTCACAAAGGCTTTGCATTCTCCTTCTCGATGCCAAGAGATTAACCATCAGCTGTAACTCAGATGTGCACCTGTATATGGGCTTGCTTGCGTCTCTGGATGATTGGAAAATCAATCCTTATCCATTTCTTCATGTCCTCAACGGCTAAGCTTTTCTCAATTGACTTTCCCAAACCACATCATAATCGTTTTAATGCCCATTCATTTATTCATGCCCACAACGGCTATGGTTTTTTAAATTCGTTCTTTCCCTTCCAAACTACATCATAGCCGTTTTAATGCACCTGCCTGCCATCCCAAACTCCGCTGGTGCCCACACTGCTGACCTGGTCGATGGTCATTTTCGAGTTAGGAGTGGCGTTTCCACGTGACTTGGCACTGACTTCAAATTTGGTAAGGCACGTTAACAACCATTCATTTGATGTTAAAATTTAAATTATAAAATCTGCGATGATATACTTAGGTCTATGGTAAAATTCTTTAATTAAATTAGATATTTTGCGAATAAAATTTATTAGCCATCAATTTAATGTTAAAATAGTAAAATTTCTGAGCCATCCATTGGATATTAACTGTTTTTCACCAGTTAGTTATTGAAAATTAAGGATGTAACTAGTGTTGTAACACTTTGATTTTAGTCTTTATATTAAATATATTAATCACTTGTGTCTATAATAAAGGTATTTTGTATTATTTAACATGGAATATAGAAGAATAAATATAATTATGTTTTTTTAAGATATAAAGATATTTAATATAATATAATAATGGGTGATAATTTTGATTTTTATAATCTAAGTGACTAAATTTTATATAGATCAAAAAAATGGATTTTTTTTTATTTTTTGAAAATTATTATTATTGAAATATACATATAAATTACATTAAAAAAATTACATAGAAAAAATTACATAGTTTAATATACGTTATTCATATCATTGTTGATTTCAAATATATTCATATATCTGTTTTTAAATAATTATTATTTATTAGTCATGAATGTTTTAGAGTAGAGATGTTTATACTTTAATGAAAAGTTGTATCTAATATAACTATTATTATTATTATTATAAGTTTGGCAGTACCTTTCATTTTCTCTTTTTTTTTCTTTTTAACTATATCTTTATCAACATGTACAAATACATCACCCCAAAGGGAATTGAACTTGTGATGAGTGCTATAACAACCGGCCTCATACATTCTCAATATTTTAAATGGAAAAATATTACTCATTGTCTCAGCCCTTCATTAGGTTCCTAACTTTGATTCCAACTATAAAATCATTAATTTACTTTACAATTTTTTACGACCATAACAATGATTATGTAAAAATATCTATGAAATTAAATGATTATGTAAAGATATCTAGGAAAGTAAGGTTAATGTGAGCTATAAAACATGACTAGGAGTTTCAACTATTGTCTAACTCTCACAAATAATCTAAATTGGTAATTGGAGCAACTAGTTAGAATCCAATCAAAATGATATTCTAACATGCTATTATTTTTTAACTTTTTATTTTGATATTCTAACATGCTATCATTTTTTAGCTTTTTCTCTTTTTCAGGAAGAAATGATCTAATTAAGAAATTAGAAACTAACACTTAGAGTAGAAATTAAGAATGTAACTAGTGTTGTAACACTTTGATTTTAGTCTTTATATTAAATATATTAATCACTTGTGTCTATAATAAAGGTATTTTGTATTATTTAACATGGAATATAGAAGAATAAATATAATTATGTTTTTTTAAGATATAAAGATATTTAATATAATATAATAACGGTTGATAATTTTGATTTTTATAATCTAAGTGACTAAATTTTATATAGATCAAAAAACTGGATTTTTTTTATTTTTTGAAAATTATTATTATTGAAATATACATATAAATTACATTAAAAAAATCACATAGTTTAATATACGTTATTCATATCATTATTGATTTCAAATATATTCATATATCTGTTTTTAAATAATTATTATTTATTAGTCATGAATGTATTAGTGTAAATATGTTTATACTTTAATGAAAAGTTGTATCTAATATAACTAATATTATTATTATTATAAGTTTGGCAGTACCTTTCATTTTCTCTTTTTTTTTCTTTTTAACTCTATTTTTATCAACATGTACAAATACATCACCATGAAGGGAATTGAACTTGTGATGAGTGCTATAACAACCCGCCTCATACATTCTCAATATTTTAAATGGAAAAATATTACTCATTGTCTCGGCACTTCATTAGCTTCCTACTTTGATTCCAACTATAAAATCATTAATTTACTTTAGAATTTTTACGATATAGCAAATGATTATGTAAACATATCTATGAAAGTAAATGATTATGTAAAATGATATTCTAACATGTCTTTATCATTTTTTAACTTTTTATCTTTTTTAAGGGAATAAATTATCTAATCGAGAAAAAAATCTTATCCTTTTCGAAGAAATGATCTAATGAAGAAATTAGAAATTAACACTTACAATGAATTTTTCAAAAGCATATTGTTAGTGAAATTTCAACTATTGTATAACTCTCATAAATAATCTAAATTGATTGGTAATTGGAGCAACTAGTTTGAAATCCAATCAAAATGATATTCTAACATGCTATCATTTTTTAACTTTTTATCTTTTCGGGGAATAAATTATCTAATCAAGAAAACTTTTTTTTATCCTTTTGAAGAAATGATCTAATTAAGAAATTAGAAACTAACAGTTACAGTAGATTTTCAAAAGCATATTGTTAGTGAAATTTCAAAGTGAAATGAATGTTAAAGTTAGTCATATATTTTTATTATATTTTATTTCAATTTTTTTTAGGTATCCTATTTGATATTTTCCTCCTCTATTCTTTGAAAAATTCAACAACAAAACCATATATCAAGTTATTAATATTGTATTTGTATATTTTATAAGGTGTATTTTCATTACATACTCTCCAGGGTCATCTTCATGTTGATTTCATATTTTATGGATTCAATAGACATGATGAAAATTAAATACCAACTAGATATCCAAATTTACACTAGATATAAGTAGTTTCCAAATATTTCACAACCCGACCTTCCTATTTATGATGAACTAATGTTCATTGAAATAATATTTGATGTAAATTGAATCCAAGAGACACATAGTTTTATTCCTTTCCCAACAGTTTCATTGCATGAACATACAGAATGGGTTCACCTTTTAAAAATAGGATATGAAGAGGGAAAGATAATAAGTAATCAGAGAGCCTCGATCTTTCAAACATGTGTAAGCTTAATCCCATATATGTTCCACATGTTTCTCATGGATAACACTTGTATGTAAGACATGAATCATAGATGGACATGTCTCACAACAATTGTAACCTCATGATCAAGGTTTGTGTTTTAATTTATTTGAATACAATTTCATCAGTGGAACTTTCCATCCCAACTATGAAGCAAAAGATGCTCCTATTCATCCTAAATCTTTCTATGCATCCAATAAAAAACACATACACACTTCTCTTCCATAAAACTAACCCAATCAAACTTTTTCTATAAAATCTCTTCAAAATTCATTTTTGTTGCACAATGGATGAAATGAACGCATTATTGATACAAATGCAATGCATTATTGAGGAAACATATAAACTACACTTATGGAATAAATTGAAAACGCCAAAGTGTGATGCAATAATGTGCATTCATTTTCAAGAGGTAATGAAATAGAAACAACATGAAACTGAAACAATGATTTTAGATTTAGCTTAATAATCACAGTAATATAATCACTTGGTGTATAATTGATAAGCCATTGACTCAGCTTGTTTATTTTTAGGTCTAGATTATTATTTTCCCTGATAAAATTGAATTTTTAAACATTCACCCCTTATATTCAATTATTAGCAATTGTGTAGAAAGAACAATAACTTCAACATTACAACGAAACATAAACGAACATTAGAAGAAAAGCATGCACAAAAGAGAGATCAATATTTTTGTCAGAACCTCAGCAAAACCCTACAAAGGGGAAAACCCATCCAAATTATTCTTCTATTAGATATTCATTAATTTTTTATTTGAGACACAAAGCACATCCATAATGAGATGCATTTAACATGTGTTGTAAGAAACAACCCCCGAGGTGGCTTCTTGACTCTTCGTACCCGAAACTCATTGCAACACTGAAACGCCACTGAAATGAAGCTGAAACATTTGGGTGGAGTTTCCTGATTTGGAAATTCCAATGAAACGTCATTGATAGGTTTCTATGGAGTTTCATCCTAATTCTGCCCCATTTTCGACTAATTTTGACCCATTTCCATGACTTTTTTCCTTTTGCGGGCTCACTCAAGCACCGAAGAAGGTTGTGGGGCCCTTCTATGGCCAAAATATATTCAATATAGCACTAAATTTTATGTGTAATAACTCCACACACTAATCTTTCTCTAATCAATCCACGCTCTTAAAAATTCACTTGTTCTAATTTTGTTAATGAAGATGACGATTAAGATTATAATATATTTAATTGTACTTGTCATTACCATATGTTATGCCTCATTTTCAGCACATATAACCGTGTATAAAAGATAATTTTAGATGTAAAGCCTCATGTGTATAGGTTAATATTATAATCTTGGATGTACAACCTCCTTTATAAATGATAATATTGGATTTCAAATGATTTAATGATTTATGAGAGTTAACATAGACCGGGTTTTACACGCAAGTTGTGTTTTAACTTATTTTTAAAAGAATTATATATATATATATATATATATATATATAACATTTCCATTTTTTGGCCATCACATTTCCAACCATACCCATTTCATAAACTTCCAAAGGTATCAGCACTTTGTGCAACTTAGCATTTAACATATCACGTCTTTTAGGGCCCACCAAAGTTAGTTCACAATGAAATTTGTAAATTGAACAATTTGATATCTAGAGAGTTATTTCAATATCATTGTATGTTGTCATCATCATTGTTATACAATTTTGTCATTGTCTCACTGTAATATATATCAACATTGGCATTAAGATCACCAACTTTTTTTCCTATATATTTTCACCTTATCATTGTATTGTTTGGAGACTCATTGTCCTTGCACCATGGTTAATGTCATGAAGAAGGTTATTATCACCTTCCTCCTCCTCCTCCTCCTCCCTCTCAGTCGTCGCGCCCTCCTCCTCCCTTTCTCTCTCTCCCCTCTCCCCCTCCCTCTCACTCTCCATCACCCTCTATCCCCCTCCTCCTCCCCCTCCCTCCTTCTCTCTCTGCCTCCCTCTCTCCCCCTCCTCCTCCCCCTCCACCTCCTCCCCTACCTCTCCCTCTCTCCCACCTCCCTCTCCCTATCCCTCTCCCTCTAACCTTCCCCCTCCACCTCCTCCCCTACCTCTCCCTCTCTCCCCCCTCCTCATCCTCCCTCTCACTCGCTGCCCTCTCCCCGTCCCTCTCCCTCAACCTCTCCCTCTCCCCCTCTCCCTCCCCCCTCTCTCTCTCTCTCTTTCTCCTCCTCCCGCCCTCTCTCTCTCCTCCACCTCCCTCTCTCCCGCTCCCCCTCCACCTCCTCCCCTACCTCTCCCTCTCTCGCCCCTCCCTCTCCCTCTCACCTTCCTCCCCCTCCTCCTCCCTCTCACTCGCTGCCCCCTCCCTGTCCCTCTCCCTCTCCCCCACCTCCCCCAACCTCTCCCTCTCCCACTCTCCCCCTCCCTCTCCCTCTCACCTTCCTCCACCTCCTCCTCCCTCTCACTCGTTGCCCCATCCTCCTACCCTTCTCTCCCTCCCCCACCCCTCTCTCTCTCTCTTTATCCTCCTCCCCCTCTGTCTCTCCCCTTTCCCCCAATCTCTCCCTCTCACTCGTTGTCTCCTCCCTCTCCCTCCCCTCCCCCTCCTCCTCCACCTCCACCTCCCTCCTTCTCTCTCTGCCTCCCTCTCCTCCACCTCCCTCTCTCCCGCTCCCCTTCTCCCTCCCCCTCCACCCCAACCTCTCCCTCTCTCCCCTCTCCCACTCCCTCTCCCTCCTCCTCCTCCTTCCTCTCACTTGCTGTCGCCTCCCTCTCCATCACCTCCCCCTCCTCCTCCCCCTCCCTCCTTCTTTCTCTACCTCCCTCTCCCTCTCACCCCCCTCCACCTCCCCCTCCCTCTCACCCCCCTCCACCTCCCCCTCCCTCTCATTCGCTGCCCCCTCCTACTCTCCTCTCCCACTCCCTCTCCCTCTCTCGCTCCCCCCCCGCTCTCTCTCTCTCTCTCCCCTCTGCCTCCCTCTCTCCTCCTCCTCTACTTCTCCATCTCTCCCCCTCCCTCTCCCTCTCACCTTCCTCCTCCTCCTCCTCCCTCTCATTCGCTAACACATCCCCATCCCTCTCCCCCTCTCCCTCTCCCTCTCACTCTCTCCTCCCCCCCCCCTCTCCCTCTCCCTCTCACCTTCCTCCTCCTCCTCCTCCCTCTCACTAGCTGCCCCCTCCCCGTCCCTCTCCCTCTCTCCCACCTCCCCCTCCACACCCCCCCCCTCTCTCTCTCTCTCTCCTCACTGCCCATCTCTCTACCTTTGTTCCTCTTACTTCCTCTCCTACTATCCTTACTTACCTTGCTTAATATGTCTTTCAAAAATTCCATCTCAAGCTCTCTCTCCTCCACCTGCCCGTCCCCGTCCTCCCCTACCTCTCCCTCTCCCTTCTTTCATCTTCCTCTCTACCTCTTTGCTCTAAAATACACTAAAATATTAAAAGCTTTACTTTATAAAATTCATATGAAAAAATACACCAAAATATTGAAAGCTAATATGTACAATATATAAGAAAGTACAAACAAATTTACATCTGAATAAAATCAAATTAAAATTGAAATTTTCAATCAAAATATACTATTTTTCATAATCATTTTCGGTCTACTAACTACTATTTATTTACTTTGAATAAACTTTAATTTTCTTTTTAAACCTAAAAATATAGTATATATCTCAAATATATTTCTAAAAATTAAAAACCCAAAAATACATCTACTTCATAAAATTTCCTCAAAATATTGTTTCTCCCCAATCTAATTAATACAAATGCACAAAATATCATTTAAATATATCAATAATAA
Organism: Pinus albicaulis; assembly: GCA_034641835.2. Lineage (NCBI taxonomy): Eukaryota > Viridiplantae > Streptophyta > Pinopsida > Pinales > Pinaceae > Pinus > Pinus albicaulis. The sequence goes on along the minus strand of JAXQQM020062805.1, from coordinate 443,302 downwards.
ATATTACTTACAATTTAATTTAATTGTGACTAAAAAAATAACAATACTTTATAATAAAAAATTACCCAAACTGATCGTGAATAAACATTACTTTAAATAGAGTAAGATCTCACCATAAAATCTCATCTGCATAGTGATTGTGAAAAGCCAAATTACAAACAAAAACAAATATGTTGAAACTATGCTGTTTCTTACTCTAATAAAATAGCACTTTCTTAAGGTCACTTTCTTGATTGTTAAAAAAAACACAATACAATTTTATCATCCAGCCTCAAATAAATATAAAATATTCGTGTATATCTAATTACTGACCTTTCAAATATATCGATTACTTTAATAAGTATTGATATTTGGAGATTGAAATGGATCAACAAAATTCTCAATAGGCTGACGAAAACGTAAACGAAGGAAAGAATCAGCATACAAGGTTATTGTCCCCGAACCAGAAGCCATGGAGCTTTTATCCTTTTACTTAGGAAGGCGTTCAGCGTTGATTATGTGAATTGTTTCTACAATAACAATTAACAACTTATAAAAATGATAGTGGTGCGGTCTTGGTTTTATTTTTTCTTAATCAGTTTCGACTTTTGAATGCTTGTTTCACCCATAAGTTGACTCAATACGGGGACATGCTCATCATCTCCAGGCTCTCCATGGAATATAAGGTTTTCATCAAAAAATTAAAATAAAGCCTGAACTTATTGAGAGAGAATATCATGTCAATCAGTCGCGAATGTGGAATACTGTTGGGAAAGGTGATTTAAAATTTGCTTACGAGAGAGCGAAGCTTACTTAGGTTTCGTTAAGAATCCAAGTAGAAAACAGTGAAAAAACATTCAAGAGGGAGAATCCAACAAAGGAAGATGGTTTTAATTTATTTTCGTAACTTGGTTTCCAGAATAGCTTACCTAATTTTTGATTGAAAATACAACATAAATTATTTAGAAACTAGAGTAGAGCTCAGTGTAAAGTATATGATAAATACCTCGAATAAGTATTCTTCAGAGTTGAGTATTAACATTATGGTAATCCAACGTTTCCACTGGAGCTCTTCAGCAATCTTTTCTAAGCCTGCACGCGCACAAAAAAAATATACCCAAAAGAAACAGTGCATGTGGGATGTGCAAAATAAACAGTTACACAATATGTGCTATGTACAATAACCATGGCTATAGGGAGTAAGAAGGCCAACCACCCATCTCCCAGACAGAAACAAATCTAAACAGAGTAAGATCTCACCATAAAATCTCATCTGCATAGTGATTGTGAAAAGCCAAATTACAAACAAAAACAAATATGTTGAAACTATGTTGTTTCTTCCTCTAATAAAATAGCACTTTCTTAAGGTCACTTTCTTAATTGTTAAAAAAAACACAATACAATTTTATCATCCAGCCTCAAATAAATATAAAATATTTGTGTATATCTAATTATTGACCTTTCAAATATAACGATTACTTTAATAAGTATTGATATTTGGAGATTGAAATGGATCAACAAAATTCTCAATAAGCTGACAAAAACGTAAACGAAGGAAAGAATCAGCATACAAGGTTATTGTCCCCGAACCAGAAGCCATGGAGCTTTTATCCTTTTACTTAGGAAGGCGTTCGGCTTTGATTATGTGAATTGTTTCTACAATAACAATTAACAACTTATAAAAATGATAGTGTTGCTGTCTTGGTTTTATTTTTTCTTAATCAGTTTCGACTTTTGAATGCTTGTTTCACCCATAAGTTGCCTCAATACGGGGACATGCTCATCATCTCCAGGCTCTCCATGGAATATAAGGTTTTCATCAAAAAATTAAAATAAACAACTTATTGAGAGAGAATATCATGTCAAGTAGTCGCGAATGTGGAATACTGTTGGGAAAGGTGATTTAAAATTTGCTTACGAGAGAGCGAAGCTTACTTAGGTTTTCGTTAAGAATCCAAGTAGAAAACAGTTTAAAAACATTCAAGAGGGAGAATCCAACAAAGGAATATGGTTTTAATTTATTTTCGTAACTTGGTTTCCAGAATAGCTTACCTAATTTTTGATTGAAAATACAACATAAATTAGAGTAGAGCTCAGTGTAAAGGATATGAGAAATACCTCGAATAAGTATTCTTCAGAGTTGAGTATTAACATTATGGTAGTCCAACGTTTCCACTGGAGCTCTTCAGCAATCTTTTCTAAGCCTGCACGCGCACAAAAAAAATATACCCAAAAGAAACAGTGCATATGGGATGTGCAAAATAAACAGTTACACAATATGTGCTATGTACAATAACCATGGCTATAGGGATTAAGAAGGCCAACCACCCATCTCCCAAACAGAAACAAATCTAAACAGAGTAAGATCTCACCATAAAATCTCATTTGCATAGTGATTGTGAAAAGCCAAATTACAAATAAAAACAAATATGTTGAAACTATGATGTTTCTTCCTCTAATAAAATAGCACTTTCTTAAGGTCACTTTCTTGATTGTTAAAAAAAACACAATACAATTTTATCATCCAGCCTCAAATAAATATAAAATATTTGTGTATATCTAATTACTGACCTTTCAAATATAACGATTACTTTAATAAGTATTGATATTTGGAGATTGAAATGGATCAACAAAATTTTCAATAAGCTGACAAAAACGTAAACGAAGGAAAGAATCAGCATACAAGGTTATTGTCCCCGAACCAGAAGCCATGGAGCTTTTATCCTTTTACTTAGGAAGGCGTTCGGCGTTGATTATGTGAATTGTTTCTACAATAACAATTAACAACTTATAAAAATGATAGTGTTGCGGTCTTGGTTTTATTTTTTCTTAATCAGTTTCGACTTTTGAATGCTTGTTTCACCCATAAGTTGCCTGAATACGGGGACATGCTCATCATCTCTAGGCTCTCCATGGAATATAAGGTTTTCATCAAAAAATTAAAATAAAGCCTGAACTTATTGAGAGAGAATATCATGTCAAGTAGTCGCGAATGTAGAATACTGTTGGGAAAGGTGATTTAAAATTTGCTTACGAGAGAGCGAAGCTCACTTAGGTTTTCGTTAAGAATCCAAGTAGAAAACAGTGAAAAAACATGCAAGAGGGAGAATCCAACAAAGAAAGATGGTTTTAATTTATTTTCGTAACTTGGTTTCCAGAATATCTTACCTAATTTTTGATTGAAAATACAACATAAATTATTTAGAAACTAGAGTAGAGCTCAGTGTAAAGTATATGAGAAATACCTCGAATAAGTATTCTTCAGAGTTGAGTATTAACATTAGGGTAGTCCAACGTTTCCACTGGAGCTCTTCAGCAATCTTTTCTAAGCCTGGACGCGCAAAAAAAAATATACCCAAAAGAAACAGTGCATGTGGGATGTGCAAAATAAACAGTTACACAATATGTGCTATGTACAATAACCATGGCTATAGGGAGTAAGAAGGCCAACCACCCATCTCTCAGACAGAAACAAATCTAAACAATTAAATAAAAGAAAAGCCCAGGAATATACTACGAGCAAGAAGTGAGAAATAACGATGGATATTGCTAAAGCATTCAGAGACTAAGAAAAAAGAATAAATAAAAAACGAAAAAGGACAAATACACAAAGTGCACTGCATCAGCACAAAATCAACAACCCACCGCCCTCTATGCCGTGCTCTGTAGCAGTCTGTTGTGCTCTGCTCAGAAACCCACCGCCCTCTATGCAGTTCTCTATAGCATTCTACTGTGCTCTGCTCAGCCCAACCGAACACAACAACCCACCATCTTTATGCACTGCTGTGTAGCGGAATTCTGCTCAGTTTGAATGCAGAAGCGATTAGCAGTATACAAAATTGATGAAGATAAATACATATCTATTTTCATGAATAGAGATAATCCATATGTAGATATACCATTAATGGAATCGGAGCTTGATGACATAACTCCTATGCCGAGCTCGATCACCTGGACGAAATGAACCACCATGCTACCAATTTACAGAAATTTCCTTTGAATTTCTTCGACATGCATGGTGGGGATTGTGAGGATTCTATGTACTCCATTCGCATTTGAGTCACAAAGGCTTTGCATTCTCCTTCTCGATGCCAAGAGATTAACCATCAGCTGTAACTCAGATGTGCACCTGTATATGGGCTTGCTTGCGTCTCTGGATGAATGGAAAATATCAATCCTCATCCATTTCTTCATGTCCTCAACGGCTAAGCTTTTCTCAATTGACTTTCCCAAACCACATCATAATCGTTTTAATGCCCATTCATTTATTCATGCCCACAACGGCTATGGTTTTTTAAATTCGCTCTTTCCCTCCCAAACTACATCATAGCCGTTTTAATGCACCTGCCATCCCAAACTGCCATCCCAAACTCCGCTGGTGCCCACACTGCTGACCTGGTTGATGGTCATTTTCAAGTTAGGAGTGGCGTTTCCACGTGACGTGGCACTGACTTCAAATTTGGTAAGGCACGTTAACCACCATTCATTTGATGTTAAAATTTAAATTAGAAAATCTGCGATGATATACTTAGGTCTGTGGTAAATTTTTTTAATTAAATTAGATATTATGTGAATAAAATTTATTAGCCATCAATTTAATGTTAAAATAGTAAAAATTTTAAGCCATCCATTGGATATTAACTATTTTGCACTTGTTAGTTATTGAAAATTAAGGATGTAACTAGTGTTGTAACACTTTGATTTTAGTCTTTATATTAAATATATTAATCACTTGTGTCTATAATAAAGGTATTTTGTATTATTTAATATGGAATATAGAAGAATAAATATAATTATGTTTTTCTAAGATATAAAGATATTTAATATAATATAATAATGGTTGATAATTTTGATTTTTATAATCTAAGTGACTAAATTTTATATAGATCAAAAAACTGGGTTTTTTTTATTTTTTGAAAATTATTATTATTGAAATATACATATAAATTACATGAAAAAAATCACATAGTTTAATATACGTTATTCATATCATTATTGATTTCAAATATATTCATATATTTGTTTTTAAATAATTATTATTTATTAGTCATGAATGTATTAGAGTAGAGATGTTTATACTTTAATGAAAAGTTGTATCTAATATAACTATTATTATTATTATTACAAGTTTGGTAGTACCTTTCATTTTCTCTTTTTTTTTCTTTTTAACTCTATCTTTATCAACATGTACAAATACATCACCCCGAAGGGAATTGAACTTGTCATGAGTACTATAACAACCCGCCTCATACATTCTCAATATTTTAAATGGAAAAATATTACTCATTGTCTCAGCCCTTCATTAGGTTCCTAACTTTGATTCCAACTATAAAATCATTAATTTATTTTACAATTTTTTACGACCATAACAATGATTATGTAAAAATATCTATGAAAGTAAATGATTATGTAAAGATATCTAGGAAAGTAAGGTTAACGTGAGCTATAAAACATGACTAGGAGTTTCAACTATTGTCTAACTCTCACAAATAATCTAAATTGGTAATTGGAGCAACTAGTTAGAATCCAATCAAAATGATATTCTAACATGCTATCACTTTTTAACTTTTTATTTTGATATTCTAACATGCTATCACTTTTTAACTTTTTCTCTTTTTCAGGAATAAATTATCCAATCAAGAAAACTTTTTATATTTTTCAGGAAGAAATGATCTAATTAAGAAATTAGAAACTAACACTTAGAGTAGAAATTAAGGATGTAACTAGTGTTGTAACACTTTGATTTTAGTCTTTATATTAAATATATTAATCACTTGTGTCTATAATAAAGGTATTTTGTATTATTTAACATGGAATATAGAAGAATAAATATAATTATGTTTTTTTAAGATATAAAGATATTTAATATAATATAATAACAGTTGATAATTTTGATTTTTATAATCTAATTGACTAAATTTTATATAGATCAAAAAACTGGATTTTTTTTATTTTTTGAAAATTATTATTATTGAAATATACATATAAATTACATTAAAAAAGTCACATAGTTTAATGTACGTTATTCATATCATTATTGATTTCAAATATATTCATATATATGTTTTTAAATAATTATTATTTATTAGTCATGAATGTATTAGAGTAGAGATGTTTATACACTAATGAAAAGTTGTATCTAATGTAACTATTATTATTAATATAAGTTTGGCAGTACCTTTCATTTTCTCTTTTTTTTTTAATTTTTAACTCTATCTTTATCAACATGTCCAGATAAATCACCCCGAAGGGAATTGAAGTTGTTTTGAGTGCTATAACAACCAGCCTCGTACATTCTAGTTATTTTAAATGGAAAAATATTACTCATTGTCTCAGCACTTCATTAGCTTCCTAACTTTGATTCCAACTATAAAATCATTAATTTACTTTAGAATTTTTTACGACCATAACAATGATTATGTAAACATATCTATGAAAGTAAATGATTATGTAAAGATATCCAGGAAATTAAAGATAATGTGAGCTATAAAACATGAGTAGGAGTTTCAACTATTGTATAACTCACATAAATAATCTAAATTGGTAATTGGAGCAACTAGTTAGAATCCAATCAAAATGATATTCTAACATGCTATCATTTTTTAACTTTTTATCTTTTTCAGGAATAAATTATCTAATCAATTAAACTTTTTATCCTTTTCAGGAAGAAATGATCTAATTAAGAAATTAGAAACTAACACTTACAGTAGATTTTCAAAAGCATATTGTTAGTGAAATTTCAAAGTGAAATCAATGTTAAAGTTAGTCATATATTTTTATTATATTTTATTTCAAATTTTTTTAGGTATCCTATTTGATATTTTCCTTCTCTATTCTTTGAAAAAATCAACAACAAAACTATATATCAAGTTATTAATATTGTATTTGTATATTTTATAAGGTGTATTTTTCATTCCCATACTCTCTTGGGGTCATCTTCATGTTGATTTCATATTTTATGGATTCAATAGACATGATGAAAATTAAATACGAACTAGATATCCAAATTTACACTAGATATAAGTAGTTTCCAAATATTTCACAACCAGCCCTTCCTCTTTATGATGACCTAATGTTCATCGAAATAATATTTGATGTAAATTGAATCCAAGAGACACATAGTTTTATTCCTTTCCCAACAGTTTCATTGCATGAACATACGGAATGGGTTCACCTTGTAAAAATAGGATATGAAGAGGGAAAGATAATAAGTAATCAGAGAGCCTCCATCTTTCAAACATGTGTAAGCTTAATCCCATATATGTTCCACATGTTTCTCATGGATAACACTTGTATGTAAGACATGAATCATAGATGGACATGTCTCCCAACAATTGTAACCTCATGATCAAGGTTTGTGTTTTAATTTATTTGAATACAATTTCATCAGTGGAACTTTCCATCCCAAATATGAAGCAAAAGATGCTCCTATTCATCCTAAATCTTTCTATTCCTCCAATAAAAAACACATACACTTCTCTTCCATAAAACTAACCCAATCAAACGTTTTCTATAAAATCTCGTCAAAATTCATTTTTGTTGCACAATGGATGAAATGAATGCATTATTGATCTATTTTAATGGATTATTGAGGAAACATATAAGCTACACTTATGGAATAAATTGAAAATGCCAAAGTGTGATGCAATAATGTACATTCATTTTCAAATGGTAACGAGAAAATGGAAACAACATGAAACAAAACAATGATTTCAGATTTATGTAAATACGAGTAATATAATCACTTGGTGTATAATTGATAAATAGTGACTCAACTGTTTATTTTTTAGGTCTAGATTATTATTTTCTATTGATAATTGAATTTTTAAACATTCACCCCACAACATATTCAATTATTAGCAATTGTGTAGAAAGAACAATAACTTCAACATTACAAAGAAACATAAACAAACATTAGAAGAAAAGCATGCACAAAAGAGACATCAATATTTTTGTCAGAACCTCAGCAAAACCCTACAAAGGGGAAAACCCATCCAAATTATTCTTCTATTGGATATTCATTAATTTTTTAGTTGAGACACAAAGCACATCCATAATGAGATGCATTTAACATGTGTTGCAAGAAACGGCCCCCAAGGTGGTGTCTTGACTCTTCGTACCCAAAACTCATCGAAACACTGAAACGCCACTGAAATGAAGCTGAAACATTTGGGTGGAGTTTCCTGATTTGGAAATTCCAATGAAACGTCGTTGATAGGTTTCTATGGAGTTTCATCCCAATTCTGCCCCATTTTTGACTAATTTTGACCCATTTCCATGACCTTTTTTCTTTTGCAGGCTCACTCAAGCACTGAAGAAGGTTGTGGGGCCCTTCTATGGCCAAAATAGATTCAATATAACACTAAATTTTATGTTTAATAACTCCACACACTAATCTATCTCTAATAAATCCACGCTCTAGTTCTGCTTAAAAATTAACTTGTTCTAATTTTGTTAATGAAGATGACGATTAGGATTATAATATATGTAATTGTACTTGTCATTACCATATGTTATGCTTCATTTTCAGCACATATAACCATGTATAAAAGATAATTTTAGATGTAAAGCCTCATGTGTATAGGTTAATATTATAATCTTGGATGTACAACCTCCTTTAGAAATGATAATATTGGATTTCAAATGATTTAATGATTTATGAGAGTTAACATAGACCGAGTTTTACACGTCTCATTCTTTTTTTCTTGCAAGTTGTGTTTTAACTTATTTTTAAAAGAATTATATATATATATATATATATATATATATATATATATATAACATTTCCATTTTTGGGCAGTCACGTTTCTAACCATACCCATTTCATAAACTTCCAAAGGTTTCAGCACTTCGTGCAACTTAGCATTTAACATATCAGGTCTTTTAGGGCCCACCAAAGTTAGTTCACAATGACATTTGTAAATTGAACAATTTGATATCTAGAGAGTTATTTCAATATCATTGTATGTTGTCATCATCATCGTTATACAATTTCGTCATTGTCTCACTGTAATATAGATCAACATTGTCATTAAGGTCACCAACTTTTTTTCCTATATATTTTCACCTTATCATTGTATTGTTTGGAGACTCATTGTCCTTGCACCAAGGTTACTGTCATGAAGAAGGTTATTCTCACCTTCCTCCTCCTCCTCCTCCTCCCTCTCACTCATCACCCCCTCCCCCTCCCTTTCTCTCTCTCCCCTCTCCCCCTCCCTCTCACTCTCCCTCACCCTCTATCCCCCTCCTCCTCCCCCTCCCTACTTCTCTCACTGCCTCCCTCTCACCCCCTCCACCTCCTCCCCTACCTCTCCCTCTCTCCCACCTCCCTCTCCCTACCCCTCTCCCTATAACCTTCCCCCTCCACCTCCTCCCCTACCTCTCCCTCTCTCCCCCCTCCTCATCCTCCCTCTCACTCGCTGCCCTCTCCCTGTCCCTCTCCCTCTCTCTCCGCTCTCCCCCTCTCTCCCTCCCCCCTCTCTCTCTCCCTTTCTCCTCCTCCCCCCCTCTCTCTCTCCTTCGCCTACCTCTCTCCCACTCCCCCTCCACCTCCTCCCCTACCTCTCACTCTCTCCCCCCTCCCTCTCCCTCTCACCTTCCTCCTCCTCCTCCTCCCTCTCCCTCTCCCCCACCTCCCCGTCCCTCTCCCTCTCCCCCACCTCCCCCAAACTCTCCCTCTCCCCCCGTCCCTCTCCCTCTCCCTCTCACCTTCCTCCACCTCCTCCTCCCTCTCACTCGCTACCCCCTCCTCCTACCCTTCTCTCCCTCCCCTCCCCCCCTCTCTCTCTCTTTATCCTCCTCCCCCTCTGTCTCTCCCCTCTCCCCCAATCTCTCCCTCTCTCCCTCTCACTCGCTGTCTCCTCCCTCCCCCTCCTCCTCCCCCTCCCTCTGCCTCCCTCTCTCCCGCTCCCCTTCTCCCTCCCCTTCCACCCCAACCTATCCCTCTCTCCCCTCTCCCTCTCCCTCTCCCTCCTCCTCCTCCTTCCTCTCACTCGCTGTCGCCTCCCTCTCCCTCACCTCCCCCTCCCTCCTTCTTTCTCTGCCTCCCTCTCCCTCTCACCTCTCTCCCCTCTCCCCCTCCCTCTCATTCACTGCCCCCTCCTACTCCCTCTCTCTCTCCCTCACCCCCTCCCCCCCCCCCTTCTCTCTCTCCTTCACCCCCTCCCCCCCCCCTTCTCTCTCTCTCTCCCCTTTGCCTCCCTCTCTCCTCCTCCCTCTCCTTCTCCCTCTCTCCCCCATCCCTCTCCCTCTCCTTCTCCCTCTCACCTTCCTCCTCCTCATCCTCCCTCTCACTCACTGACCCTTCCCCATCCCTCTCCCTCTCTCTCCCCTCTCCCCCTCTCTCTCCCTCTCTCTCTCCTCCGCCTCCCTCTCTCACCCTCCCCCTCCACCTCATCCCCTACCTCTCCCTCTCCCTCTCACCTTCCTCCTCCTCCTCCCCCTCCTCCTCCCTCTCACTCGTTACTCCCTCCCCGTCCCTCTCCCTCTCTTACACCTCCCCCTCCACACCCCCCCCCCTCTCTCTCTCTCTCTCCTCACTACCCATCTCTCTACCTTTGTCCCTCTAACTTCCTGTCCTACTATCCTTACTTACCTTGCTTAATATGTCTTTCAAAAATTCCATCTCAAGCTCTCTCTCCTCCGCCTGCCCCTCCCCGTCCTCCCCTACCTCTCCCTCTCCCTCTCACCTTCCTCCACCTCCTCCTCCCTCTCACTCGCTGCCCCCTCCTCCTCCCCTTCCCTCTCCCCCTCTCTCTCTCTATTTCTCCTCCTCCCTCTCTCTCTCCCTCTCTCTCTCCTCAGTGCCCATCTATCTACCTTTGTCCCTCTCACTTCCTCTCCTACTATCCTTGCTTACCTTTCTTAACATGTCTTTCAAAAATTCCATCTCAAGCTCTATCTCTCTGCCTCCCTACCCACATCTCTTTGCCCCTCACTCCCTCTTTTTCTCCATCTTCCCCTCTGTCTTTGACATCTCTTTCTCACTCTACTAATCTCTCTTTTTACCTCTCTCTCCCACTAGAGCTATCCTTTTCTACATCTCTCACCCAATCACTCATCTCCTTCTCTCCCTCAATCTCTCACACATGTAGACCGACTTGCTCACTCTCTCCTCTTGTCTCCCTCTTCCTATCTCTTCCACACTTTCCCATTCTCACTATCTACCCACATTTCCCTCTTCAAATTTATCTTCTTTCATCTTAATATCACTATCTCCTTCTCTCCCTCTCTCTCACACACATGTGAACCCACTAACTCACTCTCTCCTCTTGTCTTCCTCTTCCTATCTCTTCCCCACTTTCCCATCCTCACTATTTACCCACATTCCCATCTTCACATTTATCTTTTTTCATCTTCCTCTCTACCTCTTTGCTCTAAAATACACTAAAATATTAAAAGCTTTACTTTATAAAATTCATATGAAAAAATACACGAAAATATTGAAAGCTAATATGTACAATATATAAGAAAGTACAAACAAATTTACATCATAATAAAATCAACTTAAAATTGAAATTTTCAATCAAAATATACTATTTTTCATAATCATTTTCGGTCTACTAACTAATATTTATTTACTCTGAATAAACTTTAATATTCTTTTTAAATCTGAAAATATAGTATATATCTCAAATATATTTCTAAAAATTAAAAACCCAAAAATACATCTACTTCATATTCAAAACAATTCAATGAAATTTCCTCAAAATATTGTTTCCCCCCAATCTAATTAATACAAATGCACAAAATATCATTTAAATATATCAATAATAAATATTACTTACAATTTAATTTAATTGTGACTAAAAAAATAACAATACTTTATAATAAAAAATTACCCAAACTGATCGTGAATAAACATTTACTTTAAAAAGAGTAAGATCTCACCATAAAATCTCATCTGCATAGTGATTGTGAAAAGCCAAATTACAAACAAAAACAAATATGTTGAAACTATGCTGTTTCTTCCTCTAATAAAATAGCACTTTCTAAACTATGTTGTTTCTTCCTCTAATAAAATAGCACTTTCTTAAGGTCACTTTCTTGATTGTTAAAAAAAACACAATACAATTTTATCATCCAACCTCAAATAAATTTAAAATATTTGTGTATATCTAATTACTGACCTTTCAAATATAACGATTACTTTGATAAGTATTGATATTTGGAGATTGAAATGGATCAACAAAATTCTCAATAAGCTGACGAAAACGTAAACGAAGGAAAGAATCAGCATACAAGGTTATTGTCCCCGAACCAGAAGCCATGGAGCTTTTATCCTTTTACTTAGGAAGGCGTTCGGCGTTGATTATGTGAATTGTTTCTACCATAACAATTAACAACTTATAAAAATGATAGTGGTGCGGTCTTGGTTTTATTTTTTGTTAATCAGTTTCGACTTTTGAATGCTTGTTTCACCCATAAGTTGCCTCAATACGGGGACATGCTCATCATCTCCAGGCTCTCCATGGAATATAAGGTTTTCATCAAAAAAATTAAAATAAAGCCTGAACTTATTGAGAGAGAATATCATGTCAAGTAGTCGCCAATGTGGAATATTGTTGGGAAAGGTGATTTAAAATTTGCTTACGAGAGAGCGAAGCTTACTTAGATTTTCGTTAAGAATCCAAGTAGAAAACAGTGAAAAAACATTCAAGAGGGAGAATCCAACAAAGGAAGATGGTTTTAATTTATTTTCGTAACTTGGTTTCCAGAATAGCTTACCTAATTTTTGATTGAAAATACAACATAAATTATTTAGAAACTAGAGTAGAGCTCAGTGTAAAGTATATGAGAAATACCTCGAATAAGTATTCTTCAGAGTTGAGTATTAACATTATGGTAGTCCAACGTTTCCACTGGAGCTCTTCAACAATCTTTTCTAAGCCTGCACGCGCACAAAAAAATATACCCAAAAGAAACAGTGCATGTGGGATGTGCAAAATAAACAGTTACACAATATGTGCTATGTACAATAACCATGGCTATAGGGAGTAAGAAGGCCAACCACCCATCTCCCAGACAGAAACAAATCTAAACAATTATAAAAATAAAATAAAAGAAAAGCCCAGGAATATACTACGAGCAAGAAGTGAGAAATAACGATGGATATTGCTAAAGCATTCACACACTAAGAAAAAAGAAGAGGAAATAAAAAACGAAAAAGGACAAAACACAAGGTGCACTGCATCAGCACAAAATCAACAACCCACCGCCCTCTATGCCGTGCTCTGTAGCAGTCTGTTGTGCTCTGCTCAGCAACCCACCACCCTCTATGCAGTTCTCTATAGCATTCTACTGTGCTCTGCTCAGCCCAACCGAACACAACAACCCACCATCCTCTATGCACTGCTGTGTAGCGGAATTCTGCTCAGTTTGAATGCAGAAGCGAGTATACAAAATTGATGAAGATAAATACATATCTATTTTCATGAATAGAGATAATCCATATGTATATATACCATTAATGGAATTGGAGCTTGATGACATAACTCCTATGCCGAGCTCGATCACCTGGACGAAATGAACCACCATGCTACCAATTTACAGAAATTTCTTTTGAATTGCTTCGACATGCATGGTGGGGATTGTGAGGATTCTATGTACTCCATTCGCATTGGAGTCACAAAGGCTTTGCATTCTCCTTCTCGATGCCAAGAGATTAACCATCAGCTGTAACTCAGATGTGCACCTGTATATGGGCTTGCTTGCGTCTCTCGATGAATGGAAAACATCAATCCTTATCCATTTCTTCATGTCCTCAACGGCTATGCTTTTCTCAATTGACTTTCTCAAACCACATCATAATCGTTTTAATGCCCATTCATTTATTCATGCCCACAACGGCTCTGGGTTTTTAAATTCGTTCTTTCCCTCCCAAACTACATCATAGCCGTTTTAATGCACCTACCATCCCAAACTCCGCTGGTGCCCACACTGCTGACCTGGTCGATGGTCATTTTCAAGTTAGGAGTGGCGTTGCCACGTGACGTGGCACTGACTTCAAATTTGGTAAGGCACGTTAACCACCATTCATTTGATGTTAAAATTTAAATTATAAAATCTGCGATGATATACTTAGGTCTGTGGTAAAATTCTTTAATTAAATTAGATATTTTGCGTATAAAATTTATTAGCCATCAATTTAATGTTAAAATATTAAAATAGTAAAATTTCTGAGCCATCCATTGGATATTAACTATTTTGTACGCGTTAGTTATTTGAAAATTAAGGATGTAACTAGTGTTGTAACACATTGATTATCACTTGTGTCTATAATAAAGGTATTTTGTATTATTTAACATGGAATATAGAAAAATAAATATAATTATGTTTTTTTAAGATATAAAGATGTTTAATATAATATAATAATGGTTGATAATTTTGATTTTTATAATCTAAGTGACTAAATTTTATATAGATAAAAAAACTGGATTTTTTTTATTTTTTGAAAACTATTATTATTGAAATATACATATAAATTACATTAAAAAAATTACATAGTTTAATATACGTTATTCATATCATTATTGATTTCAAATATATTCATATATCTGTTTTTAAATAATTATTATTTATTAGTCATGAATGTATTAGAGTAGAGATGTTTATACACTAATGAAAAGTTGTATCTAATATAACTATTATTATTATTATAGGTTTGGCAGTACCTTTCATTTTCTCTTTTTTTTTTTTCTTTTTAACTCTATCTTTATCAACATGTCCAGATACATCACCCCGAAGGGAATTGAACTTGTGTTGAGTGCTATAACAACCCGCCTCGTACATTCTAGTTATTTTAAATGGAAAAATATTACTCATTGTCTCAGCACTTCATTAACTTCCTAACTTTGATTCCAACTATAAAATCATTAATTTAATTTAGAATTTTTTACGACCATAACAATGATTATGTAAACATATCTATGAAAGTAAATTATTATGTATAATGATATTCTAACATGCTATCATTTTTTAACTTTTTATCTTTTTCAGGAATAAATTATTTAATCAAGAAAAATTTTTATCCTTTTCAGGAAGAAATGATCTAATTAAGAAATTAGAAACTAACACTTACAGTAGATTTTCAAAAGCATATTGTTAGTGAAATTTCAACTATTGTATAACTCTCATAAATAATCTAAATTGGTAATTGGAGCAACTAGTTAGAATCCAATCAAAATGATATTCTAACAGCTATCATTTTTTAACTTTTTATCTTTTTCAGGAATAAATTATCTAATCAAGAAAAATTTGTATCCTTTTGAAGAAATTATCTAATTAAGAAATTAGAAACTAACACTTACAGTAGATTTTCAAAAGCATATTGTTAGTGAAATTTCAAAGTGAAATGAATGTTAAAGTTAGTCATATATTTTTATTATATTTTATTTCAAATTTTTTTAGGTATCCTATTTGATATTTTCCTCCTCTATTCTTTGAAAAATTCAACAAAAAAAGTATATATCAAGTTATTAATATTGTATTTGTATATTTTATAAGGTTTATTTTCATTCCCATACTCTCTTAGGGTCATCTTCATGTTGATTTCATATTTTATGGATTTAATAGACATGATGAAAATTAAATACCAACTAGATATCCAAATTTACACTAGATATAAGTAGTTTCCAAATATTTCACAACCCGCCCTTCCTCTTTATGATGACCTAATGTTCACCGAAATAATATTTGATGTAAATTGAACCCAAGAGACACATAGTTTTATTCCTTTCCCAACAGTTTCATCGCATGAACATATGGAATGGGTTCACCTTGTAAAAATAGGATATGAAGAGGGAAAGATAATAAGTAATCAGAGAGCCTCCATATTTCAAACATGTGTAAGCTTAATCCCATATATGTTCCACATGTTTCTCATGGATAACACTTGTATGTAAGACATGAATCATAGATGGACATGTCTCACAACAATTGTAACCTCATGATCAAGTTTTGTGTTTTAATTTATTTGAATACAATTTCATGAGTGGAACTTTCCATCCCAACTATGAAGCAAAAGATGCTCCTATTCATCCTAAATATTTCTATGCCTCCAATAAAAAACACATACACACTTCTCTTCCATAAAACTAACCCAATCAAACTTTTTCTATAAAATCTCTTCAAAATTCATTTTTGTTGCACAATGGATGAAATGAATGCATTATTGATCTATTTTAATGGATTATTGAGGAAACATATAAGCTACACTTATGGAATAAATTGAAAACGCCAAAGTATG
Source organism: Pinus albicaulis (assembly GCA_034641835.2). NCBI lineage: Eukaryota > Viridiplantae > Streptophyta > Pinopsida > Pinales > Pinaceae > Pinus > Pinus albicaulis. The sequence continues at coordinate 427,077 of JAXQQM020062805.1, read as the reverse complement.
ATGCAATAATGTACATTCATTTTCAAATGGTAATGAGAAAATGGAAACAACATGAAACAAAACAATGATTTTAGATTTATGTAAATACGAGTAATATAATCACTTGGTGTATAATTGATAAATAGTGACTCAACTGTTTATTTTTTAGGTCTAGATTATTATTTTCTATTGATAATTGAATTTTTAAACATTCACCCCACAACATATTCAATTATTAGAAATTGTGTAGAAAGAACAATAACTTCAACATTACAAAGAAACATAAACTAACATTAGAAGAAAAGCATGCACAAAAGAGACATCAATATTTTTGTCAGAACCTCAGCAAAACCCTACAAAGGGGAAACCCATCCAAATTATTCTTCTATTGGATATTAATTAATTTTCTATTTGAGACACAAAGCACATCCATAATGAGATGCATTTAACCTGTGTTGTAAGAAACAACCCCCGAGGTGGCGTCTTGACACTTCGTACCTGAAACTCATTGCAACACTGAAACGCCACTAAAACGCCACTGAAATGAAGCTGAAACATTTGGGTGGAGTTTCCTGATTTGGAAATTCCAATGAAACTTCGTTGATAGGTTTCTATAGAGTTTCATCCTAATTCTTCCCCATTTTCGACTAATTTTTACCCATTTCCATGACTTTTTTCCTTTTGCGGGCTCACTCAAGCACCGAAGAAGGTTGTGGGGCCCATCTATGGCCAAAATAGATTCAATATAGCACTAAATTTTATGTGTAATAACTCCACACACTAATCTATCTCTAATCAATCCACGCTCTTAAAAATTCACTTGTTCTAATTTTGTTAATGAAGATGACGATTAGGATTATAATATATTTAATTGTACTTGTCATTACCATATGTTATGCCTCATTTTCAGCACATATAACCATGTATAAAAGATAATTTTAGATGTAAAGCCTCACGTGTATAGGTTAATATTATAATCTTGGATGTACAACCTCCTTTATAAATGATAATATTTGATTTCAAATGATTTAATGATTTATGAGAGTTAACATAGACCGGGTTTTACACGTTTCATTCTTTTTTTCTTGCAACTTGTGTTTTAACTTATTTTTGGGCGGTCACGTTTCCAAACATACCCATTTCATAAACTTCCAATGGTTTTAGCACTTCGTGCAACTTAGCATTTAACATATCAGGTCTTTTAGGGCCCACCAAAGTTAGTTCACAATGACATTTGTAAATTGAACAATTTGATATCTAAAGAGTTATGTCAATATCATTGTATGTTGTCATCATCATTGTTATACAATTTCGTCATTGTCTCACTGTAATATAGATCAACATTGTCATTAAGGTCACCAACTTTTTTTCCTATATATTTTCACCTTATCATTGTATTGTTTGGAGACTCATTGTCCTCGCACCCAGGGATTGCGTCATGAAGGAGGTTGACCCATCACCTTCCTCCTCCTCCTCCTCCTCCCTCTCACTCGTCGCCCCCTCCTCCTCCCTTTCTCTCTCTCCCCTCTCCCCCTCCCTCTCACTCTCCCTCACCCTTTATCCCCCTCCTCCTCCCCCTCCCTCCTTTTATCTCTGCCTCCCTCTCTCCCCCTTGCCCTCCCCCTCCACCTCCTCCCCTACCTCTCCCTCTCTCCCACCTCCCTCTCCCTATCTATCTCCCTCTAACCTTCCCCCTCCACTTCCTCCCCTACCTCTCCCTCTCTCCCCCCTCCTCATCCTCCCTCTCACTCGTTGCCCTCTCCCCGTCCCTCTCCCTCTCCCCCCCTCTCTCTCCCTCTCCCCCTCCCGCCTCTCTTTCTCTCTCTTTCTCCTCCTCCCCCTCTCTCTCTCTCCACCGCCTACCTCTCTCCCGCTCCCCCTCCACCTCCTCCCCTACCTCTCCCTCTCTCCGCCCTCCCTCTCCCTCTGACCTTCCTCCTCCTCCTCCTCCCTCTCAATCGCTGCCCCCTCCCCGTCCTTCTCCCTCTCCCCCACCTCCCCCAACCTCTCCCTCTCCCTCTCACCTTCCTCCACCTCCTCCTCCCTCTCTCCCCTCTCCCTCTCCCTCCTCCTCCTCCTTCCTCTCACTCGCTGTCGCCTCCCTCCCCATCACCTCCTTATTTCTCTGCCTCCCTCTCCCTCTCACCTCTCTCCCCTCTCCCCCTCCCTCTCATTCGCTAACCCCTCCTACTCCCCTTCTCTCTCTCCCCTCTCCCCCCCCCCTCTCTCTCTTTCTCTCTCCCCTACTTCTCCCTCTCTCCGCCGTCCCTCTCCCTCTCCTTCTCCCTCTTACCTTCCTCCTCCTCATCCTCCCTCTCACTCGCTGACCCCTCCCCATCCCTCTCCCTCTCTCTCCCCTCTCCCCCTCTCTCTCTCCTCCGCCTCCCTCTCTCCCCCTCCATCTCCACCTCCTCCCCTACCTCTCCCTCTCTGCCCCCTCCCTCTCCCTCTCCCTCTCACCTTCCTCCTCCTCCTCCTCCTCCTCCCTCTCACTCGCTACCCCCTCGCCGTCCCTCTCCCTCTCTCCCACCTCCCCCTCCACACCCCCCCCTCTCTCTCTCTCCTCACTGCCCATCTCTCTACCTTTGTCCCTCTCACTTCCTCTCCTACTATCCTTACTTACCTTGCTTAATATGTCTTTCAAAAATTCCATCTCAAGCTCTCTCTCCTCTGCCTGCCCCTCCCCGTCCTCCCCTACCTCTCCCTCTCCCTCTCACCTTCCTCCGCCTCCTCCTCCCTCCCCCTCCCCTTCCCTCTCCCTCCCCCTCCCCTTCCCTCTCCCCCTCTTTCTCCTCCTCCCTCTCTCTCTCCCTCTCTCTCTCCTCACTGCCCATCTATCTACCTTTTTCCCTCTCACTTCCTCTCCTACTATCCTTACTTACCTTTCTTAATATGTCTTTCAAAAATTCCATCTCAAGCTCTATCTCTCTACCTCCCTACCCACATCTCTCTGCCCCTCACTCCCTCTTTTTCTCCATCTTCCCCTCTGTCTTTGACATCAGTTTCTCACTCTACTAATCTCGCCTTTTACCTCTCTCTCCCACTAGAGCTATTCTTTTCTACATCTCTCACCCTATCACTCATCTCCTTCTCTCCCTTAATCTCTCACACATGTAGACCGACTTGCTCACTCTCTCCTCTTGTCTCCCTCTTCCTATCTCTTCCCCACTTTCCCATTCTCACTATCTACCCACATTTCCCTCTTCACATTAATCTTCTTTCATCTTAATATCACTATCTCCTTCTCTCCCTCTCTCTCACACACCTGTACACCCACTAACTCACTCTCTCCTCTTGTCTTCCTCTTCCTATCTCTTCCCCACTTTCCCATCCTCACTATTTACCCACATTCCCATCTTCACATTTATCTTCTTTCATCTTCCTCTCTACCTCTTTGCTCTAAAATACACTAAAATATTAAAAGCTTTACTTTATAAAATTCATATGAAAAAATAAACCAAAATATTGAAAGCTAATATGTACAATATATAAGAAAGTACAAACAAATTTACATCAGAATAAAATCAAATTAAAATTGAATTTTCAATCAAAATATACTATTTTTTTCATAATCATTTTTAGGTCTACTAACTACTATTTATTTACTTTGAATAAACTTTAATATTATTTTAAATGTCTGAAAATATAGTATATATCTCAAATATATTTCTAAAAATTAAAAACCCAAAAATACATCTACTTCATAAAATTTCCTCAAAATATTATTTCTCCCTAATCTAATTAATACAAATGCACAAAATATCATTTAAATATATCAATAATAAATATTACTTACAATTTAATTTAATTGTGACTAAAAAAATAACAATACTTTATAATAAAAAATTACCCAAACTAATCGTGAATAAACATTTACTTTAAACAGAGTAAGATCTCACCATAAAATCTCATTTGCATAGTGATTGTGAAAAGCCAAATTACAAACAAAAACAAATATGTTGAAACTATGCTGTTTTTTCCTCTAATAAAATAGCACTTTCTTAAGGTCACTTTCTTGATTGTTAAAAAAAACACAATACAATTTTATCATCCAGCCTCAAATAAATATAAAATATTTGTGTATATCTAATTACTGACCTTTCAAATATAACGATTACTTTAATAAATATTGATATTTGGAGATTGAAATGGATCAACAAAATTCTCAATAAGCTGACGAAAACGTAAACGAAGGAAAGAATCTGCATAAGTAGTTTCCAAATATTTCACAACCCGCCCTTCCTCTTTATGATGACCTAATGTTCATCGAAATAATATTTTATGTAAATTGAATCCAAGAGACACATAGTTTTATTTCATTCCCAACAGTTTCATCGCATGAACATACGGAATGGGTTCACCTTGTAAAAATAGGATATGAAGAGGGAAAGATAATAAGTAATGAGCCTCCATCTTTCAAACATGTGTAAGCTTAATCCCATATATGTTCCACATGTTTCTCATGGATAACACTTGTATGTAAGACATGAATCATAGATGGACATGTCTCACAACAATTGTAACCTCATGATCAAGGTTTGTGTTTTAATTTATTTGAATACAATTTCATCAGTGGAACTTTCCATCCCAACTATGAAGAAAAAGATGCTCCTATTCATCCTAAATATTTCTATGCCTCCAATAAAAAACACATACACACTTCTCTTCCATAAAACTAACCCAATCAAACTTTTTCTATAAAATCTCTTCAAAATTCATTTTTGTTGCACAATGGATGAAATGAATGCATTATTGATCTATTTTAATGGAATATTGAGGAAACATATAAGCTACACTTATGGAATAAATTGAAAACGCCAAAGTGTGATGCAATAATGTACATTCATTTTCAAAGGGTAATGAGAAAATGGAAACAACATGAAACAAAACAATGATTTCAGATTTATGTAAATACGAGTAATATAATCACTTGGTGTATAATTGATAAATAGTGACTCAACTATTTATTTTTTAGGTCTAGATTATTATTTTCTATTGATAATTGAATTTTTAAACATTCACCCCACAACATATTCAATTATTAGCAATTGTGTAGAAAGAACAATAACTTCAACATTACAACGAAACATAAACGAACACTAGAAGAAAAGCATGCACAAAAGAGACATCAATATTTTTGTCAGAACCTCAGCAAAACCCTACAAAGGGGAAAACCCATCCAAATTATTCTTCTATTGGATATTCATTAATTTTTTATTTGAGACACAAATCACATCCATAATGAGATGCATTTAACCTGTGTTGTAAGAAACAACCCTCGAGGTGGCTTCTTGACTCTTCGTACCCGAAACTCATCGCAACACTGAAACGCCACTGAAACGCCATTGAAATGAAGCTGAAACATTTGGGTGGAGTTTCTGATTTGGAAATTCAATGAGCGTCGTTGATAGGTTTCTGGGTTTCTCTCTAGATACACTTACATTTTATTCATTTTGGAAACCCATTTCATGACTTTCTTTTGAATAACAAAGCCTAGAAAGGGTTGTCAGAGTGCTCTCTGACAATCTTCATCTCTGCTTTTCATTTATATATGCTCCCATAATCATCATCATTAAACTCTTAAGAACAACATTCTATTTAGCTAATTTGATTATAAGATTATAATATATTTATTGAAATTTCAACACATAAATTGGGGGTGTTACATGTGTATAGGTTAATATTATAATCTTGGATGGTACGTAACATTTAATTACCATATATATATATAACATTTCCATTTTTGGGCGGTCACGTTCCCAACCATACCCATTTCATAAACTTCTAAAGGTTTCAGCACTTCGTGTAACTTAGCATTTAACATATCAGGTCTTTTAGGGCCCACCAAAGTTAGTTCACAATGACATTTTTAAATTGAAAAATTTGATATCTAGAGAGTTATTTCAATATCATTGTATGTTGTCATCATCATTGTTATAAAATTTCGTCATTGTCTCACTGTAATATAGATCAACATTGTCATTAAGGTCACCAACTTTTTTTCCTATATATTTTCACCTTATCATTGTATTGTTCGGAGACTCATTGTCCTCGCACCAAGGTTACTGTCATGAAGAAGGTTATTATCACCTTCCTCCTCCTCCTCCTCCTCCCTCTCCTCGTCGCCCCCTCCTCCTCCCCTTTCTTTCTCTCCCCCTCTCCCCATGCCTCTCACTCTCCCACTCACCCTCTATCCCCCTCCTTCTCTCTCTGCCTCCCTCTCTCCGCCTCCCCCTCCCCCTCCACCTCCTCCCCTACCTCTCCCTCTCTCCCACCTCCCTCTCCCTATCCCTCTCCCTCTAACCTTCCCCCTCCACCTCCTCCCCTACCTCTCCCTCTCTCCCCCTCTCTCTCCCTCTCTCCCTCCCCCCTCTCTCTCTCTCTCTCTTTCTCCTCCTCTCCCCCTCTCTCTCTCCTCCGCCTACCTCTCTCCCGCTCCCCCTCCACCTCCTCCCCTACCTCTCCCTCTCTCCCCCCTCCCTCTCCCTCTCACCTTCCTCCTCCTCCTCCTCCCTCTCCCTCTCCCCGTCCCTCTCCCTCTCTCCCACCTCCCCCAACCTCTCCCCCTCCCTCTCTCCCCCTCCCTCTCCCTCTCACCTTCCTCCACCTCCTCCTCCCTCTCTCCCCTCTCCCTCTCCCTCCTCCTCCTCCTTCCTTTCACTCACTGTCGCCTCCCTCCCACTCACCTCCCCCTCCTGCTCCCCCTCCCTCCTTCTTTCTTTGCCTCCCTCTCCCTCTCACCTCTCTCCCCTCTCCCCCTCCCTCTCCCTCTCTCCCTGCCCCCACCCCCCTCTCTCTCTCTCTCCCCTCTCCCTCCCTCTCTCCTCCTCCCCTACTTCTCCCTCTCTCCCCTCTCCCTCTCCCTCTCCTTCTCCCTCTCACCTTTCTCCTCCTCATCCTCCCTCTCATTCGCTGACCCCTCCCCATCCCTCTCCCTCTCCCTCTCTCTCCCCTCTCCCCCTCTCTCTCTCCTCCGCCTCCCTCTCTCCGCCCCCCCTCTCCACCTCCTCCCTCTCCCTCTCTCCCCCCTCCCTCTCCCTCTCCCTCTCACTCGCTGCCCCGTCCCCATCCCTCTCCCTCTCTCCCACCTTCCCCTCCACACCTCCCCCCCCTCTCCCTCTCTCTCTCCTCCGCCTCCCTCTCTCCGCCTCCCCCTCCACCTCCTCCCCTACCTCTCCCTCTCTCCCCCTTCCCTCTCCCTCTCCCTCTCACCTTCCTCCTCCTCCTCCTCCTCCTGCCTCTCACTCGCTGCCCCCTCCCCGTCCCTCTCCCTCTCCCCCACCTCCCCCTCCACACCCCCCCCCCTCTCTCTCTCTCCTCACTGCCCATATCTCTACCTTTGTTCCTCTCACTTCCTCTCCTACTATCCTTACTTACCTTGCTTAATATGTCTTTCAAAAATTCCATCTCAAGCTCTCTCTCCTCCAGCTGCCCCTCCCCATCCTCCCCTACCTCTCCCTCTCCCTCTCACCTTCCTCCGCCTCCTCCTCCCTCTCACTCGCTGCCCCCTCCTCCTCCCCTTCCCTCTCCCCCTCTCTCTCTCTCTTTCTCCTCCTCCCTCTCTCTCTCCCTCTCTCTCTCCTCAGTGCCCATCTATCTACCTTTGTCCCTCTCACTTCCTCTCCTACTATCCTTACTTACCTTGCTTAATATGTCTTTCAAAAATTCCATCTCAAGCTTTATCTCTCTGCCTCCCTACCCACATCTCTCTGCCCCTCACTCCCTCTTTTTCTCCATCTTCCCCTCTGTCTTTGACATCTCTTTCTCACTCTACTAATCTCTCTTTTTACCTCTCTCTCCCACTAGAGCTATCCTTTTCTACATCTCTCACCCTATCACTCATCTCCTTCTCTCCCTCAATCTCTCACACATGTACACCGACTTGTTCACTCTCTCCTCTTGTCTCCCTCTTCCTATCTCTTCCCCACTTTCCCATTCTCACTATCTACCCACATTTCCCTCTTCACATTTATCTTCTTTCATCTTAATATCACTATCTCCTTCTCTCCCTCTCTCTCTCACACATGTACACCCACTAACTCACTCTCTCCTCTTGTCTTCCTCTTCCTATCTCTTCCCCACTTTCCCATCCTCACTATTTACCCACATTCCCATCTTCACATTTATCTTCTTTCATCTTCCTCTCTACCTCTTTGCTCTAAGATACACTAAAATATTAAAAGCTTTACCTTATAAAATTCATATGAAAAAATACACCAAAATATTGAAAGCTAATATGTAAAATATATAAGAAAGTACAAACAAATTTACATGAAAATAAAATCAAATTAAAATTGAAATTTTCAATCAAAATATACTATTTTTCATAATCATTTTCGGTCTACTAACTACTATTTATTTACATTGAATAAAATTTTATTTTATTTTTAAATCTGAAAATATAATATATATCTCAAATATATTTCTAAAAATTAAAAACCCAAAAATACATCTACTTCATATTCAAAACAATTCAATGAAATTTCCTCAAAATATTGTTTCTCCCCAATCTAACTAATACAAATGCACAAAATATCGTTTAAATATATCAATAATAAATATTACTTACAATTTAATTTAATTGTGACTAAAAAAATAACAATACTTTATAATAAAAAATTACCCAAACGGATCGTGAATAAACATTTACTTTGAACAGAGTAAGATCTCACCATAAAATCTCATTGCATAGTGATTGTGAAAAGCCAAATTACAAACAAAAACAAATATGTTGAAACTATGCTGTTTCTTTCTCTAATAAAATAGCACTTTCTTAAGGTCACTTTCTTGATTGTTAAAAAAAACACAATACAATTTTATCATCCAGCCTCAAATAAATATAAAATATTTGTGTATATCTAATTACTGACCTTTCAAATATAACGATTACTTTAATAAGTATTGATATTTGGAGATTGAAATGGATCAAAAAAATTCTCAATAAGCTGACGAAAACGTAAACGAAGGGAAGAATCAGCATACAAGGTTATTGTCCCCCAACCAGAAGCCATGGACCTTTTATCCTTTTACTTAGGAAGGCGTTCGGCGTTGATTATGTGAATTGTTTCTACAATAACAATTAACAACTTATAAAAATGATAGTGGTGCGGTCTTGGTTTTATTTTTTCTTAATCAGTTTCGACTTTTGAATGCTTGTTTTACCCATAAGTTGCCTCAATACGGGGACATGCTCATCATCTCCAGGCTCTCCATGGAATATAAGGTTTTCATCAAAAAATTAAAATAAAGCCTGAACTTATTGAGAGAGAATATCATGTCAAGTAGTCGCGAATGTGGAATACTGTTGGGAAAGATGATTTAAAATTTGCTTACGAGAGAGCGAAGCTTGCTTAGGTTTTCATTAAGAATCAAAGTAGAAAACAGTGAAAAACATTCAAGAGGGAGAATCCAACAAAGAAAGATGGTTTTAATTTATTTTCGTAACTTGGTTTCCAGAATAGCTTACCTAAATTTTGATTGAAAATACAACATAAATTATTTAGAAACTAGAGTAGAGCTCAGTGTAAAGTATATGATAAATACCTCGAATAAGTATTCTTCAGATTTGAGTATTAACATTATGGTAGTCCAACGTTTCCACTGGAGCTCTTCAGCAATCTTTTCTAAGCCTGCACGCGCACAAGAAAATATACCCAAAAGAAACAGTGCATGTGGGATGTGCAAAATAAACAGTTACACAATATGTGCTATGCACAATAACCATGGCTATAGGGAGTAAGAAGGCCAACCACCCATCTCGCAGACAGAAACATATCTAAACAATTAAAAAAAAGAAAATAAAATAAAATCCCAGGAATATACTACGAGCAAGAAGTGAGAAATAACGATGGATATTGCTAAAGCATTCACAGACTAAGAAAAAAAAAGAAGAAATAAAAAACGAAAAAGGACAAATACACAAGGTGCACTGCATCAGCACAAAATCAACAACCCACCGCCCTCTATGCCGTGCTCTGTAGCAGTCTGTTGTGCTCTGCTCAGCAACCCACCGCGCTCTATGCAGTTCTCTATAGCATTCTACTGTGCTCTGCTCAGCCCAACGGAACACAACAACCCACCATCCTCTATGCACTGCTGTGTAGCGGAATTCTGCTCAGTTTGAATGCACAAGCGATTAGCAGTATACAAAATTGATGAAGATAAATACATATCTCTTTTCATGAATAGACATAATCCATATGTATATATACCATTAATGGAATCGGAGCTTGATGACATAACTCCTATGCCGAGCTCGATCACCTGGACGAAATGAACCACCATGCTACCAATTTACAGAAATTTCCTTTGAATTGCTTCGACATGCATGGTGGGGATTGTGAGGATTCTATGTACTCCATTAGCATTGGAGTCACAAAGGCTTTGCATTCTCCTTCTCGATGCCAAGAGATTAACCATCAGCTGTAACTCAGATGTGCACCTGTATATGGGCTTGCTTGCGTCTCTGGATGAATGGAAAACATCAATCCTTATCCATTTCTTCATGTCCTCAACGGCTATGCCTTTCTCAATTGACTTTCCCAAACCACATCAATATCGTTTTAATGCCCATTCATTTATTCATGCCCACAACGGCTATGGTTTTTTAAATCCGTTCTTTCCCTCCCAAATTACATCATAGCCGTTTTAATGCACCTGCCATCCCAAACTCCGCTGGTGCCCACACTGCTGACCTGGTCGATGGTCATTTTCAAGTTAGGAGTGGCGTTGCCACGTGAGGTGGCACTGACTTCAAATTTGATAAGGCACGTTAACCACCATTCATTTGATGTTAAAATTTAAATTATAAAATCTTCGATGATATACTTAGTTATGTGGTAAAATTCTTTAATTAAATTAGATATTTTGCGAATAAAATTTATTAGCCATCAATTTAATGTTAAAATAGTAAAATTTCTGAGCCATCCATTAGATATTAATTATTTTTCACGCATTAGTTATTGAAAATTAAGGATGTAACTAGTGTTGTAACACTTTGATTTTAGTCTTTATATTAAATATATTAATCACTTGTGTCTATAATAAAGATATTTTGTATTATTTAAAATGTAATATAGAAGAATAAATATAATTATGTTTTTTTAAGATATAAAGATATTTAATATAATATAATAATGGTTGATAATTTTGATTTTTATAATCTAAGTGACTAAATTTTATATAGAACAAAAAACTGGATTTTTTTTTATTTTTTGAAAATTATTATTATTGAAATATACATATAAATTACATTAAAAAAATTACATAGTTTAATATACATTATTCATATCATTATTGATTTCAAATATATTCATATATCTGTTTTTAAATAATTATTATTTACTAGTCATGAATGTATTAGAGTAGAGATGTTTATACTTTAATGAAAAGTTGTATCTAATATAACTATTATTATTATTATTATTATAAGTTTGGCAGTACCTTTCATTTTCTCTTTTTTTTCTTTTTAACTCTATCTTTATCAACATGTACAAATAAATGGAAAAATATTACTCATTGTCTCATCCCTTCATTAGGTTCCTAACTTTTATTCCAACTATAAAATCATTAATTTACTTTACAATTTTTTACGACCATAACAATGATTATGTAAAAATATCTATGAAAGTAAATGATTATGTAAAGATATCTAGGAAAGTAAGGTTAATGTGAGCTATAAAACATGACTAGGAGTTTCAACTATTGTCTAACTCTCACAAATAATCTAAATTGGTAAGTGGAGCAACTAGTTAGAATCCAATCAAAATGATATTCTAACATGCTATCATTTTTTAACTTTTTATTTTGATATTCTAACATGCTATCATTTTTTAACCTTTTCTCTTTTTCAGGAATAAATTATCCAATCAATAAAACTTTTTATCCTTTCAGGAAGAAATGATCTAATTATGAAATTAGAAACTAACACTTAGAGTAGAAATTAAGGATGTAACAAGTGTTGTAACACTTTTATTTTAGTCTTTATATTAAATATATTAATCACTTGTGTCTATAATAAAGGTATTTTGTATTATTTAACATGGAATATAGAAGAATGAATATAATTATGTTTTTTTAAGATATAAAGAAATTTAATATAATATAATAATGGTTGATAATTTTGATTTTTATAATCTAAGTGACTAAATTTTATATAGATCAAAAAACTGGATTTTTTTTATTTTTTGAAAATTATTATTATTGAAATATACATATAAATTACATTAAAAAAATCACATAGTTTAATCTACGTTATTCATATCATTATTGATTTCAAATATATTCATATATCTGTTTTTAAATAATTATTATTTATTGGTCATGAATGTATTAGAGTAGAGATGTTTATACACTAATGAAAAGTTGTATCTAATATAGCTATTATTATTATTATAGGTTTGGCACTACCTTTCATTTTCTCTTTTTTTTTTTCTTTTTAACTCTATCTTTATCAACATGTCCAGATACATCACCCCGAAGGGAATTGAACTTGTGTTGAGTGCTATAACAACCCGCCTCATGCATTCTCAATATTTTAAATGGAAAAATATTACTCATTGTCTCAGCGCTTCATTAGCTTCCTAACTTTGATTCCAACTGTAAAATCATTAATTTACTTTAGAATTTTTTACGACCATAACAATGATTATGTAAACATATCTATGAAAGTAAATGATTATGTAAAATGATATTCTAACATGCTATAATTTTTTAACTTTTTATCTTTTTCAGGAATAAATTATCTAATAAAGAAAACTTTTTATCCTTTTCAGAAAGAAATGATCTAATTAAGAAATTAGAAACTAACACTTACAATAGATTTTCAAAAGCATATTGTTAGTGAAATTTCAACTATTGTATAACTCTCATAAATAATCTAAATTGGTAATTGGAGCAACTAGTTAGAATCCAATCAATATGATATTCTAACATGCTATCATTTTTTAACTTTTTATCTTTTTCAGGAATAAATGATCTAATTAAGAAATTAGAAACTAACACTTACAGTAGATTTTCAAAAGCATATTGTTAGTGAAATTTCAAAGTGAAATCAATGTTAAAGTTAGTCATATATTTTTATTATATTTTATTTCAAATTTTTTTAGGTATCCCTATTTGATATTTTCCTCCTCTATTCTTTGAAAAATTCAACAACAAAAATTTTATCAGTTATATATTATACATTTGTGTATTTTATAAGGTGTATTTTTCCATTCCCATACTCTTGGGGTCATCTTCATATTGATTCATATTTATGGATTCAATAGACATGATGAAAATTAAATACCAACTAGATATCCAGATTTACACTAGATATAAATAGTTTCCAAATATTTCACAACACCCTTCCTCTTTATAGACCTAATGTTCATCGAAATAATATTTGATGTAAATTGAATCCAAGAGACACATAGTTTTATTCCTTTCCCAACAGTTTCATCGCATGAACATACAGAATGGGTTCACCTTGTAAAAATAGGATATGAACAGGGAAAGATAATAAGTAATCAGAGAGCCTCCATCTTTCAAACATGTGTAAGCTTAATCCCATATATGTTCCACATGTTTCTCATGGATAACACTTGTATGTAAGACATGAATCATAGATGGACATGTCTCACAACAATTGTAACCGCATGATCAAGGTTTGTGTTTTAATTTATTTGAATACAATTTCATCAGTGGAACTTTCCATCCCAACTATGAAGCAAAAGATGCTCCTATTCATCCTAAATCTTTCTATGCCTCCAATAAAAAACACACACACTTCTCTTCCATAAAACTAACCCAATCAAACTTTTTCTATAAAATCTCTTCAAAATTCATTTTTGTTGCACAATGGATGAAATGAATGCATTATTGATCTATTTTAATGGAATATTGAGGAAACATATAAGCTACACTTATGGAATAAATTGAAAACGCCAAAGTGTGATGCAATAATGTACATTCATTTTCAAATGGTAATGAGAAAATGGAAACAACATGAAACAAAACAATGATTTTAGATTTATGTAAATACGAGTAATATAATCACTCGGTTTATAATTGATAAATAGTGACTCAACTGTTTATTTTTTAGGTCTAGATTATTATACTCTATTGATAATTGAATTTTTAAACATTCACCCCACAACATATTCAATTATTAGCAATTGTGTAGAAAGAACAATATCTTCAACATTACAATGAAACATAAACGAACATTAGAAGAAAAGCATGCACAAAAGAGACATCAATATTTTTGTCAGAACCTCAGCAAAACCCTACAAAGGGGAAAACCCATCCAAATTATTTTTCTATTGGATATTCATTAATTTTTTATTTGAGACACAAAGAACATCCATAATGAGATGCATTTAACCTGTGTTGTAACAAACAACCCCCAAGGTGGCGTGTTGACTCTTCGTACCCGAAACTCATCGCAACACTGAAACGCCACTAAAACGCCACTGAAATGAAGCTGAAACATTTGGGTGGAGTTTCCTGATTTGGAAATTCCAATGAAACGTCGTTGATAGGTTTCTATGGAGTTTCATCCTAATTCTGCCCTATTTTCGACTAATTTTGACCCATTTCCATGACGTTTTTCCTTTTGCGGGCTCACTCAAGCACTGAAGAAGGTTGTGGGGCCCTTCTATGGCCAAAATAGATTCAATATAGCACTAAACTTTATGTGTAATAACTCCACACACTAATCTATCTCTAATCAATACACGCTCTTAAAAATTCACCTGTTCTAATTTTGTTAATGAAGATGACGATTAAGATTATAATATATTTAATTGTACTTGTCATTACCATATGTTATGCCTCATTTTCAGCACATATAACCATGTATAAAAGATAATTTTAGATGTAAAGCCTCATGTGTATAGGTTAATATTATAATCTTGGATGTATAACCTCCTTTATAAATGATAATATTGGATTTCAAATGATTTAATGATTTATGAGAGTTAACATAGACCGGGTTTTACACGTCTCATTCTTTTTTTCTTGCAAGTTGTGTTTTAACTTATTTTTAAAAGAATTATATATATATATATATATATATATATATATATATATAACATTTCAATTTTTTTGCGGTCACGTTTGCAACCATACCCATTTCATAAACTTCCAAAGGTATCAGCACTTCATGCAACTTAGCATTTAACATATCAGGTCTTTTAGGGCCCACCAAAGTTAGTTCACAATGACATTTGTAAATTGAGCAATTTGATACCTAGAGAGTTATTTCAATATCATTGTATGTTGTCATCATCATTGTTATACAATTTTGTCATTGTCTCACTGTAATATAGATCAACATTGTCATTGAGGTCACCAACATTTTTTCCTATATATTTTCACCTTATCATTGTATTGTTTGGAGACTCATTGTCCTTGCACCAAGGTTACTGTCATGAAGAAGGTTATTATCACCTTCCTCCTCCTCCTCCTCCTCCTCCCTCTCAGTCGTCACCCCCTCCTCCTCCCTTTCTCTCTCTCCCCTCTCCCCCTCCCCCTCCCTCTCCCTCACCCTCTATCCCCCTCCTCCTCCCCCTCCCTCCTTCTCTCTTTGCCTCCTTCTCTCCCCCTCCTCCTCCCGCTCCACCTCCTCCCCTACCTCTCCCTCTCTCCCACCTCCCTCTCCCTATCTCTCTCCCTCTAACCTTCCCCCTCCACCTCCTCCCCTACCTCTCCCTCTCTCCCCCCTCCTCATCCTCCCTCTCACTCGCTGCCCTCTCCCCGTCCCTCTCCCTCTCTCTCCCCTCTCCCCCTCACTCTCCCTCTCTCCCTTCCCCCTCTCTCTCTCTCTCTTACTCCTCCTCCTCCCCTCTCTCTCTCCACAGCCTCCCTCTCTCCCGCTCCCCCTCCACCTCCTCCCCTACCTCTCCCTCTCTCCCCCCTCCCTCTCCCTCTCACCTTCCTCCTCCTCCTCCTCCCTCTCACTCGCTGCCCCCTCCCCGTCCCTCTCCCTCTCCCCCACCTCCACCAACCTCTCCCTCTCCCTCTCTCCCCCTCCCTCTCCCTCTCACCTTCCTCCACCTTCTCCTCCATCTCACTTGTTGCCCCCTCCTCCTACCCTTCTCTCCCTTCCCCCCCCTCTCTCTATCTCTTTATCCTCCTCCTCCTCGCTCCCTCCCCTCCCCCTCCTCCTCCTCCCCTTCCCTCCCCTCCCCCTCCTCCTCCCCCTCTGCCTCCTTCTCCTCTGCCTCCCTCTCTCCCGCTCCCCTTCTCGCTCCCCCTCCACCCCAACCTCTCCCTCTCTCCCCTCTCCCTCTCCCTCTCCCTCTCCCTCCTCCTCCTCCTTCCTCTCACTCGTTGTCGCCTCCCTCTCCCTCACCTCCCCCTCCCTCCTTCTTTCTCCACCTCCCCCTCCCTCTCACCCCCCTCCACCTCCCGCTCCCTCTCATTCGCTGCCCCCTCCTACTCCCCTTCTCTCTCTCCCCTCTCCCCCTCCCTCTCCCTCTCTTCCTCCCCCCCCCCTCTCTCTCTCTCTCTCTCCCCTCTACCTCCCTCTCTCCTCTTCCCCTACTTCTCCCTCTCTCCCCCCTCCCTCTCCCTCTCCTTCTCCCTCTCACCTTCCTCCTCCTCATCCTCCCTCTCACTCGCTGACCCCTCCCCATCCCTCTCCCTCTCTCTCTCCTCTACCTCCCTCTCTCCCCCTCCCCCTCCACCTCCTCCTCTACCTCTCCCTCTCTCCCCCCTCCCTCTCCCTCTCCCTCTCACCTTCCTCCTCCTCCTCCTCCCTCTCACTCGCTGCCCCCTCCCCATCCCTCTCCCTCTCTCCCACCTCCCCATCCACACCTCCCCCCTCTCTCTCTCTCTCTCTTCTCACTGCCCATCTCTCTACCTTTGTCCCTCTCACTTCCTCTCCTACTATCCTTAATTACCTTGCTTAATATGTCTTTCAAAAATTCCATTTCAAGCTCTCTCTCCTCCGCCTGCCCCTCCCCGTCCTCCCCTACCTCTCCCTCTCCCTCTCACCTTCCTCCTTCTCCTCCTCCCTCTCACTCGCTGCCCCCTCCTCCTCCCCTTCCCTCTCCCCCCCTCTCTCTCTCTTTCTCCTCCTCCCTCTCTCTCTCCCTCTCTCTCTCCTCACTACCCATCTCTCTACCTTTGTCCCTCTCACTTCCTCTCCTACTATCCTTACTTACCTTGCTTAATATGTCTTTCAAAAATTCCATCTCAAGCTCTATCTCTCTGCCTCCCTACCCACATCTCTCTGCCCCTCACTCCCTCTTTTTCTCCATCTTCCCCTCTGTCTTTGACATCTCTTTCTCACTCTACTAATCTCTCTTTTTACCGGTCTCTCCCACTAGAGCTATCCTTTTCTACATCTCTCACCATATCACTCATCTCCTTCTCTCCCTAAATCTCTCACACATGTAGACCGACTTGCTCACTCTCTCCTCTTGTCTCCCTCTTCCTATCTCTTCCCCACTTTCCCATTCTCACTATCTACCCACATTTCCCTCTTCACATTTATCTTCTTTCATCTTAATATCACTATCTCCTTCTCTCCCTCTCTCTCACACACATGTACACCCACTAACTCACTATCTCCTCTTGTCTTCCTCTTCCTATCTCTTCCCCACTTTCCCATCCTCACTATTTACCCACATTCTCATCTTCACATTTATCTTCTTTCATCTTCCTCTCTACCTCTTTGCTCTAAAATACACTAAAATATTAAAAGCTTTAATTTATAAAATTCATATGAAAAAATATACCAAAATATTGAAAGCTAATATGTACAATATATAAGAAAGTACAAACAAATTTACATCAAAATAAAATCAAATTAAAATTGAAATTCTCAATCAAAATATACTATTTTTCATAATCATTTTCGGTCTACTAACTACTATTTATTTACTTTGAATAAACTTTAATTTTCTTTTTAAATCTGAAAATATAGTATATATCTCAAATATATTTCTAAAAATTAAAAACCCAAAAATACATCTACTTCATAAAATTTCCTCAAAATATTGTTTCTCCCAAATCTAATTAATACAAATGCACAAAATATCATTTAAATATATCAATAATAAATATTACTTACAATTTAATTTAATTGTGACTAAAAAAATAACAATACTTTATAATAAAAAATTACCAAAACTAATCGTGAATAAACATTTACTTTAAACAAAGTAAGATCTCACCATAAAATCTCATCTGCATAGTGATTGTGAAAAGCCAAATTACAAACAAAAACAAATATGTTGAAACTATGCTGTTTCTTCCTCTAATAAAATAGCACTTTGTCAAGGTCACTTTCTTGATTGTTAAAAAAAACGCAATACAATTTTATCATCCAGCCTCAAATAAATATAAAATATTTGTGTATATCTAATTACTGACCTTTCAAATATAACGATTACTTTAATAAGTATTGATATTTGGAAATTGAAATGGATCAACAAAATTCTCAATAAGCTGACGAAAACGTAAACGAAGGAAAGAATCAGCATACAAGGTTATTGTCCCCGAACCAGAAGCCATGGAGCTTTTATCCTTTTACTTAGGAAGGCGTTCCGCGTTGATTATGTGAATTGTTTCTACAATAACAATTAACAACTTATAAAAATGATAGTGGTGCGGTCTTGGTTTTATTTTTTCTTAATCAGTTTCGACTTTTGAATGCTTGTTTCACCCATAAGTTGCCTCAATACGGGGACATGCTCATCATCTCCAGGCTCTCCATGGAATACAAGGTTTTCATCAAAAAAATTAGTCGCGAATATTGTTAGTGAAATTTCAAAGTGAAATCAATGTTAAAGTTAGTCATATATTTTTATTATATTTTATTTCAAATTTTTTTAGGTATCCTATTTGATATTTTCCTCCTCTATTCTTTGAAAAATTCAACAAAAAAACTATATATCAAGTTATTAATATTGTATTTGTATATTTTATAAGGTGTATTTTCATTCCCATACTCTCTTGGTGTCATCTTCATGTTGATTTCATATTTTATGGATTCAATAGACATGATGAAAATTAAATACCAACTAGATATAAGTAGTTTCCAAATATTTCACAACCCGCCCTTCCTCTTTATGATGACCTAATGTTCATTGAAATAATATTTGATGTAAATTGAATCCAATAGACACATAGTTTTATTCCTTTCCCAACAGTTTCATCGCATGAACATACGGAATGGGTTCACCTTGTAGAAATAGGATATGAAGAAGGAAAGATAATAAGTAATCAGAAAGCCTCCATCTTTCAAACATGTGTAAGCTTAATCCCATATATGTTCCACATGTTTCTCATGGATAACACTTGTATGTAAGACATGAATCATAGATGGACATGTCTCACAACAATTG
This sequence comes from Pinus albicaulis, assembly GCA_034641835.2. Classification (NCBI taxonomy): domain Eukaryota; kingdom Viridiplantae; phylum Streptophyta; class Pinopsida; order Pinales; family Pinaceae; genus Pinus; species Pinus albicaulis. The sequence goes on along the minus strand of JAXQQM020062805.1, from coordinate 407,761 downwards.
TAACCTCATGTTCAAGGTTTGTGTTTTAATTTATTTGAATACAATTTCATCAGTGGAACTTTCCATCCCAACTATGAAGCAAAAGATGCTCCTATTCATCCTAAATCTTTCTATGCCTCCAATAAAAAACACATACAAACTTCTCTTCCATAAAACTAACCCAAGCAAACTTTTTCTATAAAATCTCTTCAAAATTCATTTTTGTTGCACAATGGATGAAATGAATGTATTATTGATCTATTTTAATGGATTATTGAGGAAACATATAAGCTACACTTATGGAATAAATTTAATGTACATTCATTTTCAAATGGTAATGAGAAAATGGAAACAACATGAAACAAAACAATGATTTTAGATTTATGTAAATACGAGTAATATAATCACTTGGTGTATAATTGATAAATAGTGACTCAACTGTTTATTTTTTAGGTCTAGATTATAATTTTCTATTTATAATTGAATTTTTAAACATTCACCCCACAACATATTCAATTATTAGCAATTGTGTAGAAAGAACAATAACTTCAACATTACAACGAAACATAAATGAACATTAGAAGAAAAGCATGCACAAAAGAGACATCAATATTTTTGTCGGAACCTCAGCAAAACCCTACAAAGGGGAAAACCCATCCAAATTATTCTTCTATTGGATATTCATTAATTTTTTAGTTGAGACACAAAGGACATCCATAATGAGATGCATTTAACCTGTGTTGCAAGAAACGGCCCTCAAGGTGGTGTCTTGACTCTTCGTACCCGAAACTCATCGAAACACTGAAACGCCACCAAAACGCCACTGAAATGAAGCTGAAACATTTGGGTGGAGTTTCTTGATTTGGAAATTCCAATGAAACGTCGTTGATAGGTTTCTATGGAGTTTCATCCCAATTATACCCCATTTTCGACTAATTTTGACCCATTTCCATGAACTTTTTTCTTTTGCGGGCTCACTCAAGCACCGAAGAAGGTTGTGGGGCCCTTCTATGTCCAAAATAGATTCAATATAGCACTAAATTTTATGTGTAATAACTCCACACACTAATTTATCTCTAATCAATCCCTCAAGCACCGAAGAAGGTTGTGGGGCCCTTCTATGGCCAAAATAGATTCAATATAGCACTAAGTTTTATGTGTATTAAATCCACACACTAATCTATCTCTAATCAATACACGCTCTTAAAAATTCACTTGTTCTAATTTTTTTAATGAAGATGACGATTAGGATTATAATATATTTAATTGTACTTGTCATTACCATATGTTATGCCTCATTTTTAGCACATATAACCATGTATAAAAGATAATTTTAGATGTAAAGCCTCATGTGTATAGGTTAATATTATAATCTTGGATGTACAACCTCCTTTATAAATGATAATATTCGATTTCAAATGATTTAATGATTTATGAGAGTTAACATAGACCGAGTTTTACACGTCTCATTCTTTTTTTCTTGCAAGTTGTGTTTTAACTTATTTTTAAAAGAATTATATATATATATATATATATATATAACATTTCCATTTTTGGGCGGTCACGTTTCCAACCATACCCATTTAATAAACTTCCAAAGGTTTCAGCACTTCGTGCAACTTTGCATTTAACATATCAGGTCTTTTAGGGCCCACCAAAGTTAGTTCACAATGACATTTGTAAATTGAACAATTTAATATCTAGAGAGTTATTTCAATATCATTGTATGTTGTCATCATCATTGTTATACAATTTTGTCATTGTCTCACTGTAATATAGATCAACATTGTCATTAAGGTCACCAACTTTTTTTCCTATATATTTTCACCTTATCATTGTATTGTTTGGAGACTCATTGTCCTTGCACCAAGGTTATTGTCATGAAGAAGGTTATTATCACCTTCCTCCTCCTCCTCCTCCTCCCTCTCACTCGTCGCCCCCTCCTCCTCCCTTTCTCTCTCTCCCCTCTCCCCCTCCCTCTCACTCTCCCTCACCCTCTATCCCCCTCCTCCTCCCCCTCCCTCCTTCTCTCTCTGCCTCCCTCTCTCCCCCTCCTCCTCGCCCTCCACCTCCTCGCCTACCTCTCCCTCTCTCCCACCTCCCTCTCCCTATCCCTCTCCCTCTAACCTTCCCCCTCCACCTCCTCCCCTACCTCTCCCTCTCTCCCCCCTCCTCATCCTCCCTCTCACTCGCTGCCCTCTCCCCGTCCCTCTCCCTCTCTCTCCCCTCTCCCCCTCTCTCTCACTCTCTCCCTCCCCCCCCTCTCTCTCTCTCTTTCTCCTCCTCCCCCCCTCTCTCTCTCCTATGACTACCTCTCTCCCGCTCCCCCTCCACCTCCTCCCCTCTCTCTCCCTCTCTCCCCCCTCCCTCTCCCTCTCACCTTCCTCCTCCTCCTCCTCCTCCTCCCTATCCCCCACCTCCCCGTCCCTCTCCCTCTCCCCCACCTCCCCCAACCCCTCCCTCTGTCCCCCACCCTCCCCCTCCCCCTCTCACCTTCCTCCACCTCCTCCTCCCTCTCACTCGCTGCCCCCTCCTCCTACCCTTCTCTCCCACCCCCCCCCCCTCTCTCTCTCTTTATCCTCCTCCCCCTCTGTCTCTCCCCTCTCCCCCAATCTCTCCCTCTCTCCCTCTCACTCGCTGTCTCCTCCCTCTCCCTCCCCTCCCCTCCTCTTTCTCCCTCCTCCTCCCCCTCCCTCTGCCTCCCTCTCTCCCGCTCCCCTTATCCCTCCCCCTCCACCCCAACCTATCCCTCTCTCCCCTCTCCCTCTCCCTCTCCCTCTCCCTCCTCCTTCCTCTCACTCGCTGTCGTCTCCCTCTCCCTCACCTCCCCCTCCTCCTCCCCCTCCCTCCTTCTTTCTCTGCCTCCCTCTCCCTCTCAGCTCTCTCCCCTCTCCCCCTCCCTCTCATTCGCTGCCCCCTCCTACTCCCCTTCTCTCTCTCCCCTCTCCCCCTCCCTCTCCCTCTCTCCCTCCCCCCCACTCTCTCTCTCTCTCTCTCCCCTCTGCCTCCCTCTCTCCTCCTCCCCTACTTCTCCCTCTCTCCCCCCATCCTCTCCCTCTCCTTCTCCCTCTAACCTTCCCCCTGCTCATCCTCCCTCTCACTCGTTGATCCCTCCCCATCCCTCTCCCTCTCTCTCTCTCTCCCCTCTCCCCCTCTCTCTCCCTCTCTCTCTCTTCCGCCTCCCTCTCTACCCCTCCCCCTCCACCTCCTCCCCTACCTCTACCTCTCTATCCCCTTCCTCTCCCTCTCCCTCTCACCTTCCTCCTCCTCTTCCCTCTCACTCGTTGCCCCCTCCCCGTCCCTCTCCCTCTCTCACACCTCCCCCTCCACACCCCCCCACTCTCTCTCTCTCTCTCCTCACTACCCATCTCTCTACCCTTTTCCTTCTCACTTCCTCTCCTACTATCCTTACCTACCTTGCTTAATATGTCTTTCAAAAATTCCATCTCAAGATCTCTCTCCTCCACCTGCCCCTCCCCGTCCTCCTCTACCTCTCCCTCTCCCTCTCACCTTCCTCCGCCTCCTCCTCCGTCTCACTCGCTGCCCCCTCCTCCTCCCTCTCACTCGCTACCCCCTCCTCCTTCCCTTCCCTCTCCCTCCCTCTCTCTCTCCTCAATGCCCATCTATCTACCTTTGTCCCTCTCACTTCCTCTCCTACTATACTTACTTACCTTGCTTAATATGTCTTTCAAAAAATCCTTCTCAAGCTCTATCTCTCTGCCCCCCTACCCACATCTCTCTGCCCCTCACTCCCTCTTTTTCTCCATCTTCCCCTCTGTCTTTGACATCTCTTTCTCACTCTACTAATCTCTCTTTTTACCTCTCTCTCCCACTAGAGCTATCCTTTTCTGCATCTCTCACCCTATCACTCATCTCCTTCTCTCCCTCAATCTCTCACACATGTAGACCCACTTGCTCACTCTCTCCTCTCGTCTTCCTCTTCCTATCTCTTCCCCACTTTCCCATTCTCACTATCTACCCACATTTCCCTCTTCACATTTATCTTCTTTCATCTTAATATCACTATCTCCTTCTCTCCCTCTCTCTCACACACATGTACACCCACTAACTCACTCTCTCCTCTTGTCTTCCTCTTCCTATATCTTCCCCACTTTCCCATCCTCACTATTTACCCACATTCCCATCTTCACATTTATCTTCTTTCATCTTCCTCTGTACCTCTTTGCTCTAAAATACACTAAAATATTAAAAGATTTACTTTATAAAATTCATATGAAAAAGTACACCAAAATATTGAAAGCTAATATGTACAATATATAAGAAAGTACAAACAAATTTACATCAGAATAAAATCAAATTAAAATTGAAATTTTCAATCAAAATATACTATTTTTCATAATCATTTTCGGTCTACTAACTACTATTTATTTACTTTGAATAAACTTTAATATTATTTTTAAATCTGAAAATATAGTATATATCTCAAATATATTTCTAAAAATTAAAAACCCAGAAATACATTTACTTCATATTCAAAACAATTCAATGAAATTTCCTCAAAATAATGTTTCTCCCCAATCTAATTAATACAAATACACAAAATATCATTTAAATATATCAATAATAAATATTACTTACAATTTAATTTAATTGTGACTAAAAAAAATAACAATACTTTATAATAAAAAATTACCCAAACTGATCGTGAATAAACATTTACTTTAAACAGAGTAAGATCTCACCATAAAATCTCATCTGCATAGTGATTGTGAAAAGCCAAATTACAAACAAAAACAAATATGTTGAAACTATGCTGTTTCTTCCTCTAATAAAATAGCACTTTCATAAGGTCACTTTCTTGATTGTTAAAAAAAACACAATACAATTTTATCATCCAGCCTCAAATAAATATAAAATATTTGTGTATATCTAATTACTGACCTTTCAAATATAACGATTACTTTAATAAGTATTGATATTTGGAGATTGAAATGGATCAACAAAATTCTCAAGCTGACGAAAACGTAAACGAAGGAAAGAATCAGCATTCAAGGTTATTGTCCCCGAACCAGAAGCCATGGAGCTTTTATCCTTTTACTTAAGAAGGCGTTCAGCGTTGATTATGTGAATTGTTTCTACAATAACAATTAACAACTTATAAAAATGATAGTGGTGCGGTCTTGGTTTTATTTTTTGTTAATCAGTTTCGACTTTTGAATGCTTGTTTCACCCATAAGTTGCCTCAATACGGGGACATGCTCATAATCTCCAGGCTATCCATGGAATATAAGGTTTTCATCAAAAAATTAAAATAAAGCCTGAACTTATTGAGACAGAATATCATGTCAAGCAGTCGCGAATGTGGAATACTGTTGGGAAAGGTGATAAAACATTCAAGAGGGAGAATCCAACAAAGGAAGATGGTTTTAATTTATTTTCGTAACTTGGTTTCCAGAATAGCTTACCTAATTTTTGATTGAAAATACAATATAAATTATTTAGAAACTAGAGTAGAGCTCAGTGTAAAGTATATGAGAAATACCTCGAATAAGTATTCTTCAGAGTTGAGTATTAATATTATGGTAGTCCAACATTTCCACTGGAGCTCTTCAGCAATCTAATATACCCAAAAGAAACAGTGCATGTGGGATGTGCAAAATAAACAGTTACACAATATGTGCTATGTACAATAACCATGGCTATAGGGAGTAAGAAGGCCAACCACCCATCTCCCAGACAGAAACAAATCTAAACAATTAAAAAAAAGAAAATAAAAGAAAAGCCCAGGAAGATACTACGAGTAAGAAGTGAGAAATAACGATGGATACTGCTCAAGCATTCACAGACTAAGAAAAAAGAAGAATAAATAAAAAACGAAAAAGGACAAATACACAAGGTGCACTGCATCAGCACAAAATTAGCAACCCACCGCCCTCTATGCCGTGCTCTGTAGCAGTCTGTTGTGCTCTGCTCAACAACCCACCGCCCTCTATGCAGTTCTCTATAGCATTCTACTGTGCTCTGCTCAGCCCAACCGAACACAACAACCCACCATCCTCTATGCACTGCTGTGTAGCGGAATTCTGCTCAGTTTGAATGCAGAAGCGATTAGCAGTATACAAAATTGATGAAGATAAATACATATCTATTTTCATGAATAGAGATAATCCATATGTATATATACCATTAATGGAATCGGAGCTTGATGACATAACTCCTATGCCGAGCTCGATCACCTCGACGAAATGAACCACCATGCTACCAATTTACAGAAATTTCCTTTGAATTGCTTCGACATGCATGGTGGGGATTGTGAGGATTCTATGTACTCCATTCGCATTGGAGTCACAAAGGCTTTGCATTCTCCTTCTCGATGCCAAGGCATCGAGATTAACCATCAGCTGTAACTCAGATGTGCACCTGTATATGGGCTTGCTTGGGTCTCTGGATGAATGGAAAACATCAATCCTTATCCATTTCTTCATGTCCTCAACGGCTATGCTTTTCTCAATTGACTTTCCCAAACCACATCATAATCGTTTTAATGCCCATTCATTTATTCATGCCCACAACGGCTATGGTTTTTTAAATTCGTTCTTTCCCTCCCAAACTACATCATAGCCGTTTTAATGCACCTGCCATCCCAAACTCCGCTGGTGCCCACACTGCTGACCTGGTCGATGGTCATTTTCAAGTTAGGAGTGGCGTTGCCACGTGACCTGGCACTGACTTCAAATTTGGTAAGGCACGTTAACCACCATTCATTTGATGCTAAAATTTAAATTATAAAATCTGCGATGATATACTTAGGTCTGTGGTAAAATTCTTTAATTAAATTAGATATTTTGGGAATAAAATTTATTAGCCATCAATTTAATGTTAAAATAGTAAATTTTCTGAGCGATCTATTGGATATTAACTATTTTGCACGCGTTAGTTATTGAAAATTAAGGATGTAACTAGTGTTGTAACACTTTGATTTTAGTCTTTATATTAAATATATTAATCACTTGTGTCTATAATAAAGGTATTTTGTATTATTTAACATGGAATATAGAAGAATAAATATAATTATGTTTTTTTAAGATATAAAGATATTTAATATAATATAATAATGGTTGATAATTTTGATTTTTATAATCTAAGTGACTAAATTTTATATAGATCAAAAAACTGGATTTTTTTTATTTTTTGAAAATTATTATTATTGAAATTTACATATAAATTACATTAAAAAAATTACATAGTTTAATATACGTTATTCATATCATTATTGATTTCAAATATATTCATATATCTTCTTTTAAATAATTATTATTTATTAGTCATGAATGTATTAGAGCAGAGATGTTTATAGGCTAATGAAAAGTTGTATCTAATATAACTATTATTATTATTATAAGTTTGGCAGTACCTTTCATTTTCTTTTTCTTTTTCTTTTTAACTCTATCTTTATCAACATGTCCAGATACATCACTCCGAAGGGAATTGAACTTGTGATGAGTGCTATAACAACCCGCCTCATACATTCTCAATATTTTAAATGGAAAAATATTACTCATTGTCTCAACACTTCATTAGCTTCGTAACTTTGATTCCAACTATAAAATCATTAATTTACTTTACAATTTTTTACGACCATAACAATGATTATGTAAAAATATCTATGAAAGTAAATGATTATGTCAAGATATCTAGGAAAGTAAGGTTAATGTGAGCTATAAAACATGACTAGGAGTTTCAACTATTGTCTAACTCTCACAAATAATCTAAATTGGTAATTGGAGCAACTAGTTAGAATCCAATCAAAATGATATTCTAACATGCTATCATTTTTTAACTTTTATTTTGATATTCTAACATGCTATCATTTTTTAACTTTTTCTCTTTTTCAGGAATAAATTATCCAATCAAGAAAACTTTTTATCCTTTTGAGGAAGAAATGATCTAATTAAGAAATTAGAAACTAACACTTTGAGTAGAAATTAAGGATGTAACTAGTGTTGTAACACTTTTATTTTAGTCTTTATATTAAATATATTAATCACTTGTGTCTATAATAAAGGTATTTTGTATTATTTAACATGGAATCTGTCACGTCTCCCAAACCCATTTTTTTTTTTATAGGATTATGTTATTATTTAATAACATCCGTTATTAATAACATCCGTTATACCTCATCCTCATGTTTACTCCTCCTAAACTTCTTATTTCATTTTACTCCGAATGAGATTCAACAGGTCTCTCTTCAGGTCTATATTCCTAATAGGTCTATATTCATCACCCCTACGATGAGTGCGACCCATATAACATAACTTAACATTCTTCGCTTTCTGCGTCGATAACCATTAAAATTTTTATACTGCATCAGCCACAATGCAGACTGTTATCTGGGGTTTAGATTCTTTTCAGTACCTACAGACAGCCCTGGAATACAAGAATTTCCATGAGGATTTTTTGCTTAACCTCCCCTCTTCTCGGTTCATATAGTAGACTTATATATCTACATATTTTACATTGTATGTCTCAGGTTTTCTGTGCAGGATGATCACTAGGCCCTTAATCAAACTTCCCAGTTTGCCGGCCTGCTAATATTTTCAATATGTTAAAGTTTCAACATCGAAGTATAGATGTATGCCTCCTCGCATACATCTATCTCTACGCAGTTCACCACCATTGCTCCACTACTTTCCCAGTAGTTCTATGGATGGTAACCAGATGCTCTGTTCATGGTATTTTACACATGCTTACAATCTTCCCTCACACAGACTGTTATTACACAATAGATTTTGCAATAGGCTTTTCCCCCCCTTATTTGTCTGTTATAACCATTCAGCATGTATGACACTATGGTACAGATTCAGCTGTTCCATGGAAACTAGGAAACAACTCCTCTACTTCACTCCAAAGGAGGGAGAGAATACTGAACTGGAGGGTTTTGAATCCCTAGTGTTAGATCCTCGTACTTAGTTAGGATTCAACTTCTACTTCCATAGGGGTACCATTACCTTTAATAGAATACTGTAAATTCTACACAGCTGAGGATTGTTGTTCCCAACTTTCTGTTATTGAGCACAGTGAATTATGTACCATCAGTACTGTGATGATAGATTTAGTTGTTTGGAACTTAGTGTGCATGTGTACTGGTTTGTTAACATCTTCTGTTTATACACACAGAAATTAAATACTCCTTTAAAGGGTAGCCCTCTATACCTATCCGTAGTTATTATATTGGATGCTCAATTGATCTATCATCTCAAACCTCATTATTTCAATGTACTTATCTCTACACTCAACCATTTGTCTCTTCTGTCAATAGCTGTTGTTGCAATTACATAAGTTACTGAACCATGAATTCATCTAACAGTTGCATAATGCAACATAACATAACAATTCATACATTCCCTAATGTACTATAACATCACAATTTCATAATTTTCCTAAAGGAATGTAATATCAAAATTTCATAAATTGAATAAAGGAATAGAACATCACAATTTCATAAATTGCATAAAGGAATATAACATCACAATTTCATAAAACAGGGATATGATTAACACAGACTTACAGATATCTCCAAATTTATGCATGCACACCTCTACTATGACCAGTCCTCCCAACCTTAGAATCCTCTTTATCTCCCAGGATTCAACCCCGAGCAGAGATCCTCCCCAGAACAGACTAACCTCAATCTGTTCTGGAGCAACTTATTTAAGCTGTGCTTTCCCCAAAGCCTGTTTCCAATTCTGCGTCCAGAATTTCAGGATGCTTTATTCCTGTTTAGCCTAGGCTTCCCATTTTGGGACTCTTTAAAGCTTCTTTAAGCTTTTCCTCAGCTTTTCCAGCTTTTTCTCACCTCTTCCCAACTACTCCTCTTCATTGGGGAAATTTAGATTTTTCCTCAAAAATCTAAATTAGAAATAACTTCTTTCAAAGATTTTTGAAAGATTTGGGGAAAGTCTTTTTCCTTTTCCATTACCTCATGGATTAGGCAGGTGATCTCACTTTCTCATCTGGTCATAGTGCATGCACAATATTTTATTTATTTTTCATAATTAAGTATTTAACCATATCCACATAACAATTATCCATTGGGGTCCACTCCCCTATGGATGTATGTTCAAATATCTAATTTGAAAAGCATAGAACTTGGGGGTGTTACATATTCCCCCTCTAAAAATAAACACCGTCCTCGGTGTTGCCAACTATCTACTTAGTTTATTTTGAACATAATTATGAATGCTTTTCCATCATCTTAGCTTCTCTGTTCCATGTAGCTTTTCAGTAGTAAAGTGCTCCACTGCACCTTTACTCTAGCTACTGTTCGTTTTCGCAATTCAATTCCTTCTCGCTTTCACCTTTGAAGCGACTATGGAAGGAAATTCCTCTTCTGGTTCCATCTGGACCACATTTCAAATCAATCATGTGAGAAGCATCATGTAAAAATTATAAATTTTCTTTTCCAACCATGAGACATGAAATATATCAGGAAATTTAATAAGCAATGGTAGGGCTAATTTATAAGCCATTAGTTTCCAGCAGAGTACTCTCCTGCCTCCATTCTATTTACTGATGCCTTATGCAGTTGGTTTTCTTCCTACTTCTTTGCAAGAAGTCTGTTTGGAAGATCTTTTATTCTGGTTTCTCTGTCCACAATTCATACCAATGTAAGTAATATTAGTTACATATAATTGATAATTCACAACAGCATTCTGCATTTCAATAGCTTAAGAAATTCAGTTATTAATCAAACCGTTCAGGTTCATAATAGTTTAGTGCACTTTTAGTACACTACTTATCCTTTCTTGTTTTTCAGTGAGATCCTTTCCTCACTCGACTTGATCCAGTTCAGCTTCTCTTGATTTTCTAGGTGATTTATCTTCACCTTTTTCCTCTTTGTTTCGAGACTGCCCAATTTCCTGTTACACACTTGGCTAAACAATTTTACAAATTTTCAATTAGTACTCATAAATGAGAGAAAACAATTGTATCATATGCATGGTTATGCTTACCCCTTCTCATTTTATAGCTGTACTTCTAGTATCTTTTCATTGTTTCTTTTTGTCAATCAATTTAATTAGAAATAACCAGACTAGTCAATAATGTCTATAATTCAATTCCTTAAAACTTACGTGAAGAACTTTGGATCTCATGGGTTTCCCCCCCACACCCAAGTCCAAATACAGCTCACCTTCTTTTCTCGCGGTTTGTAGCTGCATGATTTCACACTATTTTCCTGTCTTTAATTTTAAGACTCAAGAAAATTACTTTAATAAAATTTATCCCACAAAATTTTATAGTGTGAATACATGTTTCCTTTTCAGGTGATAAATGAAATTTCTATAATTCATTACATTCACAATTATTAATATGTGAAAATGCCAAAAATAAATTTGACACAGTTGCCCCTTTTTCAAAGACTTACCGGAATTTATGCATTCACTTTTAATTGTATGTTCATGCTCTGCTAGTTCTCCTCTTCTATTTTTCTCATAGGTTTATATAAAATGGAAGTAAATCCTACAAGTATTCCAACTTTTTCCTGAATTATAAAAGGATTTCTTCTTTCCTAATGCATAAAAGCATTCTATATTTTTTTTTTCTAATAAAAGCAACCAATAAATCTCTCATGCTTTTATCTTTAATCTGTATTTGTTTTTTTTCTTATGAGAGAAATATCACTTCTCCATTTTTTTTTTTTCCCAATTCTTTTACTCATTATCTCTAAACTTATAAAATATACCAACTGGAAGAATATAAATAAATAATTAGGAACTCATTCTTCCACTATTACAAGAATATTCTTCCTTAAGTAAATCATCAGAAAAATTTTAAATTTACCCCTTCATTCATTTACGCCTAACTCAATGTAATGGTTCCACAATTTCTAAATCAACCATTTAATTGTAATTTAAAACTTATACTTCAATCTTCTTTTCTTTTATAGCAGTATACAGGCCTTATTTATAAGATACATCTTCTACTTACTCATATACTACTTACATCTCAAGCCTTAGGCAATATACATCTCATGAGCGTATATATATCCACTAGGGTTGGATATAGCATATATATTTCCACACCTTATCGTATAAGTAACCATGATATATATATATATATATATATATATATATATATATATATATAGCCTTGGCAATATTTATTTGATGAACATATGAATATATCTATGTATCCCTATATTATATATATTCATATATAAGTTCAAAGGCTTTTTGAAAGTGCTACCATATATATAGTACACATACTTTAAAATAATCCCTTTTATATTTTTTCATACCTCTGCTGCGTAGTGACAAATGTAAAATCTTGATACCAGTTGTAACACCTTTAGTCAAGGGAAGTTTTTTTTTTTTTTTCTTCATATACTTGACTAATTAAGTTCAAAGGTGGCATTTAGTTCCCTTCATATCACTTCATTCATAAAATCTATATATATATTGTTACATATATATATATTATATTAATATTCAATATCCTACCCATCGAATATTCAATATTAATATTCAGTATTATATTAATACCTTTTATTTTTGAATTTCCCATATACTCCATACATATGCCTATGTATTCATATATATATAGAGTTAATATCTTTATATAGGTAGGTTTAGAGATCACTATATGGATCTATTTATCACATATGCTACTTGCATATGTAGTCCTTGGCATTGTTTTAATTTAAGGAGTATATGTATAGCACTTCTGGGTATACATAAAATATATGGACTTAGAATCCTTTGTATAACATATTTTTTATACATAATCCTTGGTAATATTAACTCAAGGATCATTATTCTATACATATATATATCGCATCTACATATATCTTATATATATGACCAATCCTTTTTTATCATTGGTTGGAGTTTTTTTTTTTTTGCTCTTTTACAACTTTGGATAACTTACTTACCCCTACACGTAAGGTTAATAGATTATACATATATACATCAATTTCCACTTATATATATCGTATCTATCTTCCACCCTTTTTTTTTTGTATGCCAAACTTGTCATATGTATATATACATACATATAGCCTTGACAATAATAACTAAATGAACTTAGGCATAATTATTGATATACATATTGATATATACATTTTTCTTTTGCCAATAGTACCATCAATTAACTTACGAATATATACATGTCGATATATAAGTCCACCCGATATATATCTATATATATATAAGACCTCTGGTTTAGGAAATTTTTTTTTTTTTTCCACTTGTATGTAAATGTATGTATATATATAATTCTCTATATAACATACTGCCATGTTATTGATATACCAAGTACAAAATCGAAATGGTTATTTCCATTTAATATCCAAATCTTCCCCTCTACGAATCTTTAAGATTTCCCATGGTTACATTTCAATCCTATATATATATATAGACATATATATATAATCATATAATATATTTTATAATCCCACTGAATATCATATATGAAAGTGAGTATTCATATCAACTCTAAACATATACTTCTTGGATACAATTATTTTGAAATAATCATTCGACCCCTCTTCTATGTAACTATACCAACTTATTAGTAGATGTCTGACTCCTTATGTGTACGTGGTGTAATTAACTAATTAAATAATTTTACTTTACTTATAATGCGTGTAGTAATGCGTATAGTAGTCCTATACATATAGTAATGCGTATATATATATTCAATAGTAATGCGTATAGTAATGCGTATATTCCTAAAATTTATAACAATACGCATTTTTCCCACATATACCTCTACGTGTGGAAGGTCAATTATATTTCATCAATTCGACGGTCAGACTTCGGTTAAGGAAAACATTGGGTCCAACCCTACGCTCATGCCCGCGTATGAAAGAACCACGTCGTAGCCGAACTTTCCACCTTCGATCTGACGGATAATTGTATACATATATTAAACTGGGACCTGATTTCTCGCGGGACATGGTGCAAACTCCCATCGTGTATTTATTTTTGATATGGCCATTGTTTTTCTGTTGTGGTTTTATTGCGCTATGTTTAGGGTTTGCAGATTTCGTATATGCCACGGTCTGCATCTTTACCGTTCAAGTACTCAGCACTTTACGTATTGTCAGTTTTGTTGCAGAGGCCGATTTGCCAACAGGCCACGGCAGGATTTCATAGTAGAATTTCTTACCGTTTTTCCCACTCAGCAGTGTGCAGGTGTCATCACCAGCTATACGGTACAACAACAGCTCATTTCCTCAGAACGGATAGCTGTCTTTAGCCGAACTTCGCCGGCACCGTACCAAAGGTTGCGGGAAAACAGATAGATGGAATTCGATGTACTGAGTGGCCCATCCCTGCAAATCCTCTTCGAGATTTCTTATTCACTCTCGAACACGCCGACTAGAGCTCGAAACTTTGCTCTGCATGCAAACCCTATATCGCGTTACCACCTGTTCAGTGTAAAATCGGGCACTCGACTACGGTTTTCCTATTTTAAACCCTCGCTTCTGCCATCATTCACAATGGTGGTTCGTTTGTGTCCCTCTCCCATTGTTTTCTATACCTACGCCTCACCTCTCCATGTGGCTCCTGATAATGGCGAGCATTGCAGAAGTTTAGTGCCTCGTATGACCCATGGATGGATCTTTACCAAATGGAACATGGGTTTTATTTTGCTCTTACTGTTTCTTTATTTCCTGAATTTGTTTCGTGCCAATATTGAGATACGTTTATTTTTCCTGTTCCTGTTAACGATTCGGTCAAATATTACTACAGGTACCTATGCCCGGCGAACGGGATATTGTGGAGCAAGCGGCTGGGATTATCTTCATTGTGATTTGTTTAACCGGTAGGAGATTTACTGTCTGTTTATAATGGCTTACCCCCTCGACTCCCTTCCAGGGCAGAATATGAATCGAGGGATTTCTATTGATACATCTTAACTTTCTGTCTACAACCCGATGTTATGACTTCAACGTTTCTATTCAGGTTTTGTATGCATTGGCAATATATGCGTTTCTTAAAGGTTTTCAATGTTATCACCTAACTGTAACCACTGACCGGTTTCTGTTTCGGTTTTATTAGGGGGCCGGGTCGCATGTTACAGGAAGCCTCGGGTTTCCTTTAACCTGAGTACTGGAGGTTTTTTCGACTAAGCCGGCCTAATTACGCTGGGTTCTTTAAGGCTTAACTCATAGGCCTCCTCGGTCCATGACTTATTTCGGTATTATTATCAATCTATGCAAGTGATGGTCGTCGTAATGTAATAGTTCGTATTAATATTGTTTATTGGTTCGGGAGTCCTCCGTCTCCATTACATTGGAGTACCGACAGCTGACCATGACTTGGCCGATTCCTCTGGTTATGGATACTGAGTTATTCTACACGGCTCTGTCATGATTATTTAAAGTGTTTATGACTAACCCTAATGATCTTGGCGTAACAGTTTGAAAATTCCTGACTGAAAAATTCATAGGCTAGTTGCGTCATAATTGCACGCAGAAATGAGGTTTATCATGGTCGCCTCATGCTGCACAATCGCGTGGGCGTAGGGTACACACCGACCCACTTACCATTATCATCCTATTCGATTTTTTTTCTGTTTTTGCACGTCGGTTAACCCTTTTGGATTCGGCCTGCGGCTAATCCAATTTCTTTCAGTCGCATGCATAGGTAACGTATGAATTTAGATCACCGCTTATTTCCTCATTTATCTAATTCATAACGATATATACATATTGCTTAAGGATAGATCCGTAAGATGTGAAATCCCCTTTTTTTTTTGTTTGACCGAAATTTAATATACATGTATGGGTTCATTGTTAAATGTTTATATTTATATGTTTAATAAATTCTTAGAGGGGTTAGGCTTTTAGCCCATTGTAATATCATTACATCGATTCCAAATTTGGTTGCTTACAACCACATATATGCTATACTTGTTTGCGACTCTATTTTTCAATGTGACCATTTTGTCAAGAAGTAGAATATAATTTAGGTATGAAGATAAGTAGTATAATACTCATCTAGAATAGAATCTCTTTTTCCAGCCTCATTTTGATGATTTAAAATGCGCCTATATACAGTTTAAAATGTTATAACTATGAGAATACTCATATATGAAATTTATAGGATACTGTCAGGCTTCCTTTCCTTTCTTTACCTAGCATGTATATTTCAGTGCTATTATAATGGTTCTCTAACATACAAATAAGCATAACATGTTGTTATAAATTTTTTTTTTTTTTCTTTTGTCTACAGTAATATAAAAAAATCTAATCATCTGTAGAGGCCAAGAAACTTCAGATTTAAACCGACCTGGGTTTAGAGATTCTGAAGTTTTCTACCCTATGGACTTTCTGGTCTGCAACTAAACACAATATGGAAGGTGAATGCCTCAGGATATATTTTGTTAAATGTGGTACCAAAATTGCTTAATGCCATAAAATTAAATTTTGATATGTAGTCAATTCATACTGTAATGAGACATATAAACAAGAATTTTCGGAACATACCACAAGTCTGCAAAATGACCAACCTCCCATATCAATGTTTCTACTTCCTCACCATCTGTTACATGTATACCTGAAAGTATATCCAAGATATTTGTATACTTGAAGAAATATTTTTAATATTCCTAAAATTTATAACAGTTAACCATTTCTTTGTGAGCACATATCTTGCGCAATTTTTGAACTTTGCTCCGATACCATTTGTCACGTCTCCCAAACCCATTTTTTTTTTTCATAGGATTATGTTATTATTTAATAACATCCGTTATACCTCATCCTCATGTTTACTCCTCCTAAAATTCTTAACTCCTCTTCTATAATTATTTCATTTTACTCCGAATGAGATTCAACAGGTCTCTCTTAAGGTCTATATTCCTAATAGGTCTATATTCATCACCCCTACGATGAGTGCTACCCATATAACATAACTTAACATTCTCCGCTTTCTGCGTCGATAACCATTAAAATTTTTATACTGCATCAGTCAGAATGCAGACTGTTATCTGGGGTTTAGATTCTTTTCAGTACCTACAGACAGCCCTGGAATACAAGAATTTCCATGAGGATTTTTGGGCTTAACCTCCCCTCTTCTCAGTTCATATAGTAGACTTATATACCTACATATTTTACCTTGTATGTCTCAGGTTTTCTGTGCAGGATGATCACTAGGCCCTTAATCAAACTTCCCAGTTTGCCGGCCTGCTAATATTTTCAATATGTTAAAGTTTCAGCATCGAAGTATAGATGTATGCCTCCTCGCATACATCTATCTCTACGCAGTTCGCCACCATTGCTCCACTACTTTCCCAGTAGTTCTATGGATGGTAACCAGATGCTCTGTTCATGGTATTTTACACATGCTTACAATCTTCCCTCACACAAACTGTTATTACACAATAGATTTTGCAATAGGCTTTTCCCCCCTTATTTGTCTGTTATAACCATTCAACATGTATGACACTATGGTACAGATTCAGCTGTTCCATGGAAACTAGGAAACAACTCCTCTTGCTTCACTCCAAGGGAGGGAGAGAATACTGAACTGGATAGTTCTAAATCCCTAGTGTTAGATACTCGTACTTAGTTAGGATTCAACTTCTACTTCCATAGGTGTACCATTACCTTTAATAGAATACTGTAAATTCTACACAGCTGAGGATTTTTGTTCCCTACTTTCTGTTATTGATCACAGTGAATTCTGTACCATCAGTACTGTGATGATAGATTTAGTTGTTTGGAACTTAATGTTCATGGGTACTGGTTTGTTAACATCTTCTGTTTATACACACAGAAATTAAATACTCCTTTAAAAGATAGCCATCTATACCTATACATAGTTATTATATTGGCTGCTCAATCGATCTATCACCTCAAACCTCATTATTACAATGTACTCATCTCTACACCCAACCATTTGTCTCTACTGTCAATAGCTGTAGTTGCAATTACATAAGTTACTGAACCATTAATCCATCTAACAGTTGCATAATGCAACATAACATAACAATTCATACATTCCATAATGTACTATAACATCACAATTTCATAATTTGCATAAAGGAATATAATATCACAATTTCATAAATTGAATAAAGGAATATAACATCACAATTTCATAAGTTGCATAAAGGAATATAACATCACAATTTCATAAAACAGGGATATGATTAACACAGACTTACAGATATCTCCAAATTTATGCATGCACACCTCTACTATGACCAGTCCTCCCAACCTTAGAATCCTCTTTATCTCCCAGGATTCACCCCCGAGCAGAGATCCTTCCCATAACAGACTAGCCTCAATCTGTTCTGGAGCAGCTTATTTAAGCTGTGCTTTCCCCAAGCCTGTTTCTAATTCTGCGTCCAGAATTTCAGGATGCTTTATTCCTGTTTAGCCTAGGCTTCCCATTCTGGGAAGCTGCTTTAAGCTTTTCCTCAGCTTTTCCAGCTTTTTCTCACCTCTTCCCAACTACTCCTCTTCATTGGGGAAATTTATATTTTTCCTCAAAAATCTAAATTAGAAATAACTTCTTTCAAGGATTTTTGAAAGATTTGGGGAAAGTCTTTTTCCTTTTCCATTACCTCATGGATTAGGCAGGTGATCTCACTTTCTCATCTGGTCATAGTGCATGCACAATATTTTATTTATTTTTCATAATTAAGTATTTAACCATATCCACATAACAATTATCCATTGGGGTCCACTCCCCTATGGATGTATGTTCAAATATCTAATTTGAAAAGCATAGAACTTGGGGGTGTTACAGAATCTAGAAGAATAAATATAATTATGTTTTTTTAAGATATAAAGATATTTAATATAATATGAAAACAGTTGATAATTTTGATTTTTATAATCTAAGTGACTAAATTTTATATAGATCAAAAAACCGGATTTTTTTTATTTTTTGAAAATTATTATTATTATTGAAATATACATATAAATTACATTAAAAAAATCACATAGTTTAATATACGCTATTCATATCATTATTGATTTCAAATATATTCATATATCTGTTTTAAATAATTATTATTTATTAGTCATGAATGTATTAGAGTAGAGATGTTTATACACTAATGAAAAGTTGTATCTAATATAACTATTATTATTATTATAGGTTTGGCAGTACCTTTCATTTTCTCTTTTTTTTTCTTTTTAACTCTATCTTTATCAACATGTCCAGATACATCACCCCGAAGGGCTTTATCAACATGTCCAGATACATCACCCCGAAGGGAATTGAACTTGTGTTGAGTGCTATAACAACTCGCCTCATACATTCTCAATATTTTAAATGGAAAAATATTACACATTGTCTCAGCACTTCATTAGCTTCCTAACTTTGATTCCAACTATAAAATCATTAATTTACTTTAGAATTTTTTACGACCATAACAATGATTATGTAAACATATCTATGAAAGTAAATGATTATGTAAAATGATATTCTAACATGCTATCATTTTTTAACTTTTTATCTTTTTCAGGAATAAATTATCTAATCAAGAAATCTTTTTATCCTTTTCAGGAAGAAATGATCTAATTAAGAAATTAGAAACTAACACTTACAGTAGATTTTCAAAAGCATATTGTTAGTGAAATTTCAAAGTGAAATCAATGTTAAAGTTAGTCATGTATTTTTATTATATTTTATTTCAAATTTTTTTAGGTATCCTATTTGATATTTTCCTCCTCTATTCTTTGAAAAATTCAACAACAAAACTATATATCAAGTTATTAATATTGTATTTGTATATTTTATAAGGTGTATTTTCATTCCCATACTCTCTTGGGGTCATCTTCATGTTGATTTCATATTTTATGGATTCAATAGACATGATGAAAATTAAATACCAACTAGATATCCAAATTTACACTAGATATAAGTAGTTTCCAAATATTTCACAACCCGCCCTTCCTCTTTATGATGACCTAATGTTCATCGAAATAATATTTGATGTAAATTGAATCCAAGAGACACATAGTTTTATTCCTTTCCCAACAGTTTCATCGCATGAACATACGGAATGGGTTCACCTTGTAAAAATAGGATATGAAGAGGGAAAGATAATAAGTAATCAGAGAGCCTCCATCTTTCAAACATGTGTAAGCTTAATCCCATATATGTTCCACATGTTTCTCATGGATAACACTTGTATATAAGACATGAATCATAGATGGAAATGTCTCACAACAATTGTAACCTCATGATCAAGGTTTGTGTTTTAATTTATTTGAATACAATTTCATCAGTGGAACTTTCCATCCCAACTATGAAGCAAAAGATGCTCCTATTCATCCTAAATCTTTCTATGCCTCCAATAGAAAACACATACACACTTCTCTTCCATAAAACTAACCCAATCAAACTTTTTCTATAAAATCTCTTCAAAATTCATTTTTGTTGCACAATGGATGAAATGAATGCATTATTGATCTATTTTAATGGATTATTGTGGAAACATATAAGCTACACTTATGGAATAAATTGAAAACGCCAAAGTGTGATGCAATAATGTACATTCATTTTCAAATGGTAATGAGAAAATGGAAACAACATGAAACAAAACAATGATTTTAGATTTATGTAAATACGAGTAATATAATCACTTGGTGTATAATTGATAAATAGTGACTCAATTGTTTATCTTTTAGGTCTAGATTATTATTTTCCATTGATAATTGAATTTTTAAACATTCAACCCACAACATATTCAATTATTAGCAATTGTGTAGAAAGAACAATAACTTCAACATTACAACAAAACATAAACGAACATTAGAAGAAAAGCATGCACAAAAGAGACATCAATATTTTTGTCAGAACCTCAGCAAAACCCTACAAAGGGGAAAACCCATCCAAATTATTCTTCTATTCGATATTCATTAATTTTTTATTTTAGACACAAAGCACATCCATAATGAGATGCATTTAAGCTGTGTTGTAAGAAACAATCCCCGAGGTGGTGTCTTGACTCTTCGTACCGGAAACTCATCGCAACACCGAAACGCCACTAAAATGCCACTGAAATGAAGCTGAAACATTTGGGTGGAGTTTCCTGATTTGGAAATTCCAATGAAACGTCGTTGATAGGTTTCTATGGAGTTTCACCCTAATTCTGCCCCATTTTCGACTAATTTTGACCCATTTCCATGACTTTTTTCCTTTTGCAGGCTCACTCAAGCACCGAAAAAGGTTGTGGGGCCCTTCTATGGCCAAAATAGAGTCAATATAGCACTAAATTTTATGTGTAATAACTCCACACACTAATCTATCTCTAATCAATCCACGCTCTTAAAAATTCACTTGTTCTAATTTTGTTAATGAAGATGACGATTAGGATTATAGTATATTTAATTGTACTTGTCATTACCATATGTTATGCCTCATTTTTAGCACATATAACCATGTATAAAAGATAATTTTAGATGTAAAGCCTCATGTGTATAGGTTAATATTATAATCTTGGATGTACAACCTTCTTTATAAATGATAATATTGGATTTCAATGATTTAATGATTTATGAGAGTTAACATAGACCGGGTTTTACACGTCTCATTCTTTTTTTCTTGCAAGTTGTGTTTTAACTTATTTTTAAAAGAATTATATATATATATATATATATATATATATAACATTTCCATTTTTGGGCGGTCACATTTCCAACCATACCCATTTCATAAACTTCCAAAGGTTTCAGCACTTCATGCAACTTAGCATTTAACATATCAAGTCTTTTAGGGCCCACCAAAGTTAGTTCACAATGACATTTGTAAATTGAACAATTTGATATCTAGAGAGTTATTTCAATATCATTGTATGTTGTCATCATCATTTTTATACAATTTCGTCATTGTCTCACTGTAATATAGATCAACATTGTCATTAAGGTCACCAACTTTTTTTCCTATATATTTTCACCTTATCATTGTATTGTTTGGAGACTCATTGTCCTCGCACCAAGGTTACTGTCATGAAGAAGGTTATTATCACCTTCCTCCTCCTCCTCCTCCTCCCTCTCACTCATCGCCCCCTCCTCCTCCCTTTCTCTCTCTCCCCTCTCCCCCTCCCTCTCACTCTCCCACACCCTCTATCCCCCTCCTCCTCCCCCTCCCTCCTTCTCTCTCTGCCTCCCTCTCTCCCCCTCCCCCTCCACCTACTCCCCTACCTCTCCCTCTCTCCCACCTCCCTCTCCCTATCCCTCTCCCTCTAACCTTCCCCCTCCACCTCCTCCCCTACCTCTCCCTCTCTCCCCCCTTCTCATCCTCCCTCTCACTCACTGCCCTCTCCCCGTCCCTCTCCCTCTCTCTCCCTCTCTTCTTCCCCCTCTCTCTCTCTCTCTCTCTTTCTCCTCCTCCCCCCCTATCTCTCTCCTCTGCCTACCACTCTCCCGATCCCCCTCCACCTCCTCCCCTACCTCTCCCTCTCACCTTCCTCCTCCTCCTCCTCCCTCTCACTCACTGCCCCCTCCCCGTCCCTCTCCCTCTCCCCCACCTCCCCCAACATCTCCCTCTCCCTCTCTCCCCCTCCCTCTCCCTCACACATTCCTCCACCTCCACCTCCCTCTCACTCGCTGCCCCCTCCTCCTACCCTTCTCTCCCTCCCCCCCACCTCTCTCTCTCTCTTTATCCTCCTCCCGCTTTGTCTCTCCCCTCTCTCCCAATCTCTCCCTCTCTCCCTCTCACTCGCTGTCTCCTTCCTCTCCCTCTCCTCCCCCTCCCCTCTCCCTCTCCTCCCACTCCCTCCACCTCCCTCTCTCCCGCTCCCCTTCTTGCTCCCCCTCCACCCCAACCTCTCCCTCTCTCCCCTCTCCCTCTACCTCTCCCTCTCCCTCTCCCTCCTCCTCCTCCTACCTCTCACTCGCTATCGCCTCCCTCTCCCTCACCTCCCCCTTCTCCTCCCCCTCCCTCCTTCTTTCTCTGCCTCCCTCTCCCTCTCACCTCTCTCCCCCTCCCTTTCATTCGCTTCCCCCTCCTACTCCCCTTCTCTCTCTCCCCTCTCCCCCTCCCTCTCCCTCTCTCCCTCCCCTTCCCCCTCTCTCTCTCTCTCTCCCCTCTGCCTCCCTCTCTCCTCCTCCCCTACTTCTCCCTCTCCCTCTCCTTCTCCCTCTCACCTTCCTCCTCCTCATCCTCCCTCTCACTCGCTGACTCCTCCCCATCCCTCTCCCTCTCCCTCTCTCTCCCCTCTCCCCCTCCCTCTCCCTCTCTCTCTCCTCTGCCTCCATCTCTCTGCCTCCCCCTCCACCTCCTCCCCTACCTCTCCCTCTCCCTCTCCTCCCTCTCCCTCTCCCTCTCCCTCTCACCTTCCTCCTCCTCCTCCTCCCTCTCACTCGCTGCCCCCTCCCCGTCCCTCTCCCTCTCTCCCACCTCCCCCTCCACTTGAACTTGTGTTGAGTGCTATAACAACCCGCCTCATACATTCTCAATATTTTAAATGGAAAAATATTACTCATTGTCTCAGCACTTCATTAGCTTCCTAACTTTGATTCCAACTATAAAATCATTAATTTACTTTAGAATTTTTTACAACCATAACAATGATTATGTAAGCATATCTATGAAAGTAAATGATTATGTAAATATATCCAGGAAATTAAAGTTAATGTGAGCTATAAAACATGAGTAGGAGTTTCAACTATTGTATAACTCTCATAAATAATCTAAATTGGTAATTGGAGCAACTAGTTAGAATCCAATCAAAATGATATTCTAACATGCTATCATTTTTTAACTTTTTATCTTTTTCAGGAATAAATTATCTAATCAAGAAAACTTTTTATCCTTTTCGGGAAGAAATGATCTAATTAGGAAATTAGAAACTAACACTTACAGTAGATTTTCAAAAGCATATTGTTAGTGAAATTTCAAAGTGAAATCAATGTTAAAGTTAGTCATATATTTTTCTTATATTTTATTTCAAATTTTTTTAGGTATTCTATTTGATATTTTCCTCTATTATTTAAAAAATTCAACAACAAAACTATATATCAAGTTATTAATATTGTATTTGTATATTTTATAAATGTGTATTTTTCATTCCCATACTCTCTTGGGGTCATCATCATGTTGATTGCATATTTTATGCATTCAATAGACATGATGAAAATTAAATACCAACTAGATATCCAAATTTACACTAGATATAAGTAGTTTCAAAATATTTCACAACCCGCCCTTCCTCTTTATGATGACCTAATGTTCATCGAAATAATATTTGATGTAAATTGAATCCAAGAGACAGGTATTTTTATTCCTTTCCCAATAGTTTCATCACATGAACATACGGAATGGGTTCACCTTAGAGAAATAGGATATGAAGAGGGAAAGATAATAAGTAATCAAAGAGCCTCCATCTTTCAAACATGTGTAAGCTTAATCCCATATATGTTCCACATGTTTCTAATGGATAACACTTGTATGTAAGACATGACTCATAGATGGACATGTCGCACAACAATTGTAACCTCATGATCAAGGTTTGTGTTTTAATTTATTTGAAGAGAATTTCATGAGTGGAACTTTCCATCCCGACTATGAAGCAAAAGATGCTCCTATTCATTCTAAATCTTTCTATGCTTCCAATAAAAAACACATACACACTTCTCTTCCATAAAACTAACCCAATCAAACTTTTCTATAAAATCTCGTCAAAATTCATTTTTGTTGCACAATGGATGAAATGAATGCATTATTGATCAATTTTAATGGATTATTGAGGAAACATATAAGCTACACTTATGGAATAAATTGAAAACGCCAAAGTGTGATGCAATAGTGTACATTCATTTTCAAATGGTAATGAGAAAATGTAAACAACATGAAACAAACCAATGATTTTAGATTTATGTAAATACGAGTAATATAATCACTTGGTGTATAATTGATAAATAGTGACTCAACTGTTTACTTTTTAGGTCTAGATTATTATTTTCTATTGATAATTGAATTTTTAAACATACACCACACAGCATATTCAATTATCAACAATTGTGTAGAAAGACAATAACTTCAACATTACAACGAAACATAAACGAACATTAGAAGAAAAGCATGCACAAAAGAGACATCAATATTTTTGTCAGAACCTCAGCAAAACCCTACAAATCGGAAAACCCATCCAAATTATTCTTCTATTGGTTCATTAATTTTTTATTTGAGACACAAAGCACATCCATAATGAGATGCATTTAACCTGTGTTGTAAGAAACAGCCCCCGAGGTGGCATCCTGACTCTTCGTACCCGAAAATCATCGAAACACTGAGACGCCACCAAAACGCCATTGAAATGAAGCTGAAACATTTGGGTGGAATTTCCTGATTTGGAAATTCTAATGAAACGTCGTTGATAGGTTTCTATGGAGTTTCATCCCAATTCTGCCCCATTTTCGACTAATTTTAACCCATTTCCACGACTTTTTTTCTTTTGCGGGCTCACTCAAGCACCGAAGAAGGTTGTGGGGCCCTTCTATGGCCAAAGAAGACTCAATATAGCACTAAATTTTATGTGTAATAACTCCACACACTAATCTATCTCTAATCAATCCACGCTCTAGTTCTGCTTAAAAATTAACTTGTTCTAATTTTGTTAATGAATATGACAATTAGGATTATAATATATGTAATTGTACTTGTCATTGCCATATGTTATGCTTCATTTTCAGCACATATAACCATGTATAAAAGATAATTTTAGATGTAAATCCTCATGTGTATAGGTTATATTATAATCTTGGATGTACAACCTCCTTTATAAATGATAATATTGGATTTCAAATGATTTAATGATTTATGAGAGTTAACATAGACCGAGTTAT
This sequence comes from Pinus albicaulis, assembly GCA_034641835.2. Taxonomy (NCBI): domain Eukaryota; kingdom Viridiplantae; phylum Streptophyta; class Pinopsida; order Pinales; family Pinaceae; genus Pinus; species Pinus albicaulis. The sequence continues at coordinate 382,008 of JAXQQM020062805.1, read as the reverse complement.
ACATGTCTCATTCTTTTTTTCTTGCAAGTTGTGTTTTAACTTATTTTTAAGAGAATTATATATATATATATATATATATAATTCCAACCATACCCATTTTTTGAAGTCCATTCAACATACCCATTTCATAAACTTCCAAAGGTTTATTTGCATGTGCAACTTACCATTTAACATATCGAGTCTTTTAGGGCCCACCAAGGTTAGTTCACAATGACATTTATAGAATTGAACAATTTGATATCTGAGAGTTATTTTCAATATCATTGTATGTTGTCATCATCATTGTTATACAATTTCATCATAATCTCCTTGTATGTGATCCAACATTGTCATTAAGGTCACCAACTTTTTTTCCTATATATTTTCACCTTATCATTGTATTGTTTGGAGACTCATTGTCCTTGCACCAAGGTTAATGTCATGAAGAAGGTTATTATCACCTTCCTCCTCCCTCTCACTCGTCGCCCCCTCCTCCTCCCTTTCTCTCTCTCCCCTCTCCCCCTTCCTCTCACTCTCCCTCACCCTCTATCCCCCTCCTCCTCCCCCTCCCTCCTTTTCTCTCTGCCTCCCTATCTCCCCCTCCTCCTCCCCCTCCACCTCCTCCCCTACCTCTCCCTCTCTCCCACCTCCCTCTCCCTATCCCTCTCCCTCTAACGTTCCCCCTCCACCTCCTCCCCTACCTCTCCCTCTCTCCCCCCTCCTCATCCTGCCTCTCACTCGCTGCCCTCTCCCCGTCCCTCTCCCTCTCTCTCCCCTCTCCCCCTCTCTCTCCCTCTCTCCCTCCCCCCCCTCTCTCTCTCTATTTCTCCTCCTCCCCCCCTCTCTCTCTCCTCCGCCTCCCTCTCTCCCGCTCACCCTCCACCTCCTCCCCTACCTCTCCCTCTCTCCCCCCTCCCTCTCCCTCTCACCTTCCTCCTCCTCCTCCTCCCTCTCACTCGCTGCCCCCTACCCGTCCGTCTCCCTCTCCCCCACCTCCCCCAACCTCTCCCTCTCCCTCTCTCCCCCTCCCTCTCCCTCTCACCTTCATCCACCTCCTCCTCCCTCTCACTCGCTGCTCCCTCCTCCTACCCTTCTCTACCTCCCACCCCCCCTCTCTCTCTCTCTTTATCCTCCTCCCCCTCTGTCTCTCCCCTCTCCCCCAATCTCTCCCTCTCTCCCTCTCACTCGCTGTCTCCTCCCTCTCCCTCCTCCTCCCCCTCCCTCTGCCTCCCTCTCTCCCGCTCCCCTTCTCCCTCCCCCTCCACCCCAACCTCTCCCTCTCTCCCCTCTCCCTCTCCCTCCTCCTCCTCCTTCCTCTCACTCGCTGTCGCCTCACTCCCCCTCACCTCCCCCTCCCTCCTTATTTCTCTACCTCCCTCTCCCTCTCACCTCTCTCCCCTCTCCCTCTCTCTCTCCCTTTCCCCTCCCTCTCTCTCTCTCTCTCTCTCTCTCCCCCCCCCCCTCTCTCTCTCTCTCCCCCCCCCTATCTCTCTCTCCCTCCCCTCTTCCTCCCTCTCTCCTCCTCCCTCTCTCCTCCTCCCCTACTTCTCCCTCTCTTCCCCCTCCCTCTCCCTCTCCTTCTCCCTCTCACCTTCCTCCTCCTCATCCTCCCTCTCACTCGCTGACCCCTCCCCATCCCTCTCCCTCTCTCTCCCCTCTCCCCCTCTCTCTTCCTCTCTCTCCCCTCCACCTCCCTCTCTCCCCCTCCCCCTCCACCTCCTCCCCTACCTCTCCCTCTCTCCCCCCTCCCTCTCCCTCTCCCTCTCACCTTCCTCCTCCTCCTCCTCCTCCTCCCTCTCACTCTCTGCCCCCTCCCCGTCCCTGTCCCTCTCTCCCACATCCCCCTCCACACCCCCCCCCCCTCTCTCTCTCTCTCCTCACTACCCATCTCTCTACCTTTGTCCCTCTCACTTCCTCTCCTACTATCCTTACTTACCTTGCTTAATATGTCTTTCAAAAATTCCATCTCAAGCTCTCTCTCCTCCGCCTGCCCCTCCCCGTCCTCCCCTACCTCTCCCTCTCCCCCTCACCTTCCTCCGCCTCCTCCTCCCTCTCACTCGCTGCCCCCTCCTCCTCCCCTTCCCTCTCCTCCTCTCTCTCTCTCTTTCTCCTCCTCCCTCTCTCTCTCCCTCTCTCTCTCCTCAGTGCCCATATATCTACCTTTGTCCCTCTCACTTCCTCTCCTACTATCCTTACTTACCGTGCTTAATATGTCTTTCAAAAATTCCATCTCAAGCTCTATCTCTCTGCCTCCCTACCCACATCTCTCTGCCCCTTACTCCCTCTTTTTCTCCATCTTCCCCTCTGTCTTTGACATCTCTTTCTCACTCTACTAATCTCTCTTTTTACCTCTCTCTCCCACTAGAGCTATCCTTTTCTACATCTCTCACCCTATCACTCATCTCCTTCTCTCCCTCAATCTCTCACACATGTAGACCGACTTGCTCACTCTCTCCTCTTGTCTGCCTCTTCCTATCTCTTCCCCACTTTCCCATTCTCACTATCTACCCACATTTCCCTCTTCACATTAATCTTATTTCATCTTAATATCACTATCTCCTTCTCTCCCTCTCTCTCACACACATGTACACCCACTAACTCACTCTCTCCTCTTGTTTTTCTCTTCCTATCTCTTCCCCACTTTCCCATCCTCACTATTTACCCACATTCCCATCTTCACATTTATCTTCTTTCATCTTCCTCTCTACCTCTTTGCTCTAAAATACACTAAAATATTAAAATATTTACTTTATAAAATTCATATGAAAAAATACACCAAAATATTGAAAGCTAATATGTACAATATATAAGAAAGTACAAACAAATTTACATCAGAATAAAATCAAATTAAAATTGAAATTTTCAATCAAAATATACTATTTTTCATAATCATTTTTGGTCTACTAACTACTATTTATTTACTTTGAATAAACTTTAATATTATTTTTAAATTTGAAAATATAGTATATATCTCAAATATATTTCTAAAAATTAAAAACCCAAAAATACATCTACTTCATATTCAAAACAATTCAATGAAATTTCCTCAAAATATTGTTTCTCCCCAATCTAATTATTACAAATGCACAAAATATCATTTAAATATATCAATAATAAATATTACTTACAATTTAATTTAATTGTGACTAAAAAATAACAATACTTTATAATAAAAAATTACCCAAACTGATCGTGAATAAACATTTACTTTAAACAGAGTAAGATCTCACCACAAAATCTCATCTGCATAGTGATTGTGAAAAGCCAAATTACAAACAAAAACAAATATGTTGAAACTATGCTGTTTCTTCCTCTAATAAAATAGCACTTTCTTAAGGTCACTTTCTTGATTGTTAAAAAAACACAATACAATTTTATCATCCAGCCTCAAATAAATATAAAATATTTGTGTATATCTAATTACTGACCTTTCAAATATAACGATTACTTTAATAAGTATTGATATTTGGAGATTGAAATGGATCAACAAAATTCTCAATAAGCTGACGAAAACGTAAACGAAGGAAAGAATCAGCATACAAAGGTTATTGTCCCCGAACCAAAAGCCATGGAGCTTTTATCCTTTTACTTAGAAAGGCGTTTGGCATTGATTATGTGAATTGTTTCTACAATAACAATTAACAACTTATAAAAATGATAGTGGTGCGGTCTTGGTTTTATTTTTTCTTAATCAGTTTCGACTTTTGAATGCTTGTTTCACCCATAAGTTGCCTCAATACGGGGACATGCTCATCATCTCCAGGCTCTCCATGGAATATAAGGTTTTCATCAAAAAAATTAAAATAAAGCCTGAAATTATTGAGAGAGAATATCATGTCAAGTAGTCGCGAATGTGGAATACTGTTGGGAAAGGTAATTTAAAATTTGCTTACGAGAGAGCGAAGCTTACTTAGGTTTTTGTTAAGAATCCAAATAGAAAACAGTGAAAAACATTCAAGAGGGAGAATCCAACAAAGAAAGATGATTTTAATTTATTTTCGTAACTTGGTTTCCAGAATAGCTTACCTAATTTTTGATTGAAAATACAACATAAATTATTTAGAAACTAGAGTAGAGCTCAGTGTAAAGTATATGAGAAATACCTCGAATAAGAATTCTTCAGAGTTGAGTATTAACATTATGGTAGTCCAACGTTTCCACTGGAGCTCTTCAGCAATCTTTTCTAAGCCTGCACGCGCACAAAAAAATATACCCAAAAGAAACAGTGCATGTGGGATGTGCAAAATAAACAGTTACACAATATGTGCTATGTACAATAACCATGGCTGTAGGGAGTAAGAAGGCCAACCACCCATCTCCCAGACAGAAACAAATCTAAACAATTAAAAAAAAGAAAATAAAAGAAAAGCCCAGGAATATACTACGAGCAAGAAGTGAGAAATAACGATGGATATTGCTAAAGCATTCACAGACTAAGAAAAAAGAAGAAGAAATAAAAAACGAAAAAGGACAAATACACAAGGTGCACTGCATCAGCACAAAATCAACAACCCACCGCTCTCTATGTCGTGCTCTGTAGCAGTCTGTTATGCTCTGCTCAGCAACCCACGGCCCTCTATGCAGTTCTCTATAGCATTCTACTGTGCTCTGCTCAGCCCAACCGAACACAACAACCCACCGTACTCTATGCACTGCTGTGTAGCGGAATTCTACTCAGTTTGAATGCAGAAGCGATTAGCATTATACAAAATTGATGAAGATAAATACATATCTGTTTGCATGAATAGAGATAATCCATATGTATATATACTATTAATGGAATCGGAGCTTGATGACATAACTCCTATGCCGAGCTCGATCACCAGGACGAAATGAACCACCATGCTACCAATTTACAGAAATTTCCTTTGAATTGCTTCGACATGCATGGTGGGGATTGTGAGGATTCTATGTACTCCATTCGCATTGGAGTCACAAAGGCGTTGCATATGGGCTTGCTTGAGTCTCTGGATGAATGGAAAACATCAATCCTTATCCATTTCTTCATGTCCTCAACGGCTATGCTTTTCTCAATTGACTTTCCCAAACCACATCATAATCGTTTTAATCCCCAATCATTTATTCATGCCCACAACGGCTATGGTTTTTTAAATCCGTTCTTTCCCTCCCAAACTACATCATAGCCGTTTTAATGCACTTGCCATCCCAAACTCCGCTGGTGCCCACACTGCTGACCTGGTCGATGGTCATTTTCAAGTTAGGAGTGGCGTTGCCACGTGACGTGGCACTGACTTCAAATTTGGTAAGGCACGTTAACCACCATTCATTTGATGTTAAAATTTAAATTATAAAATCTGCGATGATATACTTACGTCTGTGGTAAAATTCTTTAATTAAATTAGATATTTTGCGAATAAAATTTATTAGCCATCAATTTAATGTTAAAATAGTAAAATTTCTGAGCCATCTATTGGATATTAACTATTTTGCACGCATTAGTTATTGAAAATTAAGGATGTAACTAGTGTTGTGACACTTTGATTTTAGTCTTTATATTAAATATATTAATCACTTGTGTCTATAATAAAGGTATTTTGTATTATTTAACATGGAATATAGAAGAATAAATATAATTATGTTTTTTTAAGATATAAAGATATTTAATATAATATAATAATGGTTGATAATTTTGATTTTTATAATCTAAGTGACTAAATTTTATATAGATCAAAAAATTGGATTTTTTTTATTTTTTGAAAATTATTATTATTGAAATATACATATAAATTACATTAAAAAAATTACATAGTTTAATATACGTTATTCATATCATTATTGATTTCAAATATATTCATATATTTGTTTTTAAATAATTATTATTTATTAGTCATGAATGTATTAGTGTAGAGATGTTTATACTTTAATGAAAAGTTGTATCTAATATAACTATTATTATTATTATTATAAGTTTGGCAGTACCTTTCATTTTCTCTTTTTTTTCTTTTTAACTCTATCTTTATCAACATGTACAAATACATCACCCCGAAGGGAATTGAACTTGTGATGAGTGCTATAACAACCCCCCTCATACATTCTCAATATTTTAAATGGAAAAATATTACTCATTGTCTCAGCCCTTCATTAGGACCATAACAATGATTATGTAAAAATATCTATGAAAGTAAATGATTATGTAAAGATATCTAGGAAAGTAAGGTTAATGTGAGCTATAAAACAAGACTAGGAGTTTCAACTATTGTCTAACTCTCACAAATAATCTAAATTGGTAATTGGAGCAACTAGTTAGAATCCAATCAAAATGATATTCTAACATGCTATCATTTTTTAACTTTTTATTTTGATATTCTAACATGCTATTATTTTTTAACTTTTTCTCTTTTTCAGGAATAAATTATCCAATCAAGAAAACTTTTTATCCTTTTCAAGAAGAAATGATCTAATTAAGAAATTAGAAACTAACACTTAGAGTAGAAATTAAGGATGTAACTAGTGTTGTAACACTTTGATTTTAGTCTTTATATTAAATATATTAATCACTTGTGTCTATAATAAATGTATTTTGTATTATTTAACATGGAATATAGAAGAATAAATATAATTATGTTTTTTTAAGATATAAAGATATTTAATATAATATAATAACACTTGATAATTTTGATTTTTATAATCTAAGTGACTAAATTTTATATAGATCAAAAAACTGGATTTTTTTTATTTTTTAAAAATTATTATTATTGAAATATACATATAAATTACATTAAAAAAATCACATAGTTTAATATACGTTATTCATATCATTATTGATTTCAAATATATTCATATATCTGTTTTTAAATAATTATTATTTATTAGTCATGAATGTATTAGAGTAGAGATGTTTATACACTAATGAAAAGTTGTATCTAATATAACTATTATTATTATTATTATAGGTTTGGCAGTACCTTTCATTTTCTCTTTTTTAAATGGAAAAATATTTCTCATTGTCTCAGCACTTCATTAGCTTCCTAACTTTGATTCCAACTATAAAATCATTAATTTACTTTAGAATTATTTACGACCATAACAATGATTATGTAAACATAACTATGAAAGTAAATGATTATGTAAAATGATATTCTAACATGCTATCATTTTTTAACTTTTTATCTTTTTCAGGAATAAATTATCTAATCAAGAAAACTTTTTATCCTTTTCAGGAAGAAATGATCTAATTAAGAAATTAGAAACTAACACTTACAATAGATTTTCAAAAGCATATTGTTAGTGAAATTTCAACTATTGTATAACTCTCATAAATAATCTAAATTGGTAATTGGAGCAACTAGATAGAATCCAATCAAAATGATATTCTAACATGCTATCATTTTTTAACTTTTTATCTTTTTCAGGAATAAATTATCTAATCAAGAAAACTTTTTATCCTTTTCAAGAAGAAATGATCTAATTAACAAATTAGAAACTAACACTTACAGTAGATTTTCAAAAGCATATTGTTAGTGAAATTTCAAAGTGAAATCAATGTTAAAGTTAGTCATATATTTTTATTATATTTTATTTCAAATTTTTTTAGGTATCCTATTTGATATTTTCCTCCTCTATTCTTTGAAAAATTCAACAACAAAACTATATATCAAGTTATTAATATTGTATTTGTATATTGTATAAGGTGTATTTTTCATTCCCATACTCTCTTGGGGTCATTTTCATGTTGATTTCATATTTTATGGATTCAATAGACATGATGAAAATTAAATACCAACTAGATATCCAAATTTACACTAGATATAAGTAGTTTCCAAATATTTCACAACCCACCCTTCCTCTTTATGATGACCTAATGTTCATTGAAATAATATTTGATGTAAATTGAATCCAAGAGACACATAGTTTTATTCCTTTCCCAACAGTTTCATCGCATGAACATACGGAATGGGTTCACCTTGTAGAAATAGGATATGAAGAGGGAAAGATAATAAGTAATCAGAAAGCCTCCATCTTTCAAACATGTGTAAGCTTAATCCCATATATGTTCCACATGCTTCTCATGGATAACACTTGTATGTAAGACATGAATCATAGATGGACATGTCTCACAACAATTGTAACCTCATGATCAAGGTTTGTGTTTTAATTTATTTGAATACAATTTCATCGGTGGAACTTTCCATCCCAACTATGAAGCAAAAGATGCTCCTATTCATCCTAAATCTTTCTATGCCTCCAATAAAAAACACATACACACTTCTCTTCCATAAAACTAACCCAATCAAACTTTTTCTATAAAATCTCTTCAAAATTCATTTTTGTTGCAGAATGGATGAAATGAATGCATTATTGATCTATTTTAATGGATTATTGAGGAAACATATAAGCTACACTTATGGAATAAATTGAAAATGCCAAAGTGTGATGCAATAATGTACATTCATTTTCAAATGGTAATGAGAAAATGGAAACAACATGAAACAAAACAATGATTTTAGATTTATGTAAATACGAGTAATATAATCACTTGGTGTATAATTGATAAATAGTGACTCAACTCTTTATTTTTTAGGTCTAGATTATTATTTTCTATTGATAATTGAATTTTTAAACATTCACCCCACAACATATTCAATTATTAGCAATTGTGTAGAAAGAACAATAACTTCAACATTACAACGAAACATAAACGAACATTAGAAAAAAAGCATGCACAAAAGAGTCATCAATATTTTTGTCAGAACCTCAGCAAAACCCTACAAAGGGGAAAACCCATCCAAATTATTCTTCTATTGGATATTCATTAATTTTTTATTTGAGACACAAAGCACATCCATAATGAGATGCATTTAACCTGTGTTGTAATAAACAACCCCCGAGGTGGCGTCTTGACTCTTTGTACCTGAAACTCATCGCAACAATGAAACGCCACTAAAACGCCACTGAAATGAAGCTGAAACATTTGGGTGGAGTTTCCTGATTTGGAAATTCCAATGAAACGTCGTTGATAGGTTTCTATGGAGTTTCATTCTAATTTTTCCCCATTTTCGACTAATTTTGACCCATTTCCATGACTTTTTTCCTTTTGCGGGCTCACTCAAGCACCGAAGAAGGTTGTGGGGCCCTTCTATGGCCAAAATATATTCAATATAGCACTAAATTTTATGTGTAATAACTCCACACACTAATCTATCTCTAATAAATCCACGCTCTTAAAAATTCACTTGTTCTAATTTTGTTAATGAAGATGACGATTAAGATTATAATATATTTAATTGTACTTGTCATTACCATATGTTATGCCTCATTTTCAGCACATATAACCATGTATAAAAGATAATTTTAGATGTAAAGCCTCATGTGTATAGGATAATATTATATTCTTGGATGTACAACCTCCTTTATAATGATAATATTGGATTTCAAATGATTTAATGATTTATGAGAGTTAACATAGACCGGTTTTTACACGCAAGTTGTGTTTTAACTTATTTTTATAAGAATTATATATATATATAACATTTCCATTTTTTGGCGGACACGTTTCCAACCATACCCGTTTCATAAACTTCAAAAGGTATCAGCACTTTGTGCAACTTAGCATTTAACATATCAGGTCTTTTAGGGCCCACCAAAGTTAGTTCACAATGACATTTGTAAATTAAACAATTTGATATCTAGAGAGTTATTTAAATATCATTGTATGTTGTCATCATCATTGTTATACAATTTTTTCATTGTCTCACTGTAATATAGATCAACATTGTCATTAAGGTCACCAACTTTTTTTCCTATATATTTTCACCTTATCATTGTATTGTTTGGAGACTCATTGTCCTTGCACCAAGGTTAATGTCATGAAGAAGGTTATTATCACCTTCCTCCTCCTCCTCCTCCTCCCTCTCAGTCGTCGCCCCCTCCTCCTCCTTTTCTCTCTCTCCCCTCTCCCCCTCCCTCTCACTCTCCCTCACCGTCTATCCCCCTCCTGCTCCCCCTCCCTCCTTCTCTCTCTGCATCCCTCTCTCCCACTCCTCCTCCCCTACCTCTCCCTCTCTCCCACCTCCCTCTCCCTATCCCTCTCCCTCTAACCTTCCCCCTCCACCTCCTCCCCTACCGCTCCCTCTCTCCCCCCTCCTCATCCTCCCTCTCACTCGCTGCCCTCTCCCCGTACCTCTCCCTCTCTCTCCCCTCTCCCCCTCTCTCTCCCTCTCTCCCTCCCCCCTCTCTCTCTCTCTCTTTCTCCTCCTCCCCCCCCCTCTCTCTCCTCCTCCTCCCTCTCTCCCGCTCCCCCTCCACCTCCTCCCCTACCTCTCCCTCTCGCCCCCCTCCCTCTCCCTCTCACCTTCCTCCTCCTCCTCCTCCCTCTCACTCGCTGCCCCCTCCCTGTCCCTGTCCCTCTCCCCCACCTCCCCCAACCTCTCCCTCTCCCTCTCTCCCCCTCCCTCTCCCTCTCACCGTCCTCCACCTCCTCCTCGCTCTCACTCGCTGCCCCCTCCTCCTACCCTTCTCTCCCTCCTTCCCCCTCTTTCTCTCTCTTTATCCTCCTCCCCCTCTGTCTCTCCCCTCTCACTCACTGTCTCCTCCCTCTCCCTCCCCTCCCCCTCCCTCCTTCTCTCTCTGCCTCCCTCTCTCCCACTCCCCTTCTCCCTCCCCCTCCACCCCAACCTCTCCCTCTCTCCCCTCTCCCTCTCCCTCTCCCTCCTCCTCCTCCTTCCTCTCACTCGCTGTCGCCTCCCTCTCCCTCACCTCCCCCTCCTCCTCCCCCTCCCTCCTTCTTTCTCTACCTCCCTCTCCCTCTCACCCCCCTCCACCTCCCCCTCCCTCTCATTCGCTGCCCCCTCCTACTCCCCTTCTCTCTCTCCCCTCTCCCCCTCCCTCTCCCTCTCTCCCTCCCCCCCTCTCTCTCTCTCTCTCTCTCCCCTCTGCCTCCCTCTCTCCTCCTCCCCTACTTCTCCATCTCTCCCCCCTCCCTCTCCCTCTCCTTCTCCCTCTCACCTTCCTCCTCCTCATCCTCCCTCTCACTCGCTGACCCCTCCCCATCCCTCTCCCTCTCTCTCTCCTCCACCTCCCTCTCTCCCCCTGCGCCACCCCCCCCTACCTCTCCCTCTCTCCCCCACCCCCCCCTCTCCCTCTCACCTTCCTCCTCCTCCTCTTCCCTCTCACTCGCTGCCCCCTCCCCGTCTCCCCCCCTCTCTCCCACCTCCCCCTCCACACCCCCCCCCCTCTCTCTCTCTCTCTCCTCACTGCCCATCTCTCTACCTTTGTCCCTCTCACTTCTTCTCCTACTATCCTTACTTACCTTGCTTAATATGTCTTTCAAAAATTCCATCTCAAGCTCTCTCTCCTCCGCCTGCCCGTCCCCGGCCTCCCCTACCTCTCCCTCTCCCTCTCACCTTCCTCCTCCTCCTCCTCCCTCTCACTCGCTGCCCTCTTCTCCTCCCCTTCCCTCTCCCCCTCTCTCTCTCTCTTTCTCCTCCTCCCTCTCTCTCTCCCTCTCTCTCTCCTCACTGCCCATCTCATTACCTTTGTCCCTCTCACTTCCTCTCCTACTATCCTTACTTACCTTGCTTAATATGTCTTTCAAAAATTCCATCTCAAGCTCTATCTCTCTACCTCCCTACCCACATCTCTCTACCCCTCACTCCCTCTTTTTCTCCATCTTCCCCTCTATCTTTGACATCTCTTTCTCACTCTACTAATCTCTCTTTTTACCTCTCTCTCCCACTAGAGCTATCCTTTTCTACATCTCTCACCCTATCACTCCTCTCCTTCTCTCCCTCAATCTCTCACACATGTAGACCGACTTGCTCACTCTCTCCTCTTGTCTCCCTCTTCCTATCTCTTCCCCACTTTCCCATTCTCACTATCTACCCACATTTCCGTCTTCACATTTATCTTCTTTCATCTTAATATCACTATCTCCTTCTCTCCCTCTCTCTCACACACATGTACACCCACTAACTCACTCTCTCCTCTTGTCTTCCTCTTCCTATCTCTTCCCCACTTTCCCATCCTCACTATTTACCGACATTCCCATATTCACATTTGTCTTCTTTCATCTTCCTCTCTACCTCTTTGCTCTAAAATACACTAAAATATTAAAATATTTACTTTATAAAATTCATATGAAAAAATACACCAAAATATTGAAAGCTAATATGTACAATATATAAGAAAGTACAAACAAATTTACATCAAAATAAAATCAAATTAAAATTGAAATTTTCAATCAAAATATACTATTTTTCATAATCATTTTCGGTCTACTACATTTGGCATGTGATATTTAATGTTAAATGTTTTTGTTGGATAGTTGAATTATAATTGGCATGGCATGTGAAGTTTTTAAAACTCAAGTTTTGGATGGTTTCAATCTACATTTTGCATGTGATATTTAATGAAATTTAAATGTTGCACAATATATAATCAAAAGGGTTTTAAAACTTAAAGTTTTGGATGGTTTCAACCTACATTTGCACATGTGGTAAATTGAAATGTTACTTGTAACAATACAATCCCTATTGATTTCATTGTATATGTTGATTTCTGATTTGATATAATTGCATGTATGATGGTACATTACTTGTAAAGTCATTGGATTAATAGTGTTCATTGATTTTAGTCTAAGCGCAAAATATTATTGACAATGTAGAACGATTTTTGTGTTATAATAATTAAACCTAGTAATATTGGAGAGCAAGAGAGACAAGGTATGGTGTTTACTACAAGAGTTCGAGCTAAATATTTAAATGGTTTATTATTTATGATTTTTACTTTCTTTTTAATATAATCGATACGGAAAGATGACAAAACTAATAAGGGTGACAATAAGAATAGAAGAAAATAGTTTAAGATTGATCACAATAAATGCTATTTGTAATTGATTACATTCTAATTATTCACATTCTATCATTCAATATTATTACATTGTCACTTTGCATTCAAAAATTTTATTTGATCATTTTCCATTATTAAAGTTATTCTATAATATTTATCATCTCAACAAATTGAGGTAACTAAGAAAATTTAAAATTAAAATGACTTGATAAATCTCAAACATATTTAGCATATTTAAAATGGTTATATTAATATTAGATGTATTTACATATTATTGATAAAATTAATCATATGTTCCTCATATTATCGATAGTTTTTCCTTGGTTGCACATGACTGAAACCAACCTAGATCCATCTTAACTACGGATCTATCAAGCGCCAAGAGGGATCAAATATCTCGAAGTGCAAACCTTCCCTCAAGTTTTGCACTCGAAAAAGAGGTTTTCACCTCTAGATATTTGATCCCTCTCGGCGCTTGATGCAGCATAGGGAACAATTAGGAGTAGATTTAGGGCATAGGGAACAATTAGGAGTAAATTTAGGAACATCTAATAGTTGGGTGAGATAAAATCATATTTTAATAAAATAATGGGAATTTGTAGGAGAGACAAATAGTGGATATGACATGTATTTTAGTGAATAATCAAATTTATGGAATTAAACAATTAATTATTTTTGTATGTGAAAACAAGATTCACACCTAATCCTCACCTAAAAGACTAAATTAAACACATTATTATTAAGGGGACAAGGAGCTTTCTAGGTTTTGAGCTCCCCATTGTTAGATGAGTGTCGTAATGGCATTCCATGTATTTTTGTGAGAAATTATGATATTGTGATATTCTAATTACGAAATAGTGATCTTGAGTACATGCTGGATAATGTAGTAGATAAGAACTTTTTGATTAGGGGAGATTAGGGATGTGACCAAATTCCTATCAGTGAAGAAATTTTTCCTCACCTTCCTATAACTCCATTGTAGCTTTGGGGGCCAAAGGTAAGAAGAGTACCTTGGAATTTCTTGGGTGAAAAACCAAGTAGGTCACCAACTTTGGTCTTGTGCATTGGAATTCATTAAAGAATATGTCATTGGAGCTACTTCAAGCTAGGAGTGAGCATCGTCACGAACCTACATTGAATATTTTACACTCCCTAGGGTGAATGATACTTTAAATTGATTGACAGTCCAAGACTTTCGAATTTTTCCGAATGCCAAATGATCTTACAAAGCTAGTATTTATAATATCCTAGTAGGTCATTTGGTGACAACTTTTACCGGAAACTTGAAACAAAGAGAATCTATCCTTGGCTAGGACATCATGATGTAAGATGCCTGCCATAAAAAGTAAAATTGTACTTAAAAGCTGAGATTTGAGCAAGTGGGGACAACCACTTGTTATCTCGTCCCTTGGAGGCTAGGCGATATGGGGACCGAATCTGACCTTACAAAATAAAGTGAAATAATTTGTACCATACGGTCAGAAAACATATACAAGAACAATTAATTTCATTCTAGAATATATATATATATATATATATATATCCAATACATATAACATTTTTCATCAATGCACATGTATAGAAAAACTAATTTCAGGTTATACTAGAGCACGTGCTTGTACCCAAACAATTTTTAACATGTGCAAATCAGAAATAGCATAAGCAGCTCAGTTTTTAGTTGAGTACTGGAAGTTCTAAAACATATTTAATCCAAAGATAATAAATTTTTGGACACTTCACTCAAAAAAATTGTAATGGAATTCCATCTTCAATAATCCGTTCATGATCGGATTTTGACATTTTCCATTTCTTAATTTTCGATTTTTTCTTTGATTGAACTTCTATCAACTTTATGTGTGCTGCACACACCAAGTGACTATATTGACAACTTATGGAATCAGGTTCATAGTCTTCAAAGTAAAAAAATTCTCCACTTTGATGAGTTTGTCTGAAAAAATAACCTTTCAGTATAATAGACCCTCTGTCATACTGAAATCCGTGATCATTATAGTCTTGTAATAATTTCATTTTTCGTTCAATGCAACGCATCAAATAATACTTCACATTTTCATCGTTGTCAATAGGTGCAATTACAGCAAAAACATCTCCCGCACAATAAAATAAATTTAACATTTAATTATGCATATTTAAATTTATTTCTAGATCTTTAAATCATTAGAAAGTAATTCAAATGTTACCTTCTCTAACAAGATCAGAAACTCGATCACCATCGGATGATATTGTAGTTTCCTCTGATTTCATTTCTTCAAACATTTCAACAGACATTTTTCCCTTTGTATTTAGCTCTGTATGTTTCCAATCGTTCACATACATTTTGTTTTCACAAACGTCATTGGATTTTGTGTTGTCTATGCAAACATCACAAAAATAACAATATTTTCTTTTATCCAATGCAAACACATTTGTGGAAAACTTTGTTTGAATTGAATGCAATTTTCGAGTCCCTTTTATTTTTTCAACATCATTTCCAATTGATCTATCTACATCTTCGAATCCAATATGCCAGAAAAACCTTTATATGGAAAATTAGAAAAATAATTTGTAAATATGATATCAAAATACAATTAAAAATAATCATTGCATGATAAATGTACAATGTTTAAAATTAGATTTCCAATATAAATTAAATTGAATGTACCTTCGCACTTCTCTTGACGGGTTTTTCTCATGGCTTAGAGCAGCGATGCACCATTGAACAACTTATTCAGCGTTCACAAGTCGGCTTGCAGAGTGGTTCATTTGATATCTTCGAAGTACTCGTTTTATGCATGCTCCTGCACCGTCATGTTCTCCTTTTCCATGGCCAGTCTCAAAGAAATTCCAACAATGTTTAATGTAGGTTTTCTTATGAAGACAACAGAACCAAAAGAATGATCGTGCAAATTTCAATTGACCTGCGCATCCATCTGACCATATCCAATGTTCATTGAATGTTATTCCACGATATTTCAATGAATCATAAATTCTTGCAAAACAATGTTGTACAAAACATGTATCATGTGTACAGTCGTCACTGATATAAAAGTGATATTCTTTAATGATATGTCGATTTTCACTCATGCTTTCTATATGATAGACATTTTGTTTAGCATATCTATATAGAATATGGACGAGCATGGAAAGTTGGTCAGAATGATAGTATTCACTCTGAATTTCTTTTTTTGGAACAAATGTGTAGTTTTCTACAAAATCAATCACTGACAAAATGGTCCCTGGTGGAAAAACTTCACGAGATTTTTTGAATTGCAAGTCTTGCCATCGAGCTCTATGGGAATGCTTGGTGTATTTGTAAATTTCTACCTCAAACTTTCTCAAAAAGTCTATCAGAAAAATTTCGTCTTCTCGTAATTCGATTCTTTTAACACTATTTGCACCTTGAATCGATGTACCGATATATTCATATCTCTTCCGTTTCACTTTCATGTTGGACAATGATTGATCATTTATATCAATACGATCTTTGTTTTTAAATTTAGTCAAATTTCCACAATCATCGCATTTTTTACCACCAACACATTTTTTTTGTAAAATAGTTCATTGCTTTCTCTTTCACATAGAATTTGAGATATGAATTCATGGATAGTGGAAGGAGGAGGTGAATCCTTCCATAATGTTCTACCGAAATCAAGGAATGTGTCATAATATAACTCAAATTCCACATGATAACGACAACAACAAGTGTTGCGTACGGTGATAGGTTTTACATACCATGGTTTTTGTTGAACAAAAGCACTGAGTGAAATATGAATTTGATGATTCTCTTTTTTGAACTTGTTGAATAACTCTATATGAGTGGTTTCCAAGAGATGTTTTTCATGTTCTTCATACTGATTTCGCGTTATTCTTCTTCCTATCACATGTCTTTCAGTTGGTGAAACACGCGAATTGTTCTTCCAATATTCATATATTATTTTTTTAACATTTTCTCCAAGTCTATCTTTGTATGGTTGCCTACAAATAGCTCTCCAACAAGTGAGTTCATCATTTAAATCTATTTGCAGTCAAAATTTTCGATTTTTGTGCAGAGTTTTTCGCGAGGTTCCCAGTGCTTGTGCCATAGATGTTACCAAACGATTCTCTTGAGTACTTGGTGAAACTATTGCCATCTGTATTCCTCTACGTATATTTGAAACATCTTTATCTCTAGATCTCTTAATTGACTTTATAGCACTAATCATATTTTTTCTCACCTCTTCATTCATTTTTTTTATCTTTGGTTGATTTTCGAATACCCAATAGTGTCGTCGCTTCTTTTAATTTCCTTGATGATAGGAGACCTTTTAACATTTGAGCCTGAACTGTCACTCGCTCATTTAAGAAATACTCTTCAAAAATTTTGCTGACACGATATCATATAACATGGTCAAGTTTTTTATCTCCATATGTGTGAGTGTCAACATTTTCTAACATCTCGTTATCGATAGTGATTTCACCTGTAGATATTCGAAAAAATATTACATATTCAATAAATCACTAAATTAATAAATATGTCAATAAATATTAGGAAAATTTTAAATATATCAATAGATCATAATATTTACATTTACATACCCACTTCAATTTCTTCTTGAGGTCAATTTTCTTCTTCAATATTTTGAGGAGTATCTCTGTCTGTTTACATTAAACAAAATATTTTTCAAACTAGTTTATCAAATAAAAATTAAGCTTCACATTTTACATTGGGAAAATTTTAAATATATCAATAGATCATAATATTAACGTTTACATACCTGCTTCAATTTATGCTTGAGGTTGATTTTCTTCTTCAATATTTTGAGGAATATCTTTGTCTGTTTACATTAAACAAAATATTTTTCAAACTAGTTCATCAAATAAAAATTAAGCTTCACATTTTACATTGGGAAAATTTTAAAAATATATCAATAGATCATAATATTTACATTTATATACCTTCTTCAATTTCTGATTGAGGTTGATTTTCTTCTTCAATATTTTGAGGAATATCTCTTTCTGTTTACATTAAACAAAATATTTTTCAAACTAGTTCATCAAATAAAAATTAAGCTTCACATTTTACATTGGGAAAATTTTAAAAATATATCAATAAATCATAATATTTACATTTACATACCTACTTCAATTTCTGCTTGAGGTTGATTTTCCTCTTCAATATTTGAGAGGGCTTCCAACTTTCTTTTGCGAGATTGTCTCGTTTCTTCTCTACGTGCCTCAGGGTCTCTTTTTCGATCATATTTTCTCGCACAAGTTCTTCGATTTCCCATGATAATAGGGTATGAAGTTCAAAAAATTTCCTTCAAAAAATTAGACAATAACTCAATTACAAAAAATATCACAAAAGATTTAATTTAAAAAAATTCAGTGTAAATTTTTTGTAAAAAATACATACTCCAATCCAAAACACACACTTTAATATATTTGAGAGAAAAACGTTTTATAAAAATGAAATGAAGCTCAAAATATTTACTTCAACTCAAAACACTTACATACCTCCAAGAAATGTTTTTTGAATGTACGTCGAAGAAATGTTTTACAATTTTTGCCAAAATCACGCCGCCTCCAAGAAATGTCTTCCAAAAAAATTCTTTAAACCCAAAATTGTAAAATCAATTTGCTTCCAAGAAATGCTCTTAAACCCAAACTTTGAAGAAAATTTTTTGAACCCAAACCAAGATCTTTGTAAAATGAGATGAAGTGTGCGAAATGTGCAAAAATTGTGAATCATTTCGCGGCAATTTATATTGATGCGAAATGTGTTTTAGTAGGAGCCTTCGCAAAACTTTCCGGCCGACGGAGAGTTATACAATAGTTCGGCCTAAATTTTGATCAAAAGTTCGGCCGAACTATTAAGACGTTAGATTTAATGAGCCTTAAGCGGAAAACATAGTTCGGCCGAACTAACGCGCCACCAATTACACAAAAACCAGGCTCTGAAAACGGTTCTGCAACTTTGGACTGATTAAACTCCATGAAAGGTTGTTAATTAACTGTCGGAACCAAGACAAGCATTTTCAGAATTGAATCTACTTTCAAGAAATATAACTTTTATGGAATTTCATAAAATTTTATTAATTTTAATTATTTTTCTAATAAAATGGGTGCAAACAATTTCTGAGGGTCATTGTGATTCAGTGAAATCAAAATTTTGTATCTCCCAAAATACATTGTAAAAAACATTGAAAAAATTATGGGGCATTACATTGGTCCGTCGACTCTAATGGGTAGCTTTTAGATTTTTAGTTTATAACTTATATGTTAAGAAATTTCTTGCCACGCGAAACATATCCAAAATACACAGTTTTTCGTATTGGACCACTTCAAAAAATTCTAGTAATTATGATATGCATCCATTGGCTTTGTAAATATGATGAAAACAAATTAGACTCTGTCTAGATTGTTGTAACACATTTTTTTTTTTTCAAAAACACAAATTTTCAATGAATACAACATTGCGTCATAACATGACTTCTTATGAATCCTTTGATTGTTAAGAAACACACACTCAAAGAAAAGCTAAGTTGTCATATCAAATCTGCATAAAAAAATTTCAAAAAATAAGTAATAGAAAGCTAACAAAATTTCTCACAACTTTTATTTTTATCGCAAAATGTAATTCTACACAGAAAAATTGTTATAGTTTGCAGAAAGTTGAAGAACTGAAAAAAAATGAAATTTTTTTCTCAAAAAAGGGCAAAAAGTGTAACCCAGATTCACATTTTAACCCATTATTATTATTAGAAGTTTGGCAGTACCTTTCATTTTCTCTTTTTTTTCTTTTTAACTCTATCTTTATCAACATGTACAGATACATCACCCCGAAGGGAATTGAACTTGTGATGAGTGCTATAACAACCAGCCTCATACATTCTCAATATTTTAAATGGAAAAATACAACTCATTGTCTCAGCACTTCATTAGCTTCCTAAATTTGATTCCAACTATAAAATCATTAATTTACTTTACAATTTTTTACGACCATAACAATGATTATGTAAAAATATCTATGAAAGTAAATGATTATGTAAATATATCCAGGAAAGTAGAGTTAATGTGAGCTATAAAACATGACTAGGAGTTTCAACTATTATCTAACTCTCATAAATAATCTAAATTGGTAATTGGAGCAAATAGCTAGAATCCAATCAAAATGATATTCTAACATGCTATCATTTTTTAACTTTTTATTTTGATATTCTAACATGCTATCATTTTTTAACTTTTTATTTTCATATTCTAACATGCTATAATTTTTTAACTTTTTATCTTTTTCAGGAATAGATTATCCAATCAAGAAAACTTTTTATCATTTTCAGGAAGAAATGATCTAATTAAGAAATTAGAAACTAACACTTAGAGTAGATTTTCAAAAGCATATTGTTTAAAAAAATAAAAAATAATCTATATCTAATGACTTTTTTTGAAAAAAAATGATTTATAATAAACAATTTATTTATCAAAATTTCAAAGTGAAATCAATGTTAAAGTTAGTCATATATTTTTATTATATTTTCTTTCAAATTTTTTTAGGTATCCTATTTTATATTTTCCTCCTCTATTCTTTAAAAAATTCAACAAAAAAACTATATATCAAGTTATTAATATTGTATTTGTATATTTTATAAGGTGTATTTTTCATTCCCATACTCTCTTGGGGTCATCTTCATGTTGATTGCATATTTTATGCATTCAATAGACATGATGAAAATTAAATACCAACTAGATATCCAAATTTACACTAGATATAAGTAGTTTCCAAATATTTCACAACCCGCCCTTCCTCTTTATGATGACCTAATGTTCATCGAAATAATATTTGATGTAAATTGAATCCAAGAGACACGTAGTTTTTTTCCTTTCCCAATAGTTTCATCACATGAACATACAGAATGGGTTCACCTTGTAAAAATAGGATATGAAGAGGGAAAGATAATAAGTAACCAGAGAGCCTCCATCTTTCAAGCATGTGTAAGCTTAATCCCATATATGTTCCATATGTTTCTCATGGATAACACTTATATGTAAGACATGACTCATAGATGGACATGTCTCACAACAATTGTAACCTCATGATCAAGGTTTGTGTTTTAATTTATTTGAAGAGAATTTCATGAGAGGAAATTTCCATCCCGACTATGAAGCAAAAGATGCTCCTCTTCATCCTAAATCTTTCTATGCTTCCAATAAAAAACACATACACACTTCTCTTCCATAAAACTAACCCAATCATACTTTTTCTATGCTCGAGGGAAAAAGGGAAACTTGTCGTTGGTTCTCATTGACTTCTATAAATTATTTGTTTGGTATAAAATCTCATCAAAATTCTTTTTTGTTGTACAATGGATGAAATGAATGCATTATTGATCTATTTTAATGGATTATTGAGGAAACATATAAGCTACACTTATCGAATAAATTGAAAACGCCAAAGTGCGATGCAATAATGTACATTCATTTTCAAATGGTAATGAGAAAATGGAAACAAAATGAAACAAAACAATGATTTCAGATTTATGTAAATACGAGTAATATAATCACTTGGTGTATAATTGATAAATAGTGACTCAATGTTTATTTTTTAGGTCTAGATTATTATTTTCTATTGATAATTGAATTTTTAAACATTCACCCCACAACATATTCAATTATTAGCAATTGTGTAGAAAGAACAATAACTTCAACATTACAACGAAACATAAACAAACATTGGAAGAAAAGCATGCACAAAAGAGACATCAATATTTTTATCAGAACCTCAGCAAAACCCTACAAAGGGGAAAACACATCCAAATTAATCTTCTATTGGATATTCATTAATTTTTTATTTGAGACACAAAGCACATCCATAATGAGATGCATTTAACCTGTGTTGTAAGAAATAGCCCCTGAGGTGGCGTCTTGACTCTTCATACCCGAAACTCATCGAAACACTGAAACGCCACCAAAACGAAACTGAAATGAAGCTGAAACATTTGGGTGGAGTTTCCTGATTTGGAAATTCCGATGAAACATTATTGATAGGTTTCTATGGAGTTTCATCCCAATTCTGCCCCATTCTCGACTAATTTTGACCCATCTCCCTGACTTTTTTTCTTTTGCGGGCTCACTCAAAAACCGAAGAAGGTTGTGGGGCCCTTCTATGGCCAAAATAGATTCAATATAGCACTAAATTTTATGTGTAATAACTCCACACACTAATCGATCTCTAAGCAATCCACGCTCTAGTTCTGCTTAAAAATTAACTTGTTCTAATTTTTTTAATGAAGATGACGATCAGGATTATAATATATGTAATCGTACTTGTCATTACCATATGTAATGCCTCATTTTCAGCACATATAACCATGTATAAAAGTTAATTTTAGATGTAAAGCCTCATGTGTATAGGTTAATATTATAATCTTGGATGTACAACCTCCTTTATAAATGATAATATTGGATTTCAAATGATTTAATGATTTATGAGAGTTAACATAGACCGGGTTTTACATGTCTCATTCTTTTTTTCTTGCAAGTTGTGTTTTAACTTATTTTTAAAAAAATTATATATTATATCTATATATATAACACTTCCATTTTTTGCGTGGTTAGGTTTCCAACATTTCCATTTTTGGGCAGTCACGTTTCCAACCATACCCATTTCATAAACTTCCCAAGGTTTCAGCACTTCGTGCAACTTAGCATTTAACATATCGGGTCTTTTAGGGCCCACCAAAGTTAGTTCACAATGACATTTGTAAATTGAACAATTTGATATCTAGAGAGTTATTTCGATATCATCGTATGTTGTCATCATCATTGTTATACAATTTGGTAATTTTCTCACTGTAATATAGATCATCATTGTCATTAAGGGCACCAACTTTTTTGCCTATATATTTTCACCTTATCATTGTATTGTTTGGAGACTCATTGTCCTTTCACCAAGGTTACTGTCATGAATAAGGTTATTATCACCTTCCTCCTCCTCCTCCTCCTCCTCCTCTTCCTCCCTCTCACTCGTTGCCCCCTCCTCCTCCCCTTCTCTCTCTCCCCTCTCCCCCTCCCTCTGCCTCACCCTCTCTCCACTCTCCCTCTCCCTCTCTCCCCCTCCTCCTCCCCCTCCCTCCTTCTCTCTCTGCCTCCCCCTCTCTCCCTCCCCCTCCCCCTCCACCTCCTCCACTACCTCTCCCTCTCTCCCCCCTCCCTCTCCCTATCCCTCTACCTCTAACCTTCCCCCTCCACCTCCTCCCCTACCTCTCCCTCTCTACCCCCTCCCTCTCCCTCTCCCTCTCCCTCTCACCTTCCTCCTCCTCCTCCTCCTCCTCCCTCTCGCTCACCACCCCCTCCTCCTCCCCTTCTCTCTCTGCCCTATCCCCCTCCCTCTCCCTCTCTCTCTCTCCACCCTCCACCCTCCCCCTCCCTTTCCCTTTCCCTCTCCCCACCCTCCCCCTCCCTCTCCCTCTCTCCACCCTCCCCCTCCCTCTCCCTCTCCCTCTCTCCACCCTCCCCCTCCCTCTCCCTCTCCCTCTCTGCCCCCTCCCTCTCACCTTCCTCCACCTCCTCCTCCCTCTCACTTGTTGCCGCTTCCCCCCCCCTCTCTCTCTCCTTCCCCTCTCTCTCTCTCTTTCTCCTCCTCCCCCCATCTCTCCCCCACTCTCTCCCTCTCTCCCTCTCACTCGTTGTCCCCTCCCTCTCCCTCGCCTCCCCCTCCCCCTCCACCTCCCCCTCCCTCTCCTTCAGAGTTGAGTATTAACATTATGGTAGTCCAACGTTTCCAATGGAGCTCCTCGAAAATATTTTCTAAGCGTGCACGTGCACAAAAAAATATACCCAAAAGAAACAGTGCATGTGGGATGTGCAAAATAAACACTTACACAATATGTGCTATGTACAATAACCATGTCTATAGTGAGTAAGAAGGCCAACCACCCATCTGCCAGACAGAAGAAAATATAAACAATAAAATAAAAGAAAATAAAAGAAAATCTCATGAATATACTACGAGAAAGAACTCAGAAATAACGATGGATATTGCTAAAGCATTCATAGACTAAGAAAAAAGAAGAAGAAATAAAAAATAAAAAAGGACAAATCAACAAGGTGCACTGCATCAGCACAAAATCAACAACCCACCACCCTCTATGCCGTGCTCTGTAGCATTCTGTTGTGCTCTGCTCAGCAACCCACCGCACTCTATGCCGTTATCTATAGCATTCTACTGTGCTCTACTCAGCCCAACCGAACACAACAACCCACCATCCTCTATGCACTGCTGTGTAGCGGAATTCTGCTCAGTTTGAATGCACAAGCGATTAGCAGTATACAAAATTGATGAAGATAAATACATATCTATTTTCATGAATAGAGATAATCCATATGTATATATACCATTAATGGAATCGGAGATTGATGACATAACTCCTATGCCGAGCTCGATCACCTGGACGAAATGAACCACCATGCTCCCAATTTACAGAAATTTCCTTTGAATTGCTTCGACATGCATGGTGAGGATTGTGAGGATTCTATGTACTCCATTCGCATTGGTGTCACAGAGGCTTTTCATTCTCCTTCTCGATGCCAAGAGATTAACCATCACTTGTAACTCAGATGTGCACCTGTATATGGGCTTGCTTGTGTCTCTGGATGAATGGAAAACATCAATCCTTATCCATTTCTTCATGTCCTCAATGGCTATGCTTTTCTCAATTGAATTTTCCAAACCACATCATAATCTTTTTAATGCCCATTCATTTATTCATGCCCACAACGGCTATGGTTTTTTAAATTCGCTCTTTCCCTCCCAAACTACATCATAGCCATTTTAATGCACCTCCCATCCCAGACTCCGCTGGTGCCCACATTGCTGACCTGGTCGATGGTCATTTTCAAGTTATGAGTGGCGTTGCCAAGTGACGTGGCACTGATTCAAATTTGGTAAGGCACGTTAACCACCATTCATTTGATGTTAAAATTTAAATTATCAAATATTCGATGATATACTTAGGTCTGTGGTAAAATTCATTAATTAAATTAGATATTTTGCGAATAAAATTTATTAACCGTAAAATTTCTTAACCATCCATTGGATATTAACTATTTTTCACCCGTTAGTTATTGAAAATTAAGGATGTAACTAGTGTTGTAACACTTTGATTTTAGTCTTTATATTAAATATATTAATCACTTGTGTGTATAATATAGGTATTTTGTATTATTTAACATGGAATATAGAAGAATAAATATAATTATGCTTTTTAAGGATATAAAGATATTTAATATAATATAATAATGGTTGATAATTTTTATTTTTATAATCTAAGTGACTAAATTTTATATAGATAAAAAAATTGGATTTTTCTTTTATTTTTTGAAAATTATTATTATTGAAATATACATATAAATTACATTAAAAAAATCACATAGTTTAATATACGTTATTCATATCATTATTGATTTCAAATATATTCATATATCTGTTTTTAAATAATTATTATTTATTAGTCATGAATGTATTAGAGTAGAGATGTCTATACACTAATGAAAAGTTGTATCTAATATAACTATTATTATTTTTATAAGTTTGGCAGTACTTTTCATTTTCTCTTTTTTTTCTTTTTAACTCTATCTTTATCAACATGCACAGATACATCACCCTGAAGGGAATTGAACTTGTGATGAGTGCTATAACAACCCACCTCATACATTCTCAATATTTTAAATGGAAAAATATTACTCATTGTCTCAGCACTTCATTAGCTTCCTAACTTTGATTCCAACTATAAAATCATTAATTTACTTTACAATTTTTTACGACCATAACAATGATTATGTAAAAATATCTATGAAAGTAAATGATTATGTAAAGATATCCAGGAAAGTAAAGTATATGAGCAACTAGTTAGAATCCAATCAAAATGATATTCTGACATGCTATCATTTTTTAACTTTTTATTTTGATATTCTAACATGCTATCATTTTTTAACTTTTTATCTTTTTCAGGAATAAATTATCCAATCAAGAAAACTTTTTATCCTTTTCAGGAAGAAATGATCTAATTAAGAAATTAGAAACTAACACTTAGAGTAGATCTTCAAAAGCATATTGTTTAAAAAAATAAAAAATAATCTATATCTAACGACTTTTTTTGAAAAAAAATGATTTATAATAAACAATTTATTTATCAAAATTTCAAAGTGAAATCAATGTTAAAGTTGGTCATATATTTTTATTATATTTTATTTCAGATTTTTTTAGGTATCTTATTTGATATTTTCCTCCTCTATTCTTTAAAAAATTCAACAAAAAACCTATATATCAAGTTATTAATATTGTATTTGTATATTTTATAAGGTGTATTTTTCATTCCCATACTCTCTTGGGGTCATCTTCATGTTGATTTCATATTTTATGCATTCAATAGACATGATGAAAATTAAATACCAACTAGATATCCAAATTCACACTAGATATAAGTAGTTTCCAAATATTTCACAACCCTCCCTTCCTCTTTATGATGACCTAATGTTCATCGAAATAATATTTGAGGTAAATTGAATCCAAGAGACATATAGTTTTATTCCTTTCGCAACAGTTTCATCACATGAACATACGGAATGGGTTCACCTTGTAAAAATAGGATATGAAGAGGGAAAGATAATAAGTAATCCGAGAGCCTCCATCTTTCAAACATGTGTAATCTTAATCCCATATATGTTCCACATGTTTCTCATGGATAACACTTGTATGTAAGACATGAATCATAGATGGACATGTCTCACAACAATTGTAACCTCATGATCAAGGTTTGTGTTTTAATTTATTTGAAGAGAATTTCATGAGAGGAAATTTCCATCCCGACTATGAAGCAAAAGATGCTCCTATTCATCCTAAATCTTTCTATTCTTCCAATAAAAAACACATACGCACTTCTCTTCCATAAAACTAACCCAATCAAACTTTTTCTATGCTCGAGGGAAACAGGGAAAATTGTCTTCGGTTCTCATTGACTTCTATAAATTATTTGTTTGGTATAAAATCTCATCAAAATTCATTTTTGTTGCACAATGGATGAAATGAATGCATTATTGATCTATTTTAATGGATTATTGAGGAAAAATATAAGCTACACTTATGGAATAAATTGAAAACGCCAAAGTGTGATGCAATAATGTACATTCATTTTCAAATGGTAATGAGAAAATGGAAACAACATGAAACAAAACAATGATTTCAGATTTATGTAAATACGAGTAATATAATCACTTGGTGTATAATTGATAAATAGTGACTCAATTGTTCATTTTTTAGGTCTAGATTATTATTTTCTATTGATAATTGAATTTTTAAATATTCAGCCCACAATTGTTTGTGTAGAAAGAAAAATAACTTCAACATTACAACGAAACATAAACGAACATTAGAAGAAAAGCATGCACAAAAGAGACATCAATATTTTTGTCAGAACCTCAGCAAAACCCTACAAAGGGGAAAACCCATCCAAATTATTCTTCTATTGGATATTCATTAATTTTTTATTTGAGACACAAAGCACATCCATAGTGAGATGCATTTAACCTGTGTTGTAAGAAACAGCCCCCGAGGTGGCGTCTTGACTCTTCGTACCCGAAACTCATCGAAACACTGAAACGCCACCAAAACGCCATTGAAATGAAGCTCAAACATTTGCGGTGGAGTTTCCTGATATGGAAAGTCCAATGAAATGTTTTTGATAGGTTTCTATGGAGTTTCATCCCAATTCTGCCCCATTTTCGACTAATTTTGACCCATTTTCATGACTTTTTTTCTTTTGCGGGACGCTTCTATGGCCAAAATAGATTCAATATAGCACTAAATTTTATGTGTAATAACTCCACACACTAATCTATCTCTAATCAATCCATGCTCTAGTTCTGCTTAAAAATTAACTTGTTCTAATTTTGTTAATGAAGATGACGACTAGGATTATAACATATGTAATTGTACTTGTCATTTCCATATGTTGTGCTTCATTTTCAGCACATATAACCATGTATAAAAGATAATTTTAGATGTAAAGACTCATGTGTATAGGTTAATATTATAATCTTGGATGTACAACCTCCTTTATAAATGATAGTATTGGATTTCCATTTTTGGGCGGTCACGTTTCCAACCATACCCATTTCATAAACTTCCAAAGGTTTCAGCACTTCGTGCAACTTAGCATTTAACATATTAGGTGTTTTAGGGCCCACCAAAGTTAGTTCACAATGACATTTGTAAATTGAACAATTTGATATCTAGAGAGTTATTTCCATATCATTGTATGTTGTCATCATCATTGTTATACAATTTGGTCATTATCTCACTATAATATAGATCAACATTGTCATTAAGGTCACCAACTTTTTTTCCTATATATTTTCACCTTATCATTGTATTGTTTAGAGACTCCTTGTCCTTACACAAAGGTTACTGTCATGAATAAGGTTATTATCACCTTCCTCCTCCTCCCCCTCCTCCCTCTCACTCGTTGCCCCCTCCTCCTTCGCTTCTCTCTCACCCCTCTCCCCCTCCCTCTCCCTCTCCCTCTCTCCACTCTCCCTCTCCCCCCCTCCACCTCCCCCTACCTCCTTCTCTCTCTGCCTCCCCCTCCACCTCCTCCCCTACTTCTCCCTATCTCCCCCCTCCCTCTCCCTATCCCTCTCCCTCTAACCTCCGCCCTCCACCTCCTCCCCTACCTCTCCCTCTCGCCCCCATCCCTCTCACCTTCCTCCTCCTCCTCCTCCTCCCTCTCACTCGCTACCTCCCTCTCCCTCTCCCTCCCCCTCCCTCTCCCTCTCCCTCTCCCTCTCACCTTCTTCCACCTCCTCCTCCCTCTCACTCACTGCCCCCTCCTCCTCTCCCTCTTTCTCTCTCTCCCCCCCCTCTCTCTCTCTTTCTCCTCCTCCCCCTCTCTCTCCCCCTCTCTCCCCCACTTTCTCCCTCTCTCCCTCTCACTCGTTGTCCCCTCCCTCTCCCTCCCCTCCCCCTCCTGCTCCCTCTCCCTCCTTCTCTCTCTGCCTCCCTCTCCTCCGCCTCCCTCTCTCCCCCTTCCCCTCCCCCTCCCCATCCTCCCCTACCTATCCCTCTCTCCCCCCTCCTTCTCCATCTCCCTCTCCCTCCTCCTCCTCCTCCTCCCTCTCACTCATTTTCCCCTCCCCCTCCTGCTCCCTCTCCCTCCTTCTCTCTCTGCCTCCCTCTCCTCCGCCTCCCTCTCTCCCCCTTCCCCTCCCCCTCCCCATCCTCCACTACCTCTCCCTCTCTCCCCCCTCCCTCTCCATCTCCCTCTCCCTCCTCCTCCTCCTCCTCCCTCTCACTCGTTTTCCCCTCCCTCTCCCTCACATCCCCCTCCCTCCCTCTCTCTCTGCCTCCCTCTCTCTGCCTCCCCCTCCACCTCCTCCCCTACCTCTCCCTCTCTCCCCCCTCCCTCTCCCTCTCCCTCTCCCTCTCACCTTCCTCCTCCTCCTCCTCCCTCTCACGCGCCGCCCCCTCCTCCTCTCCTTCTCTCTCTCCCCTGTCCCCATCCCTCTCACTCTCCCTCTCACCCCCCTCCACCTCCCCCTCCCTCTCACCCTTTTCCACCTGCCCCTCCCTCTCATTCACTTCCCCCTCCTCCTCCTCTTCTCTCTCTTCCCTCTCCCTCTCTCCCTCCCCCCCTCTATCTCTATCTCTCTTTCTCCTCCTCCCCCCCTCTCTCTATTCCCTCTCTTTGCTCCACCTCCCTCTCTCCCACTCCCCCTACACCTCCTCCCCTACTTCTCCCTCTCTCCCTCCTCCCTCTCCCTCTCCCTCTTACCTTCCTCCTCCTCCTCCTCCCTCTCCCTCTTCCTCTAACCTTCCTCCTCCTCCTCCTCCCTCTCACTTGCTGCCCCCTCCCCGTCCCTCCCCCCCCGCCTCTCTCTCTCTCTCTCTTTCTCCTCCTCCCCCTCTCTCTCTCCTTCTCTCCCCCACTTTCTCCCTCTCTCCCTCTCACTCGTTGTCCTCTCCCTCCCCCTCCCCTCCCCCTCCCTCCTTCTCTCTATGGCTCCCTCTCCTCTGCCTCCCTCTCTCCCCCTTTCCCTCCTCCTCCTCCTCCCTCTCACTCGTTGTCCCCTCCCTCTCCCTCACCTCCCTCTCCCTCCCTCTCTCTCTGCCTCCCCCTCCACCTCCTCCCCTACCTCTCCCTCTCTCCCCCCTCCCTCTCCCTCTCCCTCTCCCTCCTCCTCCTCCTCCTCCCTCTCGCTCATTGTCCCCTCCTTCCCCCTCCCTCCCTCTCTCTCTGCCTCCCCCTCCACCTCATCCCCTACCTCTCCCTCTCTCCCCCCTCCCTCTCCCTCTCCCTCTCACCTTCCTCCTCCTCCTCCTCCCTCTCACTCGCCGCCCCCTCCTCCTCTCCTTCTCTCTCTCCCCTGTCCCCCTCCACCTCCCCCTCCCTGTCACCCCCCTACACCTCCCCCTCCCTGTCACCCCCCTCCACCTCCCCCTCCCTCTCACCCTTGTCCACCTGCCACTCCCTCTCATTCGCTGCCCCCTCCTCCTCCCCTTCTCTCTCTCCCCTCCCCCTCTCTCCCTCCGCCCCTCTCTCTCTATCTCTCTTTCTCCTCCTCCCCCTCTCTCTCTCTCTCTCTCCCTCTCTCCGCTCCCCCTCCCTCTCTCCCCCTCCCCCTCCACCTCCTCCCCTACTTCTCCCTCTCTCCCTCCTCCCTCCTCCCTCTCCCTCTCACCTTCCTCCTCCTCCTCCTCCCTCTCACTCCCTGCCCCCTCCCTGTCCCTTCCCCTCCCCCCACCTCTCTCTCTCTCCCTCCCCCCCCCTCTCTCTCTCTTTCTCCTCCTCCGCCTCCCTCTCTCCCCCTCCCCCTCCACCTCCTCCCCTACCTCTTCCTCTCACCCCGCTCCCTCTCCCTCTCCCTCTCACCTTCCTCCTCCTCCTCCCCCCTCTCTCTCGCTGCCCCCTCCCCATCCCTCTCCCTCTATCCCACCTCCCCCTGCACCACCACCCCCTCTCTCTCTCTCTCTCTCTCTCTCCTCACTTCCCATCTCTCTACCTTTGTCCCTCTCACTTCCTCTCCTACGATCCTTACTTACCTTGCTTAATATGTCTTTCAAAAATTTCATCTCAAGCTCTCTCTCCTCCACCTCCCCCTCCCCCTCCTCCCCTACCTCTCCCTCTCTCCCTCCAACCTCTCCCTCTCCCTCTCCCTCTCCCTCTCACCTTCCTCCTCCTCCTCCTCCCTCTCACTCACTGCCCCCTCCTCCTCCCCTTCCCTCTCCCCCCCTCTCTCTCTCTCTCTTTCTCCTCCTCCATCTCTCTCTCCTCACTGCCCATCTCTCTACCTTTGTCCCTCTCACTTCCTCTCCTACTATCCTTACTTACCTTGCTTAATATGTCTTTCAAAAATTCCATCTCAAGCTCTATCTCTCTGCCTCCCTACCCACATCTCTCTGCCCCTCACTCCCTCTTTTTCTCCATGTTCCCCTCTGTCTTTGACATGTCTTTCTCACTCTACTAATCTCTCTTTTTACCTCTCTCTCCCACTAGAGCTATCCTTTTCTACATCTCTCACCCTATCACTCATCTCCTTCTCTCCCTCAATGTCTCACACATGTAGACCCACTTGCTCACTCTCTCCTCTTGTCTCCCTCTTCCTGTCTCTTCCCCACTTTCCCATTCTCACTATCTAACCACATTTCCCTCTTCACATTTATCTTCTTTTATCTTATTATCACTGTCTCCTTCTCTCCCTCTCTCTCACACACATGTACACCCACTAACTCACTCTCTCCTCTTGTCTTCCTCTTCCTATCTCTTCCCCACTTTCCCATCCTCACTATTTACCCACATTCCCATCTTCACATTTGTCTTCTTTCATCTTCCTCTCTACCTCTTTGCTCTAAAATACACTAAAATATTAAAATCTTTACTTTATAAAATTCATATGAAAAAATACACCAAAATATTGAAAGCTAATATGTACAATATATAAGAAAGTACAAACAAATTTACATCAAAATAAAATCAAATTAAAATTGAAATTTTCAATCAAAATATACTATTTTTCATAATCATTTTCGGTCTACTAACTACTATTTATTTACTTTGAATCAACTTTAATTTTCCTTTTAAATCTGAAAATATAGTATATATCTCAAATATATTTTTAAAAATTAAAAACCCAAAAATACATCTACTTCATATTCAAAACAATTCAATGAAATTTCCTCAAAATATTGCTTCTCCCCAATCTAATTAATACAAATGCACAAAATATCATTTAAATATATCAATAATAAATATTACTTACAATTTAATTTAATTGTGACTAAAAAAATAACAATACTTTGAAATAAAAAATTACCCAAACTAATCGTGAATAAACATTTACTTTAAACAGAGTAAGATCTCACCATAAAATCTCATCTAAATAGTGATTGTGAAAAGCCAAATTACAAACAAAAACAAATATGTTGAAACTATGTTGTTTCATCCTCTAATAAAATAGCACTTTCTTAATGTCACTTTCTTGATTGTTAAAAAAAATACAATACAATTTTATCATCCAGCCTCAAATAAATATAAAATATTTATGTATATCTAATTACTAACCTTTGAAATATAACGATATATGTATAATAACTATTGATATTTGGAGATTGAAATGGATCAACAAAATTCTCAATAAGCTGACGAAAACGTAAACGAAGGAAAGAATCATTATACAAGGTTATTGTCCCCAAACCAGAAGCCATGGTGCTTTTATCCTTTTACTTAAGAAGGCATTTGGTGTTGATTATGTGAATTGTTTCTACAATAACAATTAACAACTTATAAAAATGTTAGTGGTGTGGTCTTGGTTTTATTTTTTCTTAATCAGTTTCGACTTTTGAATGCTTGTTTCACCCATAAGTTGCCTCAATACGGGGACATGCTCATCATCTCCAGGCTCTCCATGGAATATAAGGTTTTCATCCAAAAAATTAAAATAAATCCTGAGAATATCATGTTAGGTAGTCGTGAATGTGGAATACTGTTGGGGAAGGTGATTTAAAATTTGGTTAGGAGAGAGGGAAGCTTACTTAGGATTTCGTTAAGAATCCAAGTATAAAACAGTGAAAAAACATTCAAGAGGGAGAATCCAACAAAGAAAGATGGTTTTAATTTATTTTCGTAACTTGCTTTCCAGAATAGCTCACCTAATTTTTGATTGAAAATATAACATAAATTATTTAGAAACTAGAGTAGAGCTCAGTGTAAAGTATATGAGAAATACCTAGAATAAGTATCCTTCAGAGTTGAGTATTAACATTATGGTAGTCCAACGTTTCCACTGGAGCTCCTCAGCAATCTTTTCTAAGCTTGCATGCGCAAAAAAAAAATATACCCAAAAGAAGCCGTGCATGTGGGATGTGCAAAATAAACAGTTACACAATATGTGCTATTTACAATAACCATGGCTATAGGGAGTAAGAAGGCCAGCCACCCATCTCCCAGACAGAAGCAAATCTAAACAATAAAAAAAAAGAAAATAAAAGAAAAGCCCACGAA
Organism: Pinus albicaulis; assembly: GCA_034641835.2. Taxonomy (NCBI): domain Eukaryota; kingdom Viridiplantae; phylum Streptophyta; class Pinopsida; order Pinales; family Pinaceae; genus Pinus; species Pinus albicaulis. Next base: position 348,697 of record JAXQQM020062805.1, on the reverse strand, counting down.
TATACTACGAGCAAGAACTGAGAAATAATGATGGATATTGCTAAAGCATTCACAGACTAAGAAAAAAGAGGAAGAAATAAAAAACGAAAAAGGACAAATCAACAAGGTGCACTGCATCAGCACAAAATCAACAACCCACCGCCCTCTATGCCGTGCTCTGTAGTAGTCTGTTGTGCTCTGCTCAGCAACCCACTGCCCTCTATGCCGTTCTCTATAGCATTCTACTGTGCTCTGCTCAGCCCAACCGAACACAACAAGCCACCATCCTCTATGCAAAAGTTGTGTAGCGGAATTCTGCTCAGTTTGAATGCAGAAGGAATTAGCAGTATACAAAATTGATGAAGATAAATACATATCTATTTTCATGAATAGAGATAATCCATATGTATATATACCATTAATGGAATCAGAGCTTGATGACATAAATCCTATGCCGAGCTCGATCACCTGGACGAAATGAACCACCATGCTGCCAATTTACAGAAATTTCCTTTGAATTTCTTCGACATGCATTGTGAGGATTGTGAGGATTCTATGTACTCCATTCGCATTGCTGTCACAAAGGATTTGCATTCTCCTTCTTGATGCCAAGAGATTAACCATCAGCTGTAACTCAGATGTGCACCTGTATGTGGGCTTGCTTGCGTCTCTGGATGAATGGAAAACATCAATCCTTATCCATTTCTTCATGTCCTCAATGGTTATGCTTTTCTCAATTGACTTTCCCAAACCACATCATAATCGTTTTAATGCCCATTCATTTATTCATGCCCACAACGGCTATGGTTTTTTAAATTCGCTCTTTCCCTCCCAAACTACATCATAGCCATTTTAATGCACCTGCCATCCCACACTCTACTGGTGCCCACACTGCTGACCTGGTCGATGGTCATTTTCAAGTTAGGAGTGGCGTTGCCACGTGATGTGGCAATGACTTCAAATTTGGTAAGGCACGTTAACCACCATTCATTTGATGTTAAAATTTAAATTATAAAATCTGCGATGATATACTTAGGTCTGTGGTAAAATTCATTAATTAAATTATATATTTTGCGAATAAAATTTATTAACCATCAATTTAATGTTAAAATAGTAAAATTTCTTAACCATCCATTGCATATTAACTATTTTGCACGCGTTAGTTATTGAAAATTAAGGATGTAACTAGGGTTGTAACACTTTGATTTAGTCTTTATATTAAATATATTAATCACTTGGGTCTATAATAAATGTATTTTGTATTATTTAACATGGAATATAGAAGAATAAAGATAATTATGTTTTATTAAGATATAAAGATATTTAATATAATATAATAACCGTTGATAATTTTTATTTTTATAATCTAAGTGACTAAATTTTATATAGATAAAAAAACTGGATTTTTTTTATTTTTTGAAAATTATTATTATTGAAATATGCATATAAATTATATTAAAAAAATCAGATAGTTTAATATACCTTATTCATATCATTATTGATTTCAAATATATTCATATATCTGTTTTTAAATAATTATTATTTATTAGTCATGAATGTATTAGAGTAGAGATGTTTATACACTAATGAAAAGTTGTATCTAATATAACTATTATTATTATTATTATAAGTTTGGCAGTACCTTTCATTTTCTCTTTTTTATTTTATTTTTAACTCTATCTTTATCAACATGTCCAGATACATCACCCCAAAGGGAATTGAACTTGTGATGAGTGCTCTAACAACCCACCTCATACATTCTCAATATTTTAAATGGAAAAATATTACTCATTGTCTCAGCACTTCATTAGCTTCCTAACTTTGATTCCAACTATAAAATCATTAATTTACTTTACAATTTTTTACGACCATAACAATGATTATGTAAAAATATCTATGAAATTAAATGATTATGTAAAGATATCCAGGAAAGTAGAGTTAATGTGAGCTATAAAACATGACTAGGAGTTTCAACTATTGTCTAACTCTCATAAATAATCTAAATTGGTAATTGGAGCAACTAGTTAGAATCCAATCAAAATGATATTCTAACGTGCTATCATTTTTTAACTTTTTATTTTGGTATTCTAACATGCTATCATTTTTTAACTTTTTATCTTTTTAAGGAATAAATTATCCAATCAAGAAAACCTTTTATCCTTTTCAGGAAGAAATGATCTAATTAAGAAATTAGAAACTAACACTTAAAGTAGATTTTCAAAAGCATATTGTTTAAAAAAATAAAAAATAATCTATATCTAACGACTTTTTTTGAAATAAATTGATTTATAATAAACAATTTATTTATCAAAATTTCAAAGTGAAATCAATGTGAAAGTTAGTCATATATTTTTATTATATTTTATTTCAAAATTTTTTAGGTATCCTATTTGATATTTTCCTCCTCTATTCTTTAAAAAATTGAACAACAAAGATATATATCAAGTTGTGAAAATGTGAAGCTCGGTTACACTTTTTGCCCTTTTTTAAGAAAAAAATTTCATTTTTTTCGGTTCTTATAACAATTTTTCTGTGTAGAATTTCATTTTTCAATAAAAATAAAAGTTTTGAGAAATTTTGTTAGCTTTCTATTACTTATTTTTTGAATTTTTTTTATGCAGATTTGATATGTCAACTTAGCATTTCTTTGAGTGTGTGTTTCTTAACAATCAAAGGATTCATAAGAAGTCATGTTATGACGCAATGTTGTATTCATTGAAAATTTGTGTTTTTGAAAAAACAAAATGTGTAACAACAATCTAGACAGAGTCTAATTTGTTTTCGTCATATTTACAAAGCCAATGGATACATATCATAGTTACTAGAATTTTTTGAACTGATCCAATACGAAAAACTGTGAATTTTGGATATGTTTCGTGTCGCAAGAAATTTCTTAACATATGAGTTATAAACTAAAAATCTAAAAGCTACCCATTAGAGACAACGGACCAATGTAATGCCCCATAATTTTTTCAAATTTTTTTACAATGTATTTTGGGAGATACAAAATTTTTATTTCACTGAATCACAATGACCCTCAGAAATTGTTTGCACCCATTTTATTAGAAAAATAATTAAAATTAATAAACGTTTATGAAATTCCATAAAAGTTATATTTCCTGAAAGTAGATTCAATTCTGAAAATTCTTGTCTTGGTTCCGACAGTTAATTAACAACCTTTCATGAAGTTTAATCAGTCCAAAGTTGCAGAACCATTTTCAGAGCCTGGTTTTTGTGTAATTGGGGGCGCATTAGTTCGGCCGAACTATGTTTTCTGCTTAAGGCTCGTTAAATCTAACGCCTTAATAGTTCGGCCGAACTTTTGATCAAAATTTCGGCTGAACTATTGTATAACTCTCCGTCGGCCAGAAAGTTTTGCGGAGCCCCCTACTAAAATACATTTCGCGTCAATATAAATTGCTGCGAAATGATTCATAATTTTCGCACATTTCGCACACTTCATCTAATTTTACAAAGATCTTGGTTTGGGTTCAAAAAATGTTCTTCAAACTTTGGGTTTAAGAGCATTTCTTGGAAGCAAATTGATTTTACAATTTTGGGTTTAAAGAATTTTTTTGGAAGACATTTCTTGGAGGCGGTGTGATTTTGGCAAAAATTGTAAAACATTTCTTGGACGTACATTCAAAAGAAATTTCTTGGAGGTATGTACGTGTTTTGAGTTGAAGTAAATATTTTGAGCTTCATTTCATTTTTATAAAACATTTTTCTCTCGAATTTTTTAAAGTGTGTGTTTTGGATTGGAGTATATATTTTTTACAAAAAATTTACATTGAATTTTTTTAAATTAAATCTTTTGTGATATTTTTGGTAATTGAGTTATTGTCTAATTTTTTGAAGGAAATTTTTTGAACTTCATACCCTATTATCATGGGAAATCGAAGAACTTGTGCAAGAAAATATGATCGAAAAAGAGACCCCGAGGCACGTAGAGAAGAAACGAGACATTCTCGCAAAAGAAAGTTAGAAGCCCTCTCAAATATTGAAGAGGAAAATCAACCTCAAGCAGAAATTGAAGCAGATATGTAAATGTAAATATTATGATCTATTGATATATTTTTAAAATTTTCCCAATGTTAAATGTGAAGCTTAATTTTTATTTGATGAACTAGTTTGAAAAATATTTTTTTTAATGTAAACAGACAGATATATTCCTCAAAATATTGAAGAAGAAAATCAACCTCAAGAAGAAATTGAAGCAGGTATGTAAATGTAAATATTATGATCTATTCATATATTTTAAAAAATTTCCCAATGTAAATTGTGAAGCTTATTTTTTTTTTGATGAACTAGTTTGAAAAATATATTGTTTAATGTAAACAGACAAAGATATTCCTCAAAATATTGAAGAAGAAAATCAACCTCAAGAAGAAATTGAAGCATGTATGTAAATGTAAATATTATTATCTATTGACATATTTAAAATTTTGCTAATGTAAAATGTGAAGCTTAATTTTTATTTGATGAACTAGTTTGAAAAATATTTTTTTTAATGTAAACAGACAGAGATACTCCTCAAAATATTGAAGAATAAAATCAACCTCAAGAAGAAATTGAAGCGGGTATGTAAATGTAAATATTATGATATATTGATATATTTAAAATTTTCCTAATATTTATTGACATATTTATTAATTTAGTGATTTATTGAATATGTACTATTTTTTCGAATATGTACAGATGAAATCACTATCGATAATGAGATGTTAGAAAATGTTGACACTCACACATATGGAGATAAAAAACCTGACCATGTTATATGATATTGTGTCAACAACATTTTTGAAGAGTATTTCTTAAATGAGCAAGTGACAGTTCAGGATCAAATGTTGAAAGGTCTCCTATCAACAAGGAAATTAAAATAAGCGACGACACTATTGGGTATTTGAAAATCAACCAAACATAAAAAAATGAATGAAGAGGTGATAAAAAATATGAGTAGTGCTATAAATTCAATTAAGAGATCTAGAGATAAAGATGTTTCAAATATACGTGGAGGAATACAGATGGCAATAGTTTCACCAAGTACTCAAGAGAATCGTTTGATAACATCTATGGCATGAGCACTGGGAACCTCACAAAAAAATCTACACAAACATCGAAAATTTCGACTGCAAATATATGTAAATGATGAACTCGCTTGTTGGAGAGCTATTTGTAGGCAACCATACAAATATAGACTTGGAGAAAATGTTAAACAAATAATATATGAATATTGGAAGAAAAATTTGCGTGTTTCACCAACTGCAAGACATGTGATGTGAAGAAGAATAGCACGAAATCAGTACGAAGAACAAGAAAAACATCTCTTGGAAACCACTCAGATAGAGTTATTCAACAAGTTCAAAAAAAATAATCGTCAAAGTCATGTTTCACTCAGTGATTTTGTTCAACAAAAACCATGGTATGTAAAACCTATCACCGTACGCGACACTTGTTGTTGCTGTTATCATGTGGAATTTGAGTTATATTATGACACATTCCTTGATTTCGGTAGAACATTATGGAAGGATTCACCTCCTCCTTCCACTATCCATGAATTCATATCTCAAATTATATGTGAAAGAGAAAGCGATGAACTATTTTACAAAAAAAATGTGTTCGTGGTAAAAAATGCGATGATTGTGGAAATTTGACTAAATTTCAAAACAAAGATCGTATTGATATAAATGGTCAATCATTGTCCAACATGAAAGTGAAATGGAAGAGATATGAATATATCAGTACATCGATTCAAGGTGCAAATAGTGTTAAAAGAATCGAATTACGAGAAGAAGGAATTTTTCTGATAGACTTTTTGAGAAATTTTGAGGCAAAAATTTACAAATACACCAAGCATTCCCATAGAGCTCGATGGCAAGACTTGCAATTAAAAAAATATCGTGAATTTTTTCCACCAGGGACCATTTTTTCAATGATTGATTTTGCAGAAAACTACACATTTGTTCCACAAAAAGAAATTCAGAGTGAATACTATCATTCTGACCAAGTCTCCATGCTCGTCCATATTCTATATAGACATGCTGAACAAAATGTCGATCATATAGAAAGCACGAGTGAAAATCGGCATATCATTAAAGAATATCAATTTTATATCAGTGACGATCGTACACATGATACATGTTTTGTACAACATTTTTTTGGAAGAATTTATGATTCATTGAAAGATCGTGGAATAACATTTAATGAACATTGGATATGGTCAACCGGATGCGCAGGTCAATTCAAATCTGCACGATCATTCTTTTGGTTGTGTTGTCTTCATAAGAAAACCTGTGTTAAACATTGTTGGAATTTCTTTGAGACTTCCCATGGAAAAGGAGAACATGACGGTGTAGGAGCATGCATAAAACGAGTACTTCGAAGATATCAAATGAACCACTCTGCACGTTGACTTGTGAACGCTGAAGAATTTGTTCAATGGTGCATCACTGCTCTAAGCCATGACAAAAACCCATCAAGAGAAGTGTGAAGGTACATTCAATTTAATTTATATTGGAAATATAATTTTGAACAATGTACATTTATCATGCAATGATTATTTTTAATTGTATTTTGATATCATATTTACAAATTCTTTTTCTAATTTTCCATATAAAGGTTTTTCTGGCATATTGGAATCGAAGACGTAGATAGATCAATTGGAAATGACATTGAAACAATAAAAGGGACTCAAAAATTGCATTCAATTCAAACAAAGTTGTCCACAAATGTGTTTGCATTGGATAAAAGAAAATATTCTTGTTTTTGTGATGTTTGCATAGACAACACAAAATCCAATGACGTTTGTGAAAACAAAATGTATGTGAACAATTGGAAACATACAGAGCTAAATACAAAGGGCAAAATGTTTGTTTCAATGTTTGAAGAAATGCAATCAGAGGAAACTACAATATCATCCGATGGTGATCGAGTTTCTGATCTTATTAGAGAAGGTAACATTTTAATTACTTAATAATGATTTAAAGATCTAGAAATAAATTTAAATATGCATAATTAAATGTTAAATTTATTTTATTGTGCAGGAGATGTTTTTGTTGTAATTGCACCTATTTACAACGATGAAAATGTGAAGTATTATTTGATGCGTTTCACTGAACGAAAAATGAAATTATTACAAGACTATAATGATCACGGATTTCAGTATGACAAAGGGTCTATTATACTGAAAGGTTATTTTTTCAGACAAACTCATCAAAGTGGAGACTTTGTTTATTTTGAAGACTATGAACCTGATTCCATAAGTTTTTAATATAGTCACTTGGTGTGTGCAGCATACATAAAGTTGATAGAAGTTCAATCAAAGAAAAAATCGAAAATTAAGAAATGAAAAATGTCAAAATCCGATCATGAACGGATTATTGAAGATGGAATTCCATTAGAATTTTTTTGAGTGAACTGTCCAACAATTTATTATATTTGGATTAAATATGTTTTAGAACTACGAGTACTCAACTAAAAATTCAGCTGCTTATGTTATTTGTGGTTTGCACATGTTACAAATTGTTTGGGTACAAGCATGTGCTCTAGTATCAACTGAAAGTAGTTTTTCTATACATGTGCATTGATGAAAAATGTTATATGTATTGGATATATATATATTCTAGAATGAAATTAATTGTTCTTGTATATTAATTGTTCTTGTATATGTTTTCCGAACACATGGTACAAATTATTTCATTTTATTTTGTAAGGTCAGATTCGATCCCCATATGGCCTAGCCTCAAAGGGACGAGATAACAAGTGGTTGTCCCCACTTGCCCGAATCTTAGCTTTTAAGTACAATTTTACTGTTTATGGTAGGCATCTTACATGATGTCCTAGCCAAGGATAGATTCTCTTTGTTTCAAGTTTCCGGTAAAAGTTGTCACCGAATGACCTACTAGGATATTATAAATACTAGCTTTGTAAGATCATTTGACATTTGGAAAAATTTGAAAGTCTTAGACTGTCAATCAATTTAAAGTATCATTCACCCTAGGGAGTGTAAAATATTCAATGTAGGTTGGTGACGATGCTCACTCCTAGCTTGAAGCAGATCCAATGACCAATTCTTTAATGAATTGCAATGCACTAGACCAAATTTGGTGACCTACTTGGTTTTTCACCCAAGAAATTCCAAGGTACTCTTCTTACCTTTGGCCCCCAAAGCTACAATGGAGTTATAGGAATGTGAAGAAATTTTTTTTCACTGATAGGAATTTGGTCACATCCCTAATCTCCCCTTATCAAAAAGTTCCTATCTACTACATTATCCAGCATGTACTCAAGATCACTATTTCGTAATTAGAATATCACAATATCATAAGTTCTCACAAAAATACATGGAATGCCATTACGACACTCATCTAAAAATGGGGAGCTCAAAACCTAGAAAGCTCCTCGTCCCCTTAATAATAATGTGTTTAATTTAGTCTTTTAGGTGAGGATTAGGTGTGAATCTTGTTTTCACAAACAAAAATAATTAATTGTTTAATTCCATAAATTTGATTATTCACCAAAATACATGTCATATCCACTATTTGTCTCTCCTACAAATTCCCATTATTTTATTAAAATATGATTTTATCTCACCCAACTATCACATGTTCCTAAATTTACTCCTAATTGTTCCCTATGCCCTAAATCTACTCCTAATTGTTCCCTATGCTGCTTCTCCCTTACTTATTTTTAGAAAGTTATTTTCCTAGATCCATCATAACTATGGATCTATCAAGCGCCGAAAGGGATCAAATATAAAGAGGTGAAAACCTCTTTTTTGAGTGCAAAACTTGAGGAAAGGTTTGCACCTAGAGAGATTTGATCCCTCTCGGTGCTTGATAGATCCGTAGTTAAGATGGATCTAGGTTGGTTTCAGTCGTGTGCAACCAAGGAAAAACTATCGATAATATGAGGAACATATGATTAATTTTATCAATAATATGTAAATACATCTAATATTAATGTAACCATTTTAAATATGCTAAATATGTTTGAGATTTATCAAGTCATTTTAATTTTAAATTTTCTTAGTTACCTCAATTTGTTGAGATGATAAATATTGTAGAATAATTTTAATAATGGAAAATGATCAAATAAATTTTTTGAATCCAAAGTGACAATGTAATAATATTGAATGATAGAATGTGAATAATTAGAATGTAATCAATTACAAATAGCATTTATTGTGATCAATCTTAAACTATTTTCTTCTTCTATTCTTATTGTCACCCTTATTAGTTTTGTCATCTTTCCATATCGATTATATTAAAAAGAAAGTAAAAATCATCAATCATAAACCATTTAAATATTTAGCTCGAACTCTTGTAGTAAACACCATACCTTGTCTCTCTTGCTCTCCAATATTATTAGGTTTAATTATTATAACACAAAAAATGTTCTACATTGTCAATATTTTTTTGCGCTTACACTGAAATCAATGAACACTATTAATCCAATGACTTTACAAGTAATGTACCATCATACATGCAATTATATCAAATCAGAAATCAACATATACAATGAAATCAATGGGGATTGTCTTCTTACAAGTAACATTTCAATTTACCACATGTGCAAATGTAGGTTGAAACCATCCAAAACATTAAGTTTTAAATTGAAACCATCCAAAACTTGAGTTTTAAAAAATTCACATGCCATGCCAATTATAATTCAACTATCCAACAAAAACATTTAACATTAAATATCACATGCCAAATGTAGTTCAGATGACAACATTACTTCACATTCACGTGCCAAAAGTACTAAAACCATCCAAAAATTAAATAAAACAAATTATATAATAACAATGTAATCCAATATGTCCAAAAATTGTAAATCTCACAAGTATCAAATTGTATCAAGTTTAACAAATTTTAAAACCATCTAAATTTTGAAATCAAATCTACTGTAAATCATGTCCATCAAATGGAGGATCTAGCATCTTCCCTACTAGGGTCTCAGTCCGCGTCCTATCCTGTGAATAGGAAACCTACATACACAATGCACATGTACTTAAACATTAAAATTTTAAGTTTTAAGAATAAATAAGAATATATATATATCTAGAACTTCATGTAAAAAACAAAATATAACAAAAAAAACATGCAATACCTCGTAAGGTTCCCTCTCCATTTGATGAACAGGTTCTCCCATAGGAACATCTGCAGTGGTAAACTGTACAATATACATGTACATTTATAAATATATAGATATAGATATAGATATAGATATATATATATATATATATATATATATATATATATATATATATTAAAAACTTTCAAATGAAAATGCACGTGTACATATATAAACTTATTTTCAATAATATTAAAAAAAGGAACTAAAGACAACTTGTTCAAATGTTGTGGATGTTCCTATCTCTATTGCTAGAGTCCCCAGATTAAAGAAATCTTCTATAGGAACCTAAATTCAAAAAAATTTAAATAACTCAAAATATAGATCTCTCTCTCTCTCTCTCTCTCTCTCTCTCTATATATATATATATATATATATATATATCAATTTTTAATGGAACTTTTTGAGGTAGAATATATATATATATATATATATATATATATTTTAAACATAAATTTTAAACTTGTGAAAAATTGTCCATACTTGTGGCTCATCTCCCAATGAAGCAGAAGGTACATCTCCTAAGGAAGAAGAAGGTACCGCCATCCCAAAAACATCAGACGGAATTGGTACCTGTTAAATTTTTTTATAAAATTATATATATACATACATGTACATGTGTGGCAACAATTATTTATTTTAGAGTCACTTAAAAGACACTAACATGTGCCAACATATCATGATGGTCAGACCCATCTGCATTGTTTGAACCGGAGGTCCCAAACGTAATATTAACATTTTCATCACGCATCATGCCTAAGAACTACAAATAGTGTTTTAACATATAATCATACATTTTTGTTAGAATAATATACACATACAAATAAATGTATACATGTACATACACATGTATTTATTACAAATTGTACACATGTATATGTAAAAATAATTTCAAACCCTAAGGTCACTAACACATACTGTTCCCATGCCCTCTTCCTCATGAAAAATTAGGTCTTGCAGACCATTGCGACAATTTATTGCATATGTTCGGAGATCTTCAACATTCATGTTGTAAATCTCCTCATATGTACGATAAACAAAATTGGCACGTGCATTTTCACGTTCTCTTTGTCAATTTAAACAAAGATCGACTCCACTCAATCCGCTATGAACATTGTCGATCATAACATCCCTTGCTTCTCGACTTATTTTAGAAGTCGCATCCATCTCTAATAGCAGAGTTTCGACTCGAAACAGTCGACTCACCAATGGTGGCTTAGGGCGAGGCAACTCCACATCTCACTTAGCGCCCTTACGGTCATATAATCGACCTTTCCCTAGGCCGAAAAATTCTGAAGGAAGGTCATTGTAGTTGGGTTTCATACCCAAAAAAAAAATCTACATAAAACATTTGTGCAAAATAAACAGGAACCTCATTGTTCCATGGAAGCCTTCCAAAGGCTGGAAGATGTCGATCATACAAATAACGAGCTTTTTCTGGGTTCTTCAAATACTACACCTTCAACATTTTTCTTTTTGGCCCTTCCTTATAATTAAACATTGACTTGTCCTCTCCTCTTGTAACTTTTGTTTTATGTCCTGACATTTATCGGGACCCATCACTGTTTCTTTTCTCTTTCTCATCAGTTCTACAAATGAATCAGTCATTGGCCCCAAATCTCTGTACACATTTACCATTTCACCCAATGAATGTGTAACTATTTCAAGGCTTTGTCTACTCTCAGCAGGTAGAGACAAAGCCATGAGATCTCTTTGCAATTTTGCATGAAGGCTTTCACACCTTTGTAAGGTGCATTCCGCCATGTTGGTTTCCCATGGTATATCAGTAATCTTAGCCGGATAAGTTGTGCTGGGTTGACAGCCTTCTTCTTGAATGTAGCGAGCTGCCCTACGTCTATTTTGACCACTAGCTCGAACATTTTCGGCCTCTGCATCAATATATATATAATTTCGTATATTAGAAAAAACACGTGTAAAAAAATTTGTACAAATTTAATGAAAAAATATTGAAATTTATGGAAACCTTGATGTTGTTGGTTAACATCTTCTCCAACATGACCCTGCTGAGAACCAGCCCCAGAATGACGCTGCTGAGAACCAGACCCACAGTGACCTTGTTGAGAACCGGCAGCCATTGATTGGCCTTCGGGGGAATAAATATCACCCCCTTCCCGCAACCTTCTACCACTCATACCTCGACCGGTTGAACCTTGGCCACACTCCATGGATGGATTTGAAACCCTTCTCCTCTTACCTCCTAAGAATTAAAATATGAAACTTATTAACAACTAATTTCACTCACAAAGTTAATAAAAAATTCAATTCCATATGTACACAGATGTATGAAGATTTAAGATTATATTTAAATACCGTGAACATCCTCCGATCCCTGAACCTCCATATGGGATTCGACTGATCTTCGTCTTTCATCCTCCATGATATATATCTATTGGTTGACATTTACACAAAATAGATTTCAAAAAATCAATTTGTAATTTAGTGTACACAAATTATGTAGAACACAACTTTCAAAGCAATAACTGATCATGTGTGAAACTAAATTTAATCGAAAAAGATATTATAAAAATGATAAGTTCACCCAATTGCGCTTTACATGGTGGGAGCACACTTGGTATAAAATTGACTACTTATACACTTTAGTTTGTGGGAGAAATGACACATGTACATAGTTTACCTTAAAGTTGTTGTGTTTTACGGATATTAAAATGAAGAACTTCTATTTAGATCCATTCTAGAGATTGACTGTAGGGGCATTTACTAGATATGTCACCTTTCATAAAAGATGAGATCCAGAGGCTACCTAGCCCTTTACAGACTCTACCTATAGAACTTGTAGAAGTAAACACTAGAGGCATTAACAATATCAAAGAACGTTTTCATGCTCAGACATGGGAATGTGTCTCTTTCCCTACGCAAAAAATAGTTCAAGGTAGTTAATCTTCATAGACATGTCATCAAGCAAGTCAATGTGATCATCCCCAACTTACTTTTTATGAAATTAGGCTTGGAATCCTCTACAACCTGGTGGATGGAGTTGAATGGGAACTAGGTTGAAAGGCCTTGCCAAAATACATGCTAGTGAATAACACTTACTAGGTTATACCAACAAATAAAGTGGGAGAAATGTTTTCTCCTCAAGGTTGTCCAATTGGGTGTGTAATACCAACTTCACCCATTTCCTCACAGGTTTCTCTCTTAGGTTACAAATGTCTTCCACCTTATTAGTTATATATTTTTTAATTTCCCGTGGATTCATTTATTTTTTTCTCCTACCATCTCGCTCTCTCACTCCCCAAATTATTGTCATCAAACATGCCCCATTGAGGATCTTGAGCAATGTTTGCACCATACTTAGAACTGTCATTGCTGCTAATTGAAATTGGAGTTTTTAAAAGCTAATTAACTCATAAATTTCTCACAAAATACACTTAAAGCTTGACACAAACCCCTTCCCAATTGGCTAACTTTAGACGATCCTAAACACATTTTTATTTAACTAATGAGGGAGATAGCCCAATAAAACTAGTTTGTCAATATTCAAATCAAGTTGGTATAAGAGTACAATTTAGCTCATTTTAGTCAAGGTTAGTTAGAAGAATTAGCTATTGGTTTCTGTCTTCAATTTCCTCTCAAAATGAATGTGTACATGCTTTTCAAAGACACACTAGAGGAATAAAGTCCAAATTTTTGATGAAAATGTGCTATGAAAGTAAAGGGTTAAAGGCAACCATGTACAAGGCATAGTTAATACAAAGCACAGTTGAGCCAAATGTTGTTGAGGAAGGGCCTAATTATTTGGGTCTTGGTTATGGAAAACATGGAGAATGCTCCAAAGCCAAGGAGGCACATGAAGCTATTCCAAGAAGGAATTTTATTTTGTGTTCATTACCTCAAGCTTGTGAAGTTTGTGTTCACGATGAATGGAAAAGTTTGACACCCACTTTGCAAGAAGATGTTAATAAACATGCAGCTAATGAGAATGTAAAAGAAGAGGATGTTGAAAGCTCTATCTAGTCATTGAATTCATTTCTAGTATTCAGAGGGGAGCCACTACCTCATCAAATTCACCTCCTCAAGAAGGCGACAATGGTGAATGTTCAAGGTATAAATTTGCCTTTAATCAAATTTATTTTTATTAAGATAAACATGGTAAATATTCACATAAGATATACAAAATAACTTGCACATGTTCCTTTTGTGGTTTGAATAATCATAATGTTTATAGATGTTGGAAGAAGATATCCATACACATTGAAACTTTCTAAATAAATGAGGCAAAAATTCAAAGGCCCATTGGACAAGGAAAATGATGTTGAAAATAAGATGCAATTGTTTATTACTCATTGCCATAAGAAAGGTCACATTGTGGACAAGTGTTTGACTTTGTATCCAACAAGTCATCCACAACATTTGAAGAAGGTGGAAAGAGATAACGACAAGAATGGAAAAGAGGATTCCATTATCGATGAGGGTCGAGATGATTCACATGATGAAGTGCAGCTAAAAGATGCGCCATTGAAATGGTTCGCTAACGGATGGTTATATTTCTTATCTAATTAAGGCCTTGCATGTATTTTGATGTTTAAAAATTCGTTAAGAATCCAAGTAGAAAACAGTGAAAAAACATTCAAGAGGGAGAATCCAACAAAGAAAGATGGTTTTAATTTATTTTTGTAACTTGGTTTCCAGAATAGCTTACCTAATTTTTGATTGAAAATACAACATAAATTATTTAGAAACTAGAGTAGAGCTCAGTGTAAAGTATATGAGAAATACCTCGAATAAGTATCCTTCAGAGTTGAGTATTAACATTATGGTAGTCCAACGTTTCCACTGGAGCTCCTCAGCAAACTTTTCTAAGCCTGCACATGCACAAAAATATATACCCAAAAGAAATTGTGCATGTGGGATGTGCAAAATAAACAGTTACACAATATGTGCTATGTACAATAACCATGGCTATAGGGAGTAAGAAGGCCAACCACCCATCTCTCAGACCACGAATATACTACGAGCAAGAACTGAGAAATAGCGATGGATATTGCTAAAGCATTCACAGACTAAGAAAAAAGAAGAAGAAATAAAAAACGAAAAAGGACAAATCAACAAGGTGCACTGCATCAACCCAAAATCAACAACCCACCGCCCTCTATGCCGTGCTCTATAGCAGTCTGTTGTGCTCTGCTCAGCAACCCACTGCACTCTATGTCATTCTCTATAGAATTATACTATGCTCTGCTCAGCCCAACCAAACACAACAACCCACCATCCTCTATGCACTGATGTGTAGGGGAATTCTGCTCAGTTTGAATGCAGAAGCGATTAGCAGTATACAAAATTGATGAAGATAAATACATATCTATTTTCATGAATAGAGATAATCCATATGTATATATACCATTAATGGAATCGGAGCTTGATGACATAACTCCTATGCCGAGCTTGATCACTTGGAAGAAATGAACCACCATGCTCCCAATTTACAGAAATTTCCTTTGAATTGCTTCGACATGCATGGTGAGGATTGTGAGGATTCTATGTACTCCATTCGCGTTGGTGTCATAGAGGCTTTGCATTCTTCTTCTTGATGCCAAGAGATCGATTCCAAGAGATTAACCATCAGCTAAAACTCATATGTGCACCTGTATACGGGCTTGCTTGTGTCTCTGGATGAATGGAAAACATCAATCCTTATCCATTTCTTCATGTCCTCAACGGCTATGCTTTTCTCAATTGACTTTCCCAAACCACATCATAATCGTTTTAATGCCCATTCATTTATTCATGCTTACAACGGCTATGGTTTTTTAAATTCGCTCTTTCCCTCCTCTCTTTCCCTCCCAGTTTGCTCACACCTCAACAGATTTTCAGTGCAAATTTTTTCTTTAAAATACATATTCATTCTTGAGGTAAAAATTGATTTTTCTTCTTTTACTCAGTTTTAATCACATGCTATATTTTGCATTTCCATTTTTCTTTCATTGAACAATTTCCATACATTCCTTCCCATCAAATATATATACATATATGAGTATATATATATACATCTATAGTTACATATATGTATCTAGTTACATATACCTGTACTCATTTATATGACAATTTATACTATTAAGAGGTGTGGTTACTCTACCTTTTTCAATAACCTCTTCTAATTTTTATACCTTCATTGGTATGTTGTTGAATTCCTTACGTACCTATATATTCATCTTTATGTGGAGTTAATACCCTTACTATACATATATATATAATTCATATATACATCTCTATCGACCATATTACTTGTAGGTATTTGGCCTTTGGCAACTTATTAACTTAACATGCCTACGTGAATATGGCACCTACATTTATGTATATAGGTAATATATATATATATATAGGTCCAATTTTTGCGCATAGAGAAATGGGGAAGCGCCACTATGTATATTCCATTTATCTACATTAATGTATATGTATGCAACCTTGGCAACCTACCTATATACTATCACCTAACTCTCATACATAGTTCGTTAATATTACTTTAGCAGTTGGAATATGATAATGTTAGGGATATCCGAACCCCACGCCTCGGTCAAAGGGAGTCATTACACGTATTTACATATCAAATGAACTTATCCCATCCGTAGCGCGGTATACACCTTTTGACTGTGGAAATAGGTATTGCGAATTTCAGATAGGCAGCCACGATCGCGGAGGTTGCCAACTCAGCTACGGGGTGGATAGATTTTTTTTTCGTTTACCAGCGTCGGTTGTCAAACCCTAACTCGCTTGAAAGTTTACCCCCGGTTTTCGTATTGTTGCCAAGACTGACGTTGATGGTTTTCTTACTGTGACAGGGTTGCGTGCAGGAAGGAGGAGTCCTTGGTACAACGGAGATCAGTCTTTTGATCTGGCCCATTCACACGCTTCATCCCTGTTTCGAACAGCCTTGCCTGTTCCCCTGAACTGGCTTCCGGACTCTGGACCGAGACAGCTCGCTTTTCAAACTGCACTTTCTTCCGATGCAAGAGACCGGACTCATCGCCCTCTGCATCAAAAAATGTCATTCGGTGGTGATCTAATTATGAGTTATCAAGGTAAGTTCGGCGGTCTGGTACATCAATCCCATTTTTTTATTAGGATTAAATTTACCGTAGGGTACCCGGGCTACAGCTCGAGTTGTATCTCCAAATCGTTCTTGAGATTTCGGAAGATGCGGCTACAGAGTGAGTACCGTTGGGGTTTAGGTGCTAGGGTTTTTATTTAAGCGTTCTTTATCGCCTGAGACCCTAAGTTTTTTTTTTCAAACTCTGCGATTTACCAGTTGCTTGTTTGATTCAGGGATCGTTCTTGAACTACAGAGTGCGTCTGCGGTCTCCGAACCCTCTTGGTTTTATTGAGACGTATTTCCTATTTGCATGTTCCCTTCTGAGTATCAGTCTCGTTCTCATCATTTTGTTTCCTTAATTACCTAGCAGCACTTTTTATTTCGATTGCTCTGGTGTACAGGTGTTTTTGTATACCGATTTGTCTACCAGCGATTGGAATAGCAGTCACGATGATGTTTACTGAGGGTCTACTATAGGATGTTCTGTCATCCGAGTTCCTTACTCTGTTGGTCGCATGGTTTCCTAGAGCAATTATTTTCTGGTTATATCTACGTCAACTCATCAGAGATATTTATCCACAATTTCATGTAAATCCTAGCGATAGCCGGGTTACCTCCTTCAGATTCGTAGAGTAGGATTTTCTGTGGTTTTTTTTTATTCGACCATCCGAGATGGTGCTGAATAGAACTTCGATATTTACCACAGGACTCTGTAGTTACGATCCGGCTATTCGTCCAGTATTGTAAGACCGTGTCTCGGCGCTCCACTAATTCATAGTGGTGTGATCATAACGGCAGAATTATAGAACCCACATAATCTGTATTTCTATGTATGACTAATAGTGCATGGTTGAAACTTGTGGACGCCTCTAAATTTTTTGTGGGCGTTTATGAATACACACATCATATTTTTAAGTTGATATTTCCACCTACTCTCTGTTTAATTCTACAGTAGTCGTTTGTCGTTTCCATTCCAAGTTTGAAGATATAGTTAAGCGCTATGAGCGCAAATCCCGTTCCGAGCAATGCAACTTACCATAATGACTCCATATGGCTGCCCTCTGCACATATGATACACGTCGTATGGTTTGGTTCCGTAATGTCTCTCTCCACGGCTCATTTGTTTTCTATCATTAACATATATGTTTTCAATAACTCTCAGCGCGTTTGTTTACTGTCATTACCATATATGATTTCAATGACTCTCGGCGCGTTTATTTTATGTCATTTCCATATATGATTTCAATACTCTCGGCGCGTTTGGTTTATGTGGTTCACGTGTATGATGACTCAAGCAGTCGGCATGATGGCATCGGTAGGTTTAATAACCAAAGTTGACTTTTCATATATTTCTTTTATATAAAGTCGAATTCCTCTTGCGACAGGATTGTATATATATCTGTTTAATAACTAAAATTTGTTCTTCATATTTTAGTTTAGATAAAGTCGAGTCCACTTTATCATCGTGGCTTCCAGCA
Source organism: Pinus albicaulis (assembly GCA_034641835.2). NCBI lineage: Eukaryota > Viridiplantae > Streptophyta > Pinopsida > Pinales > Pinaceae > Pinus > Pinus albicaulis. The sequence continues at coordinate 330,037 of JAXQQM020062805.1, read as the reverse complement.
TCCCGCATATATATATATATAATCAAATAGGATATATGTATATATATGAAAATGTATTTGTTTTAAAATGTATATGCATATGTTCGATAGTGTAATGTTTTTGTTTTTAAAATATATATATGCATATGTTCCATGGTGCGATGATAGGTTCGCCTCATAGATCTACTCCATAATCCTAACGTTGCTCTTAAGGATTAGAGGGGAAATTTTAACTTTCAATACACTCTATAATGGCTAGAAGTGGGTTAACCTTACTGTATTACGGTTTTGTTCTTTGGTTTACCATGAATACATCTTCCAAAGTACTCACTCTTAGTTTCTAGTTCTTTTGAAGTAACCTTTATATATTAAATAATGCTTGGCTAGAGGAATTTTGTTCTAAATTCCCTCCTTTATTAGGATAATTATTTTTATATGTCACAGTTTGTCAAGGAGTAAGAATATAATTTAGCTATGAAATACACACCCTTATCATTGGTTGAATGCTCATGTATGTAGTCGATAAATGTTGTAAGAGTTTGAATGCTCATATTTTCAATTTATACTCTACTATCTTGCTTGATTTCTTTCTGCTACATACCATATATATATCTTTCATAAATACTATCAGGTTTCTCTAGCATACATCTAAGCATGTCATATTTTTTTTTCTACAGGAACATAACAAAATTTAATCATCTATAGAGTCCAAGAAACTTCAGATTTAAACCGTCCTTGGTTTAGAGATTCTGGGGTTTCTACTCTATGGTAGCTGGTCTACAACTAGACAGAATCTAAGAGGTGCTTACCTTAAGATGGATTCTGTTAAATGTAGTACCAAAATTTCTCATTTTCCATAAAATTAAATTTTATATGTAGCCAATTCATACTGTAATAAGATATAGAAACCACAATTTCAGAACATACCACAATCTGCAATTGACCAACCTCCCAACCTTAGAATCCTCTTTATCTCGCAGGATTCACCCCCGAGCTGAGATCACCTCCTAGCACTGATCAACCTCTGATCAGCCTAGGAGCAGCTTATTTAAGCTCAAAATTCCCCAAAGCATGTTTGTAATTCTGCGTCCAGAATATCAGGATGCTTTCTTTCCTGTTTAGCCTAGGCTTCCCATCTTGGGATTCTTTAAAGCTGCTTTAAGCTTTTCCTCAGCTTTTCCAGCTTTTTCTCACCTCTTCCCAACTACTCCTCTTCATTGGGGAAATTTAGATTCCTCCTCAAATCTAAATAAATTTCTTTCAAGTATTTTTGAAAGATTTTTGGGGATTTGTTGCCTTATCCATCCTCATGGATTTGGCAAGTGATCTCTAATTCTCATCTTGGTCAAATTGCACAATCATTTTATTTATTTCCTCAAATAAAATATGCAAATACATTCACACCATACTTATCCCTTGGGGTCCACCCCCTTTAGGATTTAAGTTCAATGTCTAACTTTAAAAATTCAACACACAAATTGGGGGTATTACATATTCCCCCTCTGAAAATAAACACCGTCCTCGGTGTTGCTATTCAACTACTAGAGTTCATTTAAACAAAAATGGATATTTCTCCATCATTTCAGCTTCCCTTTCCCAGGTGGCTTCTTTAGCAGTAAAGTGCTTCCACTGCACTTTTACTCTGGCCATTGTTCTGTTTCTCAATTCAATTTCTTCCCGCTCCAATATTTGAAGCGGTTCTGGCAGAAACTCCCCTTCTGGTTCCACCTGTACAACATTCCAATCAACTATGTGAGAAGCATTATGCACATATCTTTTTAATAATGAAATATGAAATACATTATGCACTCTAACATGGGGTGGTAAGGCCAGCTTGTAAGCCACTGGTCCAACCCTTTCCAACACCTCAAAAGGCCCACAATATCTAGGTGCAAGTTTTCCACAACTTCCAGCATAATGGGTGCTCTTTTTAGGTTTGATGCGTAAATACACATGATCCCCCACTTTGAATTCTCGGTGCACTCTTTTCTTATCAGCATAGGTTTTCTGACGATCTTGTGCTGTCTTGATATTTCTTTGTATTTGCTTGACAATTCTTTCCATTTCTTGTAGGGCATCTGGTCCTAACACCAGTTTATCCTCTGGCTGACTCCAACTCAAGGGAGTACGGCACTTTCTCCCATATAGTGCCTCAAATGGACTCATCTTAATAGAAGATTGGTAACTGTTATTATAGGCAAACTCAGCTAAATGCAGATACTCTTCCCATTTTGATGGCCTATCCATCACATACATTCTCAACATATCTTCTAAAATTTGATTTGTCCTTTCTGTTTGGCCATTAGTTTAAGGGTGATAGGCAGTACTAAAATTTAGCTTAGTACCCATTCCTGCAAACAATCCCCTCCAAAATGCTGCTGTAACTTAGCATCTCGATCTGAGACAACCACCTTGCGAACTCCATGAAGCCTTACTATCTCCTTTAGGAAGACATTTACTACTTGAGTTGTTCCAAAGGTAGACTTCACTGGTATAAAGTGAGCAGCTTTGGTGAGAATGTCTACTACCACCATTACAGAATCATGTTGGTATTTAGTCTTAGGTAGTCCGGTTATAAAATCCATGGAAACTATGTCCCATTTCCATTCTGCAATCGACAGAGGGTTTAGAAGACCTGCTGGATGTTGATGCTCCACTTTGACCATTTGACATTCCATACACTTACTTAGATACTCTGCCACATCTCTCTTCATTCCTGGCCAGAACAGCTTCTTTTTCAAAGCTGTTAACATCTTTTGGTATCCTGGATGTCCTGCATAGGGCTGTTTGTGATATTCATCTAGAATTTCTCTTTTCAATGACTCTATATTTGGAATATACAACCTGTTTTTGTAATAGAGCAGCCCTTTTTGGTTTCTAGTGAAATCAGTTTTTTCCCTTGTTTGTAATTTCATCAAGAGTGCTTCATAATTGGGATCTTGAATTGCTGCTTTTCCCACCAATTCCTTTATCTCCATCTGGGCACTACTCCCAATACTGTTTAAATGTTGACAAGCATTCCTACTTAAGGCATCAACAACTTTATTATTTTTTTTTTTTTTTCCTTGATATGTTTTATGTCCATATCAAATTCACTTAGAAAAGACAGCCATCTGGCTTGTCTTGCATTCAGGTCAGTTTGGGAAAAGAAATATTTAAGGCTAATATGATCAATCATCAATGTGAACTTCTTCCCCAGCAGATAGTGCCTCCACATTTTTAAAGCATGAATAACAACTGCAAATTCCAAATCATATGCACTATAATTCTGTTCATGAGTTTTCAATTTCCTAGACTCATAAGCAATAACTGAATTTTCTTGCAATAGGACTCCTCCTAGCCCCTCTCTGCAAGCATCTGTACATACCACAAACTCTTTATCAGGATCAGCAATTTTTAATATAGGAGCTGAAATAAGTTTCTGTTTCAATTGTTCGAAACTGTTTTGACATTTCTCAGTCCACACGAAATTAACATCCTTCCTTTGTAATGAGGTTATGGGATTTGCTATAGCAGAAAATCTCTCCACAAATCTGCGATAATAGCCTGCAATTCCCATAAATGATCTTACTGCTGAGACATCAGTGGGAACTGGCCATTCTTTAATGGCTTTTATCTTTTCAGGGTCAACTGCCAACCCTTTTTCAGAAATTATATGACCTAGATATTGAATTTTATCTCTATAGAATTCACATTTGCTGAACTTGGCATATAGCTGGTTTTCTTTTAAAGTCTGCAACACTATTCTCAGATGTTCCTTATGTTCATCTTCATTTTTAGAATAGACTAAGATATCATCTATGAACACAAGAACAAATTTTTCCAAATACTTATTCAACACACTGTTCATCAGACACATAAAGGTGGCAGGGGCATTTGTCAAACCAAAAGGTAGGACTACAAATTTGTAATGCCCATACCTGGTTCGAAATGTTGTTTTGCTGATGTCTTCTTCTTTAATTCTGAGCTGGTGATATCCAGTCCTTAGGTCTATCTTGGAGAAGACTGAACCTCCTCTCACTTGATCAAAAAGATCATCAATTCTAAGAAGTGGATATCTATTCTTAATAGTCAACTTGTTCAGTTGACGATAGTCAATGCACATCCTAAAAGTTCCATCCTTCTTTTTCACAAATAAAACCGAGGCTCCCCAAGGAGACACACTTGGTCTTATATACCCTTTATCTAACAATTCCTGTAATTGCATTTTCAGTTCCATTAGTTCAGGAGGGCTCATTCGATAAGGTGCTCGGGAAACAGGTGTTGCTCCTGGTACCAGATCGATTGAAAGATCAATCTCTCTTTTAGGGGGGGAGATGAGGAATTTCTTTGGGAAAGACTTCCTTAAATTCTCTGATAACTGGTATAGCATCCAGTAATTCTTCCTCAGTTTGTTGTTCTATTTCTTCTACATGCACTGCATAAACTTGGTATCCTTTCCTAGCTGTTCTTTTTAACTGCAAAGCTGATATTTGTCTTATTGAAATGAATTTTTGTTTCTCTCTTAGTGTAAAAGGTTTCCCTTCCTCATCTACACAATACAGAGTTTTATCCCAGCAGTTCATCAGGGCTTTCCTTCTTTTCCAGCCAATCCATTCCTATCAGCAGATCATAGGATCCTAATGGAAATATGTTCAGATTTACTTCTGTTGGGAACCCATTTAATTGTATTGCTGTTTTGGGCAACTTATGGGTGACTTTTCTCTTAGTTCCAGTGGCCAGCTGTACCAACCATGACTGCTGAAATTTTTCCTTTGATGATCTCTACCAAAATTCCTTAAATATGCTGGTTTTGGTCTTTTGCCTTTAAACTCACCCTTGTTCATCCAACTCTTCCCTTGTTCCACTTTACCTTTAAACTGTTGATAGCATAATCTTGCTTTTCTAACAGCTTCATCCATGGCTTTGGGTTGTCAAATTCAATTTTCTCCTTGTAACCAGTAGGCAAACAATTTAAAAACCTTTGCACTTTTGCCTTTTCTTCCCTAATGTAAGGAACATACCTCAGTAAATTAGTAAACTTAGTGACAAACTCATCAATAGTGAGCTGTCCTAACCTAAGTTCATGGAATTCTTTTGCTTTATCGTCATAATAACGTTCATTCAAATAACGACTTTTGAACAGATGCAGCCAGCACCCCCAGTACTTCATCTTTTCCTCAATGGCATGCACCATTTTCGTCTCTTCCCACCAAAGTGTAGCTTTTCCTTGTAGCTGGTACACAACTAGTCTAGCCTTCAGATTGCTCTCATATTCATAAACTTGGAAATACTTGATCATGTTCAGCAACCAAGCTTCAGCATCCTCCTCCTTCTCCCCATCATAGGAGGGTGGCTTGATCTTCCTAAATTCTCCTTGCAACTCTCTTTTCTACTTATGTTGATTTCTAGCTGCATCCTCATCCTCAGATTCATCCATCTTTCTTTTTCCAGAGCCTTCGCCTTCCTAGCTGTTCCTGGAAGTTAGCTCCCTGATGAGCTTTTCCTGCTCCTTACTGGCTGATGACAACATGTCATTTTGGCTTTTTAATTCAGCCAACTCTCGTTGCATCCGGTGCAACATAGCCAGTACCGGGGCATTGGGATCTGGAGTAGCAAACTCATCCCGCAGATCCACATAAATACCTTCACTTTCAGCTATTTCAACACAATTTGCAAGGTTTATAAACTTCAGAAAACAAAATATGTAATAACCAGTGAGAACAAAATGACAGCCCAATTTGTTGTAACTAGGGCTCCGATACCATTTGTAACACCTCCCGTTTTTGAAATTTTTTTTTTCTTTTTAGAATACACTATTCAAAATTTACTGGAACAAGAAGTCAGATTTTTCTTCAACTTTACTCCCAGTTTAATCAACGCACCTTATACATTTTGCATTTCCATTTTTCTTTCATTGAACAATTTCCATACATTCCTTCCCATCAAATATATATACATATATGAGTATATATATATACATCTATAGTTACATATATGTATCTAGTTACATATACCTGTACTCATTTATATGACAATTTATACTACTAAGAGGTCTGGTTACTCTACCTTTTTCAATAACCTCTTCTAATTTTTATACCTTCATGGGTATGTTGTTGAATTCCTTACGTACCTATATATTCATCTTTATGTGGAGTTAATACCCTTACTATACATATATATATAATTCATATATACATCTCTATCGACCATATTACTTGTAGGTATTTGGCCTTTGGCAACTTATTAACTTAACATGCCTACGTGAATATGGCACCTACATTTATGTATATAGGTAATATATATATATATATAGGTCCAATTTTTGCGCATAGAGAAATGGGGAAGCGCCACTATGTATATTCCATTTATCTACATTAATGTATATGTATGCAACCTTGGCAACCTACCTATATACTATCACCTAACTCTCATACATAGTTCGGTAATATTACTTTAGCAGTTGGAATATGATAATGTTAGGGATATCCGAACCCCACGCCTCGGTCAAAGGGAGTCATTACACGTATTTACATATCAAATGAACTTATCCTATCCGTAGCGCGGTATACACCTTTTGACTGTGGAAATAGGTATTGTGAATTTCAGTTAGGCAGCCACGATCGCGGAGGTTGCCAACTCAGCTACGGGGTGGATAAATTTTTTTTTCGTTTACCAGCGTCGGTTGTCAAACCCTAACCCACTTGAATGTTTACCCCCGGTTTTCGTATTGTTTCCAAGACTGACGTTGATGGTTTTCTTACTGTGACAGGGTTGCGTGCAGGAAGGAGGAGTCCTTGGTACAATGGAGATCAGTCTTTTGATCTGGCCCGTTCACACGCTTCATCCCTGTTTCGCACAGCCTTGCGTGTTCCCCTGAACTGGCTTCCGGACTCTGGACCGAGACAGCTCGCTTTTCAAACTGCACTTTCTTCCGATGCAAGAGACCGGACTCATCGCCCTCTGCATCACAAAATGTCATTCGGTGGTGATCTAATTATGAGTTCTCAAGGTAAGTTCGGCGGTCTGGTACGTCAATCCCATTTTTTTATTAGGATTAAATTTACCGTAGGGTACCCGGGCTACAGCTCGAGTTGTATCTCCAAATCGTTCTTGAGATTTCGGAAGATGCGGCTACAGAGTGAGTACCGTTGGGGTTTAGGTGCTAGGGTTTTATTTAAGCGTTCTTTATCGCCTGAGACCCTAAGTTTTTTTTTTTCTCAACTCTGCGATTTACCAGTTGCTTGTTTGATTCAGCGATCGTTCTTGAATTACAGAGTGCGTCTGCGGTCTCCGAACCCTCTTGGTTTTATTGAGACGTATTTCCTATTTGCATGTTCCCTTCTGAGTATCAGTCTCGTGCTCGTCATTTTGTTTCCTTAATTACCTAGCGGCACTTTTTATTTCGATTGCTCTGGTGTACAGGTATTTTTGTATACTGATTAGTCTACCAGCAACTGGAATAGCAGTCACGATGATTTTTACTGAGGGTCTGCTATAGGATGTTCTGTCATCCGAGTTCCTTACTCTGTTGGTCACATGGTTTCCTAGAGCAATGATTTTCTGGTTATATCTACGTCAACTCATCGGAGATATTTATCCACAATTTCATGTAAATCCTAGTGATAGCCGGGTACCTCCTTCAGATTCGTAGAGTAGGATTTTCTGTGGTTTTTGTTTATTCGACCATCCGAGATGGTGCTGAATAGAACTTCGATATTTACCACAGGATTCTGTAGTTACAAACCGGCTATTCGTCCAGTATTGTAAGACCGTGTCTCGGCGCTCCACTAATTCATAGTGGTGTGATCATAACGGCAGAATTATAGAATCTACATAATTTGTATTTCTATGTATGACTAATAGTGCAGGGTTGAAACTTGTGGACGCCTCTAAATTTTTCGTGGGCGTTTATGAATACACACATCATATTCTTAAGTTGATATTTCCACCTACTCTCTGTTTAATTCTACAGTAGTCGTTTGCCGTTTTCATTCCAAGTTTGAAGATATAGTTAAGCGCTATGAGCGCAAATCCCGTTCCGAGCAATGCAACTTACCATAATGACTTCATATGGCTGCCCTCTGCACATATGATACACGTCGTATGGTTTGGTTCCGTAATGTCTCTCTCCATGGCTCATTTGTTTTCTATCATTAACATATATGATTTCAATAACTCTCAGCGCGTTTGTTTGCTATCATTACCATATATGATTTCAATGACTCTCGGCGCGTTTATTTTATGTCATTCCCATATATGATTTCAATACTCTCGGCGCATTTGTTTGATGTGGTTCACGTGTATGATGACTCAAGCATTCGGCATGATGGCATCGGTAGGTTTAATAACCAAAGTTGGCTTTTCATATATTTCTTTTATATAAAGTCGAATTCCTCTTGCGACAGGATTGTATATATATCTGTTTAATAACTAAAATTTGTTCTTCATATTTTTCGTTTAGATAAAGTCGAGTCCACTTTATCATCGTGGCTCCAAGCATCCCGCATATATATATATAATCGAATAGGATATATATATATATATATATATGAAAATGTATTTGTTTTAAAATGTATATGCATATGTTCGATAGTGTAATGTTTTTGTTTTTAAAATATATATATATGCATATGTTCCATAGGGTAGATAGATAAGTTTATCACTCCTAAATCTACTCCAAAATCCCAACGTTGCTCTTAAGGATTAGAGGGGAAATTTTAACTTTTCAATACAATCTATAATGGCTAGAAGAGTTAACCTTCTTGTATTCGAGTTTGTTCTTTGGTTTATCATGAATACATCTTTTCCAGTACTCCCTTTATTAGATTAGATCTTGCGATAACCTTATATTAAATAATGCTTGGCTAGAGGACTTTTGTTACTAGAATCCCCTTCTTTATTGGGATAATTATTTTTATATGTCCCAATTTGTCGGAGTAGGAATATAATTTAGCATGGAATCCCTTTTGCACATCATTGGTTGAATGGTCATGCATGTGTCCGATAAGTGTTGTAAGGAGTTGAATGCTCATATTTTTTAATTTATACACTCTACCATCTAGTTTGATTTCTTTACTACATATACATATATATATATATATATTTTTCAGAAATACTATCAGGTTTCTCTAGCATACATCTAAGCATATCATATTTTTTTTTTTTCAGAAACATAACAAAATTTAATCATCTATAGAGTCCAAGAAACTTCAGATTTAAACCGTCCTTGGTTTAGAGATTCTGGGGTTTCTTCTCTATGTTAGCTAGTCTACAACTATACAGAATCTAAGAGGTGCTTACCTTAAGATGGATTCTGTTAAATGTAGTACTAAATTTTCTTAATTGCCATAAAATTAAATTTTATATGTAGCCAATTCATACTGTAATAATATATAGAAACCACAATTTCAGAACATACCACAATCTGCAATTGACCAACCTCCCAACCTTAGAATCCTCTTTATCTCCCAGGATTCACCCCCGAGCAGAGATCACCTTCTAGCAAAGATCAACCTCTGATCTGTCTAGGAACAGCTTATTTAAGCTCATAGGTCCCCAAAGCATGTTTCTAATTCTGCGTCCAGAATAGCAGGATGCTTTCTTTCCTGTTTAGCCTAGGCTTCCCATATTGGGATTCTTTAAAGCTGCTTTAAGCTTTTCCTCAGCTTTTCCAGCTTTTTCTCACCTCTTCCCAACTACTCCTCTTCATTGGGGAAATTTAGATTCCTCCTCAAATCTAAATAAATTTCTTTCAAGGATTTTTAGAAAGATTTTTGGGGATTTCTTGCCTTATCCATCCTCATGGATTTGGCAAGTGATCTCAATTCTCATCTTGGTCAACTTGCACAATCATTTTATTTATTTCCTCAAATAAAATATGCAAATACATTCACACATACTTATCCCTTGGGGTCCACCCCCTTTAGGATTTAAGTTCAATGTCTAACTTTTAAAAATTCAACACACAAATTGGGGGTGTTACACAAACTACATCATAGCCGTTTTAATGCACCTGCCATCACAGACTCCGCTGGTTCCCACACTGCTAACCTGATCGATGGTCATTTTCAAGTTAGCAGTGGCGTTGCCACGTGACGTGGCACCGACTTAAAATTTGGTAAGACAAGTTAACCACCATTCATTTGATGTTAAAATTTAAATTATAAAATCTGCGATGATATACTTGATGCTGTGGTAAAATTCATTAATTAAATTAGATATTTTGCGAATAAAATTTATTAACCATCAATTTAATTTTAAAGTAGTAAAATTTCTTAACCATCCATTGGATATTAACTATTTTGTACGCGTTAGTTATTGAAAATTAAGGATGTAACTAGTGTTGTAACACTTTGATTTTAGTCTTTATATTAAAAATATTAATCACTTGTGTCTATAATAAAGGTATTTTGTATTATTTAACATGGAATATAGAAGAATAAATATAATTATGTTTTTTTAGGATATTAAGATATTTAATATAATATAATAATGGTTGATAATTTTGATTTTTATAATCTAAGTGACTAAATTTTATATAGATCAAAAATGGATTTTTTTTATTTTTTGAAAATTATTATTATTGAAATATACATATAAATTACATTAAAAAAATCACATAGTTTAATATACGTTATTCATATCATTATTGATTTCAAATATATTCATATATATTTTTTTAAATAATTATTATTTATTAGTCATGAATGTATTAGAGTATAGATGTTTATACACTAATGAAATGTTGTATCTAATATAACTATTATTATTATTATTATAAGTTTGGCGGTACCTTTCATTTTCTCTTTTTTTTCTTTTTAACTCTATCTTTATCAACATGTCCAGATACATCACCCCGAAGGGAATTGAACTTGTGATGAGTGCTATAACAACCCGCCTCATACATTCTCAATATTTTAAATGGAAAAATATTACTCTTTGTCTCGGCATAGTAGCTTCCTAACCTTGGATTCCAAATATAAATCATTAATTTACTTTACAATTTTTTATGACCATAAACGATTATGTAAAAGTATCTATGTATAATATCTCTTCCCCACTTTTATATCACTATTTACCCACATTCCCATCTTCACATTTGTCTTCTTTCATCTTCCTCTCTACCTCTTTGCTCTAAAATACACTAAAGTATTAAAAGCTTTACTTTATAAAATTCATATGAAAAAATACCCCAAAATATTGAAAGCTAATATATATGCAATATATAGAAAAGTATGAACAAATTTACATCAAAATAAAATCAAATTAAAATTGAAATTTTCAATCAAAATATACTATTTTTTTCATAATCATTTTCGGTCTACTAACTACTATTTATTTACTTTGAATAAACTTTAATTTTCTTTTTAAATCTGAAAATATAGTATATATCTCAAATATATTTCTAAAAATTAAAAACCCAAAAATACATCTACTTCTCCATTATCAAAATATTGTTTCTCCCCAGTATAATTAATACAAATGCACAAAATATCATTTAAATATATCAATAATAAATATTACTTACAATTTAATTTAATTTTGACTAAAAAAATAACAATACTTTATAATAAAAAATTATCCAAACTGATCGTGAATAAACATTTACTTTAAACAGAGTAAGATCTCACCATAAAGTATCATCTGCATAGTGATTGTGAAAAGCCAAATTACAAACAAAAACAAATATGTTGAAACTATGATGTTTCTTCCTCTAATAAAATAGCACTTTCTTAAGGTCACTTTCTTGATTGTTAAAAAAAACAAAATACAATTTTATCATCCAGCCTCAAATAAATATAATATATTTATGTATATCTAATTACTGACCTTTGAAATATAAAAGATTACTTTTAACAAGTATTGATATTTGGAGATTGAAATGAATCAACAAAATTCTCGATAAGGCAGCGAAAATGCTTGAAGGAAAGAATCGACATCTGAGTTGTGTCCCCGAACCAGAAGCCATGGAGCTTTTATCCTTTTACTTAGGAAGGCGTTCGGTGTTGATTATGTGAATTGTTTCTACAATAACAATTAAAAACTTATAAAAATGATAGTGGTGCGGTCTTGGTTTTATTTTTTCTTAATCAGTTTCAACTTTTGAATGCTTGTTTCACCCATAAGTTGCCTCAATACAGAGACATGCTCATCATCTCCACGCTTTCCATGGAATATAAGGTTTTCATCAAAAATTAAAATAAAGATTGAACTTCTTAAGAGATAATACCATGTCAAGTAGTCGCGAATGTGGAATAGTGTTGGGAAAGGTGATTTAAAATTTGGTTAGGAGAGAGGGAAGCTTACATAGGATTTCATTAAGAATCCAAGTAGAAAACAGTGAAAAAAAATTGAAGAGGGAGAATCCAACAAATAAATTTGGTTTTAATTTATTTTCGTAACTTGGTTTCCAGAATAGCTTACCTAATTTTTGATTGAAAATACAACATAAATTATTTAGAAACTAGAGTAGATCTCAGTGTAAAGTATATGAGAAATACCTCGAATAAGTATCCTTCAGAGTTGAGTATTAACATTATGGTAGTCCAACGTTTCCACTGGAGCTCCTCAGCAATCTTTTCTAAGCCTACACGCGCACAAAAAAATATACCCAAAAGAAAAAATGCATGTGGGATGTGCAAAATAAACAGTTACACAATATGTGCTATGTACAATAACCATGGCTATAGGGAGTAAGAAGGCCAACCACCCATCTCCCAGAGAGAAGCAAATCTAAACAATAAAAAAAAGAAAATAAAAGAAAAGCCCACAAATATACTACGAGCAAGAACTGAGAAATAACGATGGATATTGCTAAAGCATTCACGAGACTAAGAAAAAAGAGAAGAAGAAATAAAAAACGAAAAAGGACAAATACACAAGGTGCAGCACATCAACACAAAATCAACAACCCATAGCCCTCACATGCGAGTATACGCGCGATGCATTGCTGCGCTCGGCCAACCCACCGCCCTCTATGCAGTTCTCTATAGCATTCTACTGTGCTCTGCTCAGCCCAACCGAACACAACAACCCACCATCCTCTATGCAATGCTGTGTAGCGGAATTCTGCTCACTTTGAATGCAGAAGCGATTAGCAGTATACAAAATTAATGAAGATAAATACATATCTATTTTCATGAATAGAGCTAATCCATATGTATATATACCATTAATGGAATTGGAGCTTGATGACATAACTCCTATGCCGAGCTCGATCACCTGGACGAAATGAACCACCATGCTACCAATTTACAGAAATTTCCTTTGAATTGCTTCGACATGCATGGTGGGGATTGTGAGGATTCTATGTACTCCATTCGCATTGGAGTCACAAAGGCTTTGCATTCTCCTTCTCGATGCCAAGAGATTAACCATCAGCTGTAACTTAGATGTGCACCTGTATATGGGCTTGCTTGCGTCTCTGGATGAATGGAAAACATCAATCCTTATCCTGGATTAACACTTTGATTTTAGTCTTTATATTAAATATATTAATCACTTGTGTCTATAATAAAGGTATTTTGTATTATTTAACATGGAATATAGAAGAATAAATATAATTGTGTTTTTTTAAGATATAAAGATATTTAATATAATATAATAACAGTTGATAATTTTGATTTTTATAATCTAAGTGACTAAATTTTATATAGATCAAAAAACTGGATTTTTTTTATTTTTTGAAAATTATTATTATTGAAATATACATATAAATTACATTAAAAAAATCACATAGTTTAATGTAACAACCATCTACTTAATCATTTACCTACTGTAAAAAAAAAATTAACATTCCTATCTTATGACTCAATCAAATCATAACGATGCCAAAGTGTAACACATAACGATGTCAATGTATAACACAGATCGGTCCTGTACTTTGGATAAGGTGTGAACTTGACTATATCAATTATGCAAAAGTTGTTAACCAGATATGGGTTGGTACTACGATCTGTGACTTTTAATGCTACCAATTAAATCTTTTGTCCGAATGCGATCATTGAATTGTGGGTTAAGGTTTATCGACTTCTATGGTTCGACCCTTATTATAATGGTGTTATGTATTGTAACTAAGAAATATTTAAATGTGTCATTTATTCGTCCGTTCATACGAACTGTCAACTCTGGTGTCATCTTGGGGTCCGTCAGACATGTGTTGTGAAACTTTGGTAACTACACCCTCCACATGGGCGACGCTGCGCCGTTGATGGAGATCTTATCCGACGGCTGTGGTGGTTCCAGTTTTCCAATGAACCCAGGCATAACCGTCTCCCCACTCATTTTCACATTCACGGAAAGTTCTGGAGCTCTGCGAAAGAAAGAGAGTTGGAGGTTTTCGGCAAGCGTTTTTCCATAGAAGCCCAGTGAAACCTTCCAGCATCACTTCGACAGGTAACCCTTTGGCACAGTCCCTGTAGAATTTTCTCCGTTTGTTCGCTTGGAGTGTTTTCTTCCGTCTAAGTGAAGATTTTCAGTTTCCAAACACTGTATTTCAGGTTAACTCAGCACTGTCGTCGTTTTGGTTTATTTTTTAATGAATTGTCTTTCTTGTGTTATGGCACAGGTTCCGGCGCTTATGTTTATTCAAACCACAGGTTAATTTTCTTCCCCTGTTCTGTGACAAAATTGCTTGAATTTGCCATAACGATTTATTTGCTACCCTAATTAACTCTATGTATTTGGCTTACAGGTAATAGCAAGATGCTACACAGTATTTCTTAAGTTTCCTGGATGGGTTATGGCCGCGATGAGGGTTTCTAAATTCTTGATCTTACCATAGGTACACCGCTTTCGTGCTTCGGAACCCCTTAATACTTGCACGTCCAACTTGTTCTGTTATTCGGGAGAAAAGATGAGATGTGGATAGGGTCTTAAGAACCAGTTCGCACTCATCTTTCAGCTTTATTTGAGACAGCTCCTTAGTTAAGTTAAGAGTAGCCCGCCTAGGGTTCTTAGGTTGTGGAGATTTGTAACTCGAGGAATGTTTACATGCTCTCAGGCTTCCAGTCTCGGACGTCATTGAAACTTTGTTTATTGTTCTTAAGCCGGGTTTCCGACCCTATTTTACTGTTTAAAGATTTCTGTAGCGTTGCTCCTTAATACTCTGAGTATTCCCTGTTGGACTCTTATTTTAAGAATAAAAGTGTTTTCTGGTACAGCGCACTAATCCCGTCTATTATACTTCCGCTATGGCTACCATTCTTATGAAAAAGGAGGAAAGAGTTATGTTTCTTTGATTGTACTTCCTTATTCGGTTTAACTACTTGTTTTGATGCATATTCATGCAAAAGCTGTTATGAATAAGTTCTTCCTTCTTTTAAAAGTACAGTGCATATGAACTAGTCTTTTAGGCTTATTTATTGTTCGGGTTATGAAACCCCTGATTGAACTTAGGTAGCACTGTTTTATTCTTGTGGACTACTCCTTCGTATTATACATGATGTTCCTCTAGAAGAGATAAGAGTCTTTTACTGGAAAGGAATTAAGGGTTTCCTGAAGTTTATCTGTTCTACAGTTTTAGCTTGCTTCTAGCTAGGAAAAATACAGAGTTTTTCTGGAAAGAAATTATGGGATTATGAAATTTAAATTATTTCTACGGAATTAAGTTCAGCTATCTGCTATTCCTTTGTTTACGCCTAAATTATTCTATGCAGAGTCGGTGTCCGGACCACCTGTCTCGTCCGAGGTGTTATAGACAGGAAGCAACTTATCCAGACACCTGAATCCTTTTCGGGCGTCTAGATTCACAGCTCTCCTGAATTTATTAGTCCTGTCTTTACATGGTTTGTGGCTAAGGTATTTTATTTAAGCACTGATAACAGGAAGACTTACTACATCCCTTTTAACTCTATCTTGTTTAACAGTCATTTTTGACTAAATAACTGCTATCAAAGCACTTTCATTCTTATTCTCTTCTACAGAACACATTGCTAATTAATGACATCTAGTAACTGGTTTTCTACTTTCCCACAGAGCAATAAATAAAATAGAAATACATTCGGAATGTTAGCACACTTGTAACAGACCAATCTTCTACTTCTATGAATTCCGGAAATGAAATAAACTGCTTGTATTTTTCTACTTATCTGTGACCAAATCTTTTTGATGGCACTCGTTACCTCCCAGCCATGAACTGGCAGCCGTGCCCCCCAGTTCTCCCCCGAGCTTCTGGTCTGGGTCGGAATGAACACAGTTTTCTAGAGGAGAGTTTTCGGGACAATCCGGTCCTACTCTCCGACTCCAGAGGAATAGGATTTTTCTGGGGAGTTCTCAGAACAGTCCGGTCCTCCTCTCCAACCCAGTACGCATCTGTGATGAAAACCTTTTCAATTTTTATAGAATTTCCTTCCCTTTCCTTTTTTCCACAGAACCCCTAACTTACCCTGGAACTCCCTTCTTATTCCAGAGTTTTCTTGGGGTAACTGTATAACTGTCTCATTCTGTTCAACCAACCAGATTTATTTTTACCATCAATTACTTTTACTAAAGTAATAATTCCCATCAATTTAATCCTTCTTTATAAAACAAAAGAAATTAATTTATTCAAATATATTTTTTCAAAACAACAGTAATCACACATAGTCCTTAACAAAAAAAACCTTAATCAGTTGTTAGTGGCTAAAAAGGTGGTTACAGTTTCCCCCCTCTGGAAGAAAACACCGTCCTCGGTGTTGTTATCCCAGCTCAGAAAAGAGTTCAGGATAAGCTTCCCGCACAAAATTTTCGTCTTCCCAAGTGGCCTCCTCAGGTCCAAAGTGCTTCCATTACACTTTAACCTGGGCGATGGCTCGTTTCCGGAGCATGATTTCCCTCCGGTCGATTATGCTGCTGGGTTCTACCAGAAATTCCCCGTCTGGTTCTACCTGCACAAAACGAACCTTTGTTAAACACATAAAATAAAAAAAAATAAGCTTTTAATATCTCATGATCGCTTAGCACTCATACCCATTCACTACCTGTATGTTCTGCCAGTGAATTACATGTCTTGGATCATGAACATATCGTTTTAATAACGATACATGGAAGACATTGTTCACCCGAATGTGGCTAGGAAGAGCCAAGCGATAGGCTACTGGTCCCACTCTTTCCAATATTTGGAAGGGACCACAGTAACGGGGTGCCAATTTTTCACAAGACGCCCATCTTAGTGTACTCTTCTTTGGTTTAATTCTAACATATACGTGATCTCCAACTTCATACTCCCGGTACGACCTCTTTTTATCTGCATACACTTTTTGTCTGTCTTGTGCTGCCTTCAAATTCTGCCGAATCTTTTTAACCTCTGTTTCCATTTCTGCTAGCATGTCTGGTCCTAACATCAATCTATTCTCGGGACTGCTCCAATTAATGGGGGTCCTGCACTGCCGCCCATACAGCGCCTCAAACGGACTCATCTTCAATGATTCCTGGTAACCATTATTGTACGCAAACTCTATCAAATGTAGATACTCCTCCCACTTAATTGGTTGCTGCATGACATACATTCTTAGCATGTCTTCCAGCACCTGATTTACTCGTTCAGTCTGACCGTCTGTTTGCGGGTGGTATGCAGTACTAAAATGTACTTGAGTTCCCAACCCTGTAAACAGTGCCTTCCAAAAGGCTGATGTAAATTTTACGTCCCTATCCGAGATAACGGTCTTAGGGATACCATGCAGTCTGAAGATTTCCCGCATAAATAAATCCGCAATCTGTACTGTCTTGTAGGTAGACTAGACAGGTATGAAATGTGCTGACTTACTTAACCGATCCACAACTACCATTATGGAATCATTACCCCGTTTTGTTTTTGGCAGTCCAGTGATAAAATCTAATGAAATTACTTCCCACTTCCATTCAGGAATTGGTATAGGCTGCATTAATCCCGCTGGATGCATGTGTTCTACTTTCACCTGCTGGCACTCCAAACACTTGGTTAAATAACTTGCCAAATCCCTTCTCATGCCGGGCCAATAGTAGTCTTTTCTTATGGCTGTCAGCATTTTTTGATATCCCGGGTGCCCTGCATAATTACTTCTATGATATTCATCCAGTATCATATTTTTTAACTCTATTCTGTTTGGAATGACTATTCTTTTTCTAAAAATCAGCAACTCATTCGGACCAATCTCATAGTCTCCATGTCCACCCTGACCTTCAGATTCTTGTGTCTGCTGCCACAAGTATCTATACTCAGGATCTTGTTCTGCTTCTTTTTTGATTTGTCCTAAAAATCTGTTTTCAATTTGGTTAACATATAACTCGTAAATGTTATGCAAATTTCTGCTTAAGGCATCCGCAACCTTGTTCTCCTTCCCTTTTACATGCTGTAGGTCAATGTCAAACTCGCTCAAGAAAGCATTCCATCTGGCCTGTCGGGAGTTTAAGTCAGCTTGCTTAAAATAACTGTTTAGACTACTGTGATCAGTCTTTAACAAAAATCTTTTCCCGAGTAAGTAATGCCTCCATACCTGGAGAGCATGCACCACAGCGGTCAGCTCCAAGTCATAAGCTGAATATCGATGTTCATACTCTTTTAACTTACGAGATTCGTATGCAATTACCTTTCCTTCCTGTGATAAAACAGCCCCAACTCCCTCCTTGCTTGCATCTGTACAAACCTCGAATTCCTTGTCTGGATCTGCCACACTTAACACTGGCGTTGTTGTCAACAGCTGCTTCAATCTTTCAAAACTATCCTGGCATTCTCTTGACCATTTAAAGATTTTCCCTTTCCTCTGCAGGGACGTAATGGGGAAGGCTATCTTTGAGAAACCTTTTATAAACCGCCGGTAGTAACCAGCAAGACCCATAAACGATCTTATATCTTCCACATTCTGTGGCACTTTCCATTCCATAATAGTTTTAATTTTCTCCGGGTCCACAGCTACACCCTCTTTAGATATTACATGTCCCAGGTACTGTATTTCTTCCTTGAAGAAATCACATTTACTGAATTTTTCATACAGTTGATGTTTCCTTAGTACCTCCAGCACCATCCGCAGGTGTTTTTCGTGTTCATCAGCACTCTTAGAATAAATCAAGATGTCATCAATGAAGATTAACACGAAATTGTCCAAGTAGGGGTGAAAAAATACTATGCATTAGCCTCATAAAAGTGGCTGGTGCATTAGTTAACCCAAAAGGTAGTACCATGAATTCATAATGGTCGTACCTGGTGCGAAAAGCAGTTTTGTGTATATCTTCATCCTTTATTCGGATCTGGTGATAACCGGATCGCAAATCAATTTTTGAAAACACAGTAGCTCCCCTTACCTGGTCAAACAGGTCATCAATATGGGGTAGGGGATATCTGTTTTTAACAGTCAGCTTGTTTAACTG
This sequence comes from Pinus albicaulis, assembly GCA_034641835.2. NCBI lineage: Eukaryota > Viridiplantae > Streptophyta > Pinopsida > Pinales > Pinaceae > Pinus > Pinus albicaulis. The sequence goes on along the minus strand of JAXQQM020062805.1, from coordinate 310,753 downwards.
TCGATAATCCATGCACATGCACAAGGTTCCATCCTTTTTCCTGACAAACAACACAGGTGCTCCCCAGGGCGACACACTGGGTCTGATATACCCCTTATCCAGCAATTCCTGAAGCTGCATTTTCAGCTCGGTCAATTCTGGCACACTCATGCGGTAGGGAGTTCGGGAAATTGGTGAAGCTCCCGGCAGCAGTTCTATTGTAAAATCAACCTCCCTTTTAGGTGGTAGTCCTGGTATTTCTTCAGGAAATACGTCTTTAAATTCCTGTATTACAGGTATATTTTCTAATGCAGCAGTCTTGTTCTTGAGTTCAGACAGCCCGACCTGTATGGCGTACATTTGGCATCCTTTCCTCATACACCGTGCCAACTGAGAAGCAGTAACTGGTCGCAGCTGTACAGGCTTCTTTAAACCCTGAATCTCTTGACGATTACCATTCTGATCTCTATAGTAGACTACTTTTTCCTTACAATCTATAAGAGTCCAATGTTTCTCCAACCAATCCATACCCAACAAGACATCATAAGAGCCCAAGGGCAGGATATTTAAATCCACCGTTAACTGCTGTCCACCGACTTGCAATGCACAATCTATTACTTTGGCACTAACTCTTCTTTTAGCTCGTGTAGCTAACTGAACCAACCAGCTTTTCTTAAATCTTTGACTTGACAATTTACAGTTTTCCACAATTCTAGGACTTATATAACTCAGACTTGCGCCTGGATCTACTAAAATAGAAATAGTTTGAGAGAACAAAATACCTTCCAGTTCTATCATGGTGGATTGAAAATCTGCTTGTCGATCCTCCAATGCAGCGTGAATCCTGGGTATGTTTCTGGCAATATCCCCCACCGTAGAAGCTTCCTGCAAATTATTCACGGTTTCAGCTTTACCCCACTGGGGACAATCTCGATAATAGTGCGCTGCCCCGCAGCCCAAACATTGTAGAGGTGGTCTCTGGTTTTAAGGTTGCTCAGGTCTATTTGAAGCTTCCACAGTTTTATCTTCCCCCGGCCATCTGATCCTTTGATGGTTTTTACCGAACTGCTTATTGACTGAATTCCTGGCTGAATTTCTGAAATTACTGGTCTTGTTCTTTTTGAAACCAGCACTGCTCCTATTTTCTTTCTTTGCTGGCCATCCTCTGCCTTGATCCACCTTGTTTTTTTCTTGCTGATAGCACAGCCTTGCTTTCCTGATAGCCTCATCCATCGTCCTAGGATTAACAAACTCAATACGTTCCTTCATGTGGACAGGTAAACTGCTCAGAAATCTCTGAACCTTGGCCTTTTCATCTCTTAGATACGGTACATAGCGCAGTATCGAGGTAAACTTGGTGATGAACTCGTCCATAGTCAATTGGCCTAGCCTTAAATCATGGAACTCTCGCGCTTTTTCATCGTAGAAACGCTCCGTCAGGTACTTGTCCTTAAAATATTGTTGAAACTGATCCCATGTTACGTCCTGATCCTCTATCCCTTTCACGTTCTTCACCTCTTCCCACCATAGGGTGGCTTTGTCCTTTAGCTGATAAATGGCTAATCGTGCCTTGAGACCACTTTCATAATCGTACACTTGGAAGAACTTGTTCATATTAATCAACCAGGCCTCTGCTACTTCCTCTTTTTCTCCGTCAAAGGTGGGTGGCTTAATCTTTCTGAACTCTCCATGTAATTCCACCTTCTGTATTTTTCCTGCCTTCCGTTCTGTTCCATTTCCAGATTTAGCCTCATTAAGGTTCCTGTTCGAAATATTGCGCTGGGACAGACTTCTCTCTTTTTGACTCATGTCTTGCTCTTCAGTTTGCTGTTCATTTCCTTCTTGATGCTCTCTGTCAGTACTGGGATTTTCATTTCTATGATTTTGTTTATCGGACAGACTTTTTAAGATTCTTTCCTGTTCCTGCATCATCCTGGCGTTTTCCTGACGTACCCTCTCCATTTCCTCTTGCAACTATTGTACCGTATGCAGTAGGATGCGGGTCTGCTGTTGCTGCTCTTCCATCAATCGGTTTGACCGCTGATGCTGTTCAATTCCCAACTGAACCCACATCTCAGGGTTGCCCCCTGACGGAGGCTGCATTTCTCCAGCGTTTCGCTGTGACTGTTGTGAAGGTGTCTGTCTCATTTGTCTTTCCATCTAATCGTCGGACTGTGCATAGGTAACACACAGTTTTAACGTTAGTTGGCCCAAATAGGGCCCAGCGTTGTAACGCTGTTCTGATACCACTTGTAACAACCATCTACTTAATCATTTACCTACTGTAAAAAAAAAATTAACATTCCTATCTTATGACTCAATCAAATCATAATGATGCCAAAGTGTAACACATAACGATGTCAATGTATAACACAGATCGGTCCTGTACTTTGGATAAGGTGTGAACTTGACTATAACAATTATGCAAAAGTTGTTAACCAGATATGGGTTGGTACTACGATCTGTGACTTTTAATGCTACCAATTAAATCTTCTGTCCGAATGCGATCATTGAATTGTGGGTTAAGGTTTATCGACTTCTATGGTTCGACCCTTATTATAATGGTGTTATGTATTGTAACTAAGAAATATTTAAATGTGTCATTTATTCGTCCGTTCATACGAACTGTCAACTCTGGTGTCATCTTGGGGTCCGTCATACATGTGTTGTGAAACTTTGGTAACTACACCCTCCACATGGGCGACGCTGCGCCGTTGATGGAGATCTTATCCGACGGCTGCGGTGGTTCCGGTTTTCCAATGACCCGAGGCATAACCGTCTCCCCGCTCATTTGCACATTCACGGAAAGTTCTGGAGCTCTGCGAAAGAAAGAGAGTTGGAGGTTTTCGGCAGGTGTTTTTCCATAGCAGCCCAGCGAACCCTTCCAGCATCACTTCGACAGGTAACCCTTTGGCACAGTCCCTGTAGAATTTTCTCCGTTTGTTCGCTTGGAGTGTTTTCTTCCGTCTAAGTGGAGATTTTCAGTTTCCAAACACTGTATTTCAGGTTAACTCAGCACTGTCGTCGTTCTGGTTTATTTTTTAATGAATTGTCTTTCTTGTGTTATGGCACAGGTTCCGGCGCTTATGTTTATTCAAACCACAGGTTAATTTTCTTCCCCTATTCTGTGACAAAATTGCTTGAATTTTCCATAACGATTTATTTTCTACCCTAATTAACTCTATGTATTTGGCTTACAGGTAATAGCAAGATGCTACACAGTATTGCTTAAGTTTCCTGGATGGGTTATGGCCGCGATGAGGGTTTCTAAATTCTTGATCTTACCATAGGTACACCGCTTCCGTGCTTCGGCACCCCTTAATACTTGCACGTCCAACTTGTTCTGTTATTCAGGAGAAAAGATGAGATGTGGATAGGGTCTTAAGAACCAGTTCGCACTCATCTTTCGGTCGTATTTGGGACGACTCTCTTAGTTAAGTTAAGAGTAGCCACGCCTAGGGTTCTTAGGTTGTGAATTTGTAACTCGAGGAATGTTTACATGCTCTCGGGGCTTCCGATCTCGAATGTTGAAACTTTGTTTATTGTTCTTAAGCCGGGTTTCCGACCCTATTTTACTGTTTAAAGATTTCTGGAGCGTTGCTCCTTAATACTCTGAGTATTCCCTGTTGGACTGTTATTTTAAGAATAAAAGTGTTTTCTGGTACAGCGCACTAATCCCGTCTATTATACTTCCGCTATGGCTACCATGCTTATGAAAAAGGAGGAAAGAGTTATGTTTCTTTGATTGTACTTCCTTATTCTGTTTAACTACTTGTTTTGATGCATATTCATGCAAAAGCTGTTATGAATAAGTTCTTCCTTCTTTTAAAAGTACAGTGCATATGAACTAGTCTTTTAGGCTTATTTATTGTTCGGGTTATGAAACCCCTGATTGAACTTAGGTAGCACTGTTTTATTCTTGTGGACTACTCCTTCGTATTATACATGATGTTCCTCTAGAAGAGATAAGAGTCTTTTACTGGAAAGGAATTAAGGGTTTCCTGAAGTTTATCTGTTCTACAGTTTTAGCTTGTTTCTAGCTAGGAAAAATACAGAGTTTTTCTGGAAAGAAATTATGGGATTATGAAATTTAAATTATTTCTGCGGAATTAAGTCCAGCTATCTGCTATTCCTTTGTTTACGCCTAAATTAGTCTATGCAGAGTCGGTGTCCAGACCACCTGTCTCGTCCGAGGTGTTATAGACACGAAGCAACTTATCCAGACACCTGAATCCTTTTCGGGCGTCTAGATTCACATCTCTCCTGAATTTATTAGTCCTGTCTTTACATGGTTTGCGGCTAAGGTATTTTATTTAAGCACTGATAACAGGAAGACTTACTACATGCCTTTTAACTCTATCTTGTTTAACAGTCATTTTTGACTAAATAACTGCTATCACAGCACTTTCATTCTTATTCTCTTCTACAGAACACATTGCTAATTAATCACATCTAGTAACTGGTTTTCTACTTTCCCACAGAGCAATAAATAAAATAGAAATACATTCGGAATGTTAGCACACTTGTAACAGACCAATCTTCTACTTCTATGCATTCCGGAAATGAAATAAACTGCTTGTATTTTTCTTCTTATCTGTGACCAAATCTTTTTGATGGCACTCGTTACCTCCCAGCCATGAACTGGCAGTCGTGCCCCCCAGTTCTCCCCCGAGCTTCTGGTCTGGGTCGGAATGAACACAGTTTTCTGGAGGAGAGTTTTCGGGACAATCCGGTCCTACTCTCCGACTCCAGAGGAATAGGATTTTTCTGGGGAGTTCTCAGAACAGTCCGGTCCTCCTCTCCAACCCAGTATGCATCTGTGATGAAAACCTTTTCAGTTTTTACAGAATTTCCTTCCCTTTCCTTTTTTCCACAGAACCCCTAACTTACCCTAGAACTCCCTTCTTATTCCAGAGTTTTCTTGGGGTAACTGTATAACTGTCTCATTCTGTTCAACCAACCAGATTTATTTTTACCATCAATTACTTTTACTAAAGTAATAATTCCCATCAATTTAATCCTTCTTTATAAAACAAAAGAAATTAATTTATTCAAATATATTTTTTCAAAACAACAGTAATCACACATAGTCCTTAACAAAAAAAACCTTAATCAGTTGTTAGTGGCTAAAAAGGTGGTTACATTTAATGTACGTTATTCATATCATTATTGATTTCAAATATATTCATATATCTGTTTTTAAATAATTATTATTTATTAGTCATGAATGTCTTAGAGTAGAGATGTTTATACACTAATGAAAAGTTGTATCTAATGTAACTATTATTATTATTATAAGTTTGGCAGTACCTTTCATTTTCTCTTTTTTTTTAATTTTTAACTCTATCTTTACCAACATGTCCAGATACATCACCGCGAAGGGAATTGAACTTGTGTGGAGTGCTATAACAACCCGCCTCATACATTCTCAATATTTTAAATGGAAAAATATTACTCATTGTCTCAGCACTTCATTAGCTTCCTAACTTTGATTCCAACTATAAAATCATTAATTTACTTTAGAATTTTTTACGACCATAACAATGATTATGTAAACATATCTATGAAAGTAAATAATTATGTAAAGATATCCAGGAAATTAAAGTTAATGTGAGCTATAAAACATGAGTAGGAGTTTCAACTATTGTATAACTCTCATAAATAATCTAAATTGGTAATTGGAGCAACTAGTTAGAATCCAATCAAAATGATACTCTAGCATGCTATCATTTTTTAACTTTTTATCTTTTTCGGGAATAAATTATCTAATCAAGAAAACTTTTTATCCTTTTCAGGAAGAAATGATCTAATTAAGAAATTAGAAACTAACACTTACAGTAGATTTTCAAAAGCATATTGTTAGTGAAATTTCAAAGTGAAATCAATGTTAAAGTTAGTCATATATTTTTATTATATTTTAATTCAAATTTTTTTAGGTATCCTATTTGATATTTTCCTCCTCTATTCTTTGAAAAATTCAACAACAAAACTATATATCAAGTTATTAATATTGTATTTGTATATTTTGTAAGGTGTATTTTTCATTCCCATACTCTCTTGGGGTCATCTTCATGTTGATTTCATATTTTATGGATTCAATAGACATGATGAAAATTAAATACCAACTAGATATCCAAATTTACACTAGATATAAGTAGTTTCCAAATATTTCACAACCCGCCCTTCCTCTTTAAGATGACCTAATGTTCATCGAAATAATATTTGATATAAATTGAATCCAAGAGACACATAGTTTTATTCCTTTCCCAACAGTTTCATCGCATGAACATACGGAATGGGGTCACCTTGTAAAAATAGGTTATGAAGCGGGAAAGATAATAAGTAATCAGAGAGCCTCCATCTTTCAAACATGTGTAAGCTTAATCCCATATATGTTCCACATGTTTCTCATGGATAACACTTGTATGTAAGACATGAATCATAGATGGACATGTCTCACAACAATTGTAACCTCATGATCAAGGTTTGTGTTTTAATTTATTTGAATACAATTTCATCAGTGGAACTTTCCATCCCAAATATGAAGCAAAAGATGCTCCTATTCATCCTAAATCTTTCTATGCCTCCAATAAAAAACACATACACACTTCTCTTCCATAAAACTAACCCAATCAAACTTTTTCTATGTCAAAATTCATTTTTGTTGTAGAATGGATGAAATGAATGCATTATTGATCTATTTTAATGGATTATTGAGGAAACATATAAGCTACACTTATGGAATAAATTGAAAACACCAAAGTGTGATGCAATAATGTACATTCATTTTCAAATGGTAACGAGAAAATGGAAACAACATGAAACAAAACAATGATTTCAGATTTATGTAAATACGAGTAATATAATCACTTGCTGTATAATTGATAAATAGTGACTCAACTGTTAATTTTTTAGGTCTAGATTATTATTTTCTATTGATAATTGAATTTTTAAACATTCACCCCACAACATATTCAATTATTAGCAATTGTGTAGAAAGAACAATAACTTCAACATTACAATGAAACATAAATGAACATTAGAAGAAAAGCATGCATAAAAGAGACATCAATATTTTTGTCAGAACCTCAGCAAAACCCTACAAAAGGGAAAACCCATCCAAATTATTCTTCTATTGGATATTCATTAATTTTTTATTTGAGACACAAAGCACATCCATAATGAGATGCATTTAACCTGTGTTGTAAGAAACAACCCCCGAGGTGGCGTCTTGACTCTTCGTACCCGAAACTCATCGCAACACTGAAATGCCACTAAAACACCACTGAAATGAAGCTGAAACATTTGGGTGGAGTTTCGTGATTTGGAAATTCCAATGAAACGTCGTTGATAGGTTTCTATGGAGTTTCATCCTAATTCTTCCCTATTTTTGACTAATTTTGACCCATTTCCAGGACTTTTTTCCTTTTGCGGGCTCACTCAAGCACCGAAGAAGGTTGTGGGGCCCTTCTATGGCCAAAATAGATTCAATATAGCACTAAATTTGATGTGTAATAACTCCACACACTAATCTATCTCTAATCAATCCACGCTCTTAAAAATTCACTTGTTCTAATTTTGTTAATGAAGATGACGATTAGGATTATAATATATTTAATTGTACTTGTCATTACCATATGTTATGCCTCATTTTCAGCACATATAACCATGTATAAAAGATAATTTTAGATGTAAAGCCTCATGTGTATAGGTTAATATTATAATCTTGGATGTACAACCTCCTTTATAAATGATAATATTGGATTTCAAATGATTTAATGATTTATGAGAGTTAACATAGACCGGGTTTTACACGTCTCATTCTTTTTTTCTTGCAAGTTGTGTTTTAACTTATTTTTAAAAGAATTATATATATATATATAACATTTCCATTTTTCGGCGGTCACATTCCCAACCATACCCATTTCATAAACTTCCAAAGTTTTCAGCACTTCTTGCAACTTAGCATTTAACATATCAGGTCTTTTAGGGCCCACCAAAGTTAGTTCACAATGACATTTGTAAATTGAACAATTTGATATCTAGAGAGTTATTTCAATATCATTGTATGTTGTCATCATCATTGTTATACAATTTCGTCATTGTCTCACTGTAATATAGATCAACATTGTCATTAAGGTCACCAACTTTTTTTCCTATATATTTTCACCTTATCATTGTATTGTTTGGAGACTCATTGTTCTTGCACCATGGTTACTGTCATGAAGAAGGTTATTATCACCTTCCTCCTCCTCCTCCTCCTCCCTCTCACTCGTCGCCGCCTCCTCCTCCCTTTCTCTCTCTCCCCTCTCCCCCTCCCTCTCACTCTCCCTCACCCACTATCCCCCTCCTCCTCCCCCTCCCTCCTTCTCTCTCTGCCTCCCTCTCTCCCCTTCCCCCTCCCCCTCCACCTCCTCCCCTACCTCTCCCTCTCTCCCACCTCCCTCTCCCTATCCCTCTCCCTCTAACCTTCCCCGTCCACCTCCTCCCCTACCTCTCCCTCTCTCCCCCCTCCTCATCCTCCCTCTCACTCGCTACCCTCTCCCCGTCCCTCTCCCTCTCTCTCCCATCTCCCCCTCTCTCTCACTCTCTACCTCCCCCCTCTCTCTCTCTCTCTTTCTCCTCCTCCCCCCCTCTCTCTCTCCTCCGCCTACCTCTCTCATGCTCCCCCTCCACCTCCTCCCCTACCTCTCCCTCTCTCCCCCGTCCCTCTCCCTCTCACCTTCCTCCTCCTCCTCCTCCCTCTCACTCGCTGCCCGCTCCCCGTCCCTCTCCCTCTCCCCCACCTCCCCCAACCCCTCCTTCTCCCTCTCTCCGCCTCCCTCTCCCTCTCACCTTCCTCCACCTCCTCCTCCCTCTCACTCGCTGCCCCCTCCTCCTACCCTTCTCTCCGTCCCCCCCCCTTCTCTCTCTCTCTTTATCCTCCTCCCCCCCTGTCTCTCCACTCTCCCCCAATCTCTCCCTCTCTCCCTCTCACTCGTTGTCTCCTCCTTCTCCCTCCCTTCCCCCTCCTCCTTCTCCCTCCTCCTCCCCCTCCCTTCGCCTCCTCCTTCTCCCTCCCCTCCCCCTCCAACCCAACCTATCCTCTCTCCCCTCTCCCTCTCCCTCTCCCTCTCCCTCCTCCTCCTCCTTCCTCTCACTCTCTGTCGCCTCCCTCTCCCTCACCTCCCCCTCCTCCTCCCCCTCCCTCCTTATTTCTCTGCCTCCCTCTCCCTCTCACCTCTCTCCCCCTCCCTCTCATTCGCTGCTCCCTCCTACTCCCCCCCCCCTCTCCCTCTCTCCCTCCCCCCCCTCTCTCTCTCCCCTCTGCCTCCCTCTCTCCTCCTCCCCTACTTCTCCCTCTCCCCCCTCTCCCTCTCCCTCTCGTTCTCCCTCTCACCTTCCTCCTCCTCATCCTCCCTCTCACTCGCTGACCCCTCCCCATCCCTCTCCCTCTCTCTCCCCTCTCCCCCTCTCTCTCCCTCTCTCTCCCCTCCCTCTCCCTCTCCCTCTCACCATCCTCCTCCTCCTCCCTCTCACTCGCTTCCCCCTCCCCGTCCCTCTCCCTCTCTCCCACCTCCCCCTCCACACCCCCCCCTCTCTCTCTCTCTCCTCACTGCCCATCTCTCTACCTTTGTCCCTCTCACTTCCTCTCCTACTATCCTTACTTACCTTGCTTAATATGTCTTTCAAAAATTCCATCTCAAGCTCTCTCTCCTCCGCCTGCCCCTCCCCGTCCTCCACTACCTCTCCCTCTCCCTCTCACCTTCCTCCGCCTCCTCCTCCCTCTCACTTGCTGCCCCCTCCTCCTCCCCTTCCCTCTCCCCCTCTCTCTCTCTCTTTCTCCTCCTCCCTCTCTCTCTCCCTCTCTCTCTTCTCACTGCCCATCTATCTACCTTTGTCCCTCTCACTTCCTCTCCTACTATCCTTACTTACCTTGCTTAATATGTCTTTCAAAAATTCCATCTCAAGCTCTATCTCTCTGCCTCCCTACCCACATCTCTCTGCCCCTCACTCCCTCTTTTTCTCCATCTTCCCCTCTGTCTTTGACATCTCTTTCTCACTCTACTAATCTCTCTTTTTACCTCTCTCTCCTACTAGAGCTATCCTTTTCTACATCTCTCACCCTATCACTCATCTCCTTCTCTCCCTCAATCTCTCACACATGTAGACCGACTTGCTCACTCTCTCCTCTTGTCTCCCTCTTCCTATCTATTCCCCACTTTCCCATTCTCACTATCTACCCACATTTCCCTCTTCACATTTATCTTCTTTCATCCTAATATCGCTATCTCCTTCTCTCCCTCTCTCCCACACATGTACACCCACTAACTCACTCTCTCCTCTTGTCTTCCTCTTCCTATCTCTTCCCCACTTTCCCATCCTCACTATTTACCCACATTCCCATCTTCACATTTATCTTCTTTCATCTTTCTCTCTACCTCTTTGCTCTAAAATACACTAAAATATTAAAAGCTTTACTTTAATAAAATTCATATGAAAAAATACACTAAAATATTGAAAGCTAATATGTATAATATATAAGAAAGTACAAACAAATTTACATAAAAATAAAATCAAATTGAAATTGAAATTTTCAATCAAAATATACTATTTTTGATAATCATTTTCTGTCTACTAACTACTATTGAATAAACTTTAATTTTATTTTTAAATCTGAAAATATAGTATATATCTCAAATATATTTCTAAAAAATAAAAACTAAAAAATACATCTACTTCATATTCAAAACAATTCAATGAAATTTCCCCAAAATACTGTTTCTCCCCAATCTAATAAATACAAATGCACAAAATATCATTTAAATATATCAATAATAAATATTATTTACAATTTAATTTAATTGTGACTAAAAAAATAACAATACTTTATAATAAAAATTATCCAAATTGATCGTGAATAAACATTTACTTTAAACAGAGTAAGATCTCACCATAAAATCTCATCTGCATAGTGATTGTGAAAAGCCAAATTACAAACAAAAACAAATATGTTGAAACTATGCTGTTTCTTCCTCTAATAAAATAGCACTTTCATAAGGTCACTTTCTTGATTGTTAAAAAAAACACAATACAATTTTATCATCCAGCCTCAAATAAATATAAAATATTTGTGTATATCTAATTACTGACCTTTCAAATATAACGATTACTTTAATAAGTATTGATATTTGGAGATTGAAATGGATCAACAAAATTCTCAATAAGCTGACGAAAACGTAAACGAAGGAAAGAATCAGAATACAAGGTTATTGTCCCCGAACCAGAAGCCATGGAGCTTTTATCCTTTAACTTAGGAAGGCGTTCGGCGTTGATTATGTGAATTGTTTCTACAATAACAATTAACAACTTATAAAAATGATAGTGGTGCGGTCTTGGTTTTATTTTTTCTTAATCAGTTTCGACTTTTCAATGCTGGTTTCACCCATAAGTTGCCTCAATACGGGGACATGCTCATCATCTCCAGGCTCTCCATGGAATATAAGGTTTTCATCAAAAAATTAAAATAAAGCCTGAACTTATTGAGAGAGAATATCATGTCAAGTAGTCGCGAATGTGGAATACTGTTGGGAAAGGTGACTTAAAATTTGCTTACGAGAGAGCGAAGCTTACTTAGGTTTTCGTTAAGAATCCAAGTAGAAAACAGTGAAAAAACATTCAAGAGGGAGAATCCAACAAAGGAAGATGGTTTTAATTTATTTTCGTAACTTGGTTTCCAGAATAGCTCAGTGTAAAGTATATGAGAAATACCTCGAATAAGTATTCTTCAGAGTTGAGTATTAACATTATGGTAGTCCAACGTTTCCACTGGAGCTCTTCTGCAATCTTTTTTAAGCCTGCACGCGCACAAAAAAATATACCCAAAAGAAACAGTGCATGTGGGATGTGCAAAATAAACAGTTACACAATATGTGCTATGTACAATAACCATGCCTATAGGGAGTAAGAAGGCCAACCACCCATCTCCCAGACAGAAACAAATCTAAACAATTAAAAAAAAGAAAATAAAAGAAAAGCCCAGGAATATACTACGAGCAAGAAGTGAGAAATAACGATGGATATTGCTAAAGCATTCACAGACTAAGAAAAAAGAAGAAGAAATAAAAAACGAAAAAGGACAAATACACAAGGTGCACTGCATCAGCACAAAATCAACAACCAACCGCCCTCTATGCCGTGCTCTGTAGCAGTCTGTTGTGCTCTGCTCAGCAACCCACCGCCCTCTATGCAGTTCTCTATAGCATTCTACTGTGCTCTGCTCAGCCCAACCGAACACAACAACCCACCATCCTCTATGCACGGCTGTGTAGTGGAATTCTGCTCAGTTTAAATGCAGAAGTGATTAGCAGTATACAAAATTGATGAAGATAAATACATATCTATTTTCATGAATAGAGATAATCCATATGTATATATACCATTAATGGAATAGGAGCTTGATGAGATAACTCCTATGCCGAGCTCGATCACCTGGACGAAATGAACCACCATGCTACCAATTTACAGAAATTTCCTTTGAATTGCTTCGACATGCATGGTGGGGATTGTGAGGATTCTATGTACTCCATTAGCATTGGAGTCACAAAGGCTTTGCATTCTCCTTCTCGATGCCAAGATATTAACCATCAGCTGTAACTCAAATGTGCACCTGTATATGGCCTTGCTTGCGTCTCTGGATGAATGGAAAACATCAATCCTTATCCATTTCTTCATGTCCTCAACGGCTATGCTTTTCTCAATTGACTTTCCCAAACTACAATGCCCGTTCATTTATTCTTGCCCACAACGGCTATGGTTTTTTAAATTCGCTCTTTCCCTCCCAAAGTACATCATAGCCGTTTTAATGCACCTGCCATCCCAGACTCCGCTGGTGCCCACACTGCTGACCTGGTCGATGGTTATTTTCAAGCTAGGAGTGGCGTTGCCACGTGACGTGGCACTGACTTCAAATTTGGTAAGGCACGTTAACCACCATTCATTTGATGCTAAAATTTAAATTATAAAATCTGCGATGATATACTTAGGTCTGTGGTAAAATTCTTTAATTAAATTAGATATTTTGGGAATAAAATTTATTAGCCATCAATTTAATGTTAAAATAGTAAAATTTATGAGCCATCATTGGATGTTAACTATTTGCATAATTGATTGTAGAAAATTAAGAGGATGTAACTAGTGTGGTAACACTTTGATTCAAGTCTTTATAATAAATATATTAATCACTTGTCTATATTAAGTATTTTGTATTATTTAACTTTGGAATATAGAATAAATATAATTATGTTTTTTGAGATATAAAGATATTTAATATAATATAATAATGGTTGATAATTTGATTTTTATAATCTAGTGATAATTTTTATATAGATCAAAAAGCTGGATTTTTTATTTTTGAAAATTATTATTATTAAATATACATATAATTTAAATAAAAAATCACATAGTTTTAATATCGTTATTCATATTATTAGGTACTAAATATATTCATATATCTATTTTTAAATAATTATTTATTAATCATGAATGTATTCGATAAGAGATATTTTATACTTTAATGAAAAGTTGTATCTAATATAACTATTATTATTATTATTATAAGTTTGGCAGTACCTTTCATTTTTTCTTTTTTTTCTTTTTAACTCTATCTTTATCAACATGTACAAATACATCACCCCAAAGGGAATTGAACTTGTGATGAGTGCTATAAAAACCGGCCTCATAAGTTCTCAATATTTTAAATGGAAAAATATTACTCATTATCTCAGCCCTTCATTAGGTTCCTAACTTTGATTCCAACTATAAAATCATTTATTTACTTTACAATTTTTTACGACCATAACAATGATTATGTAAAAATATCTATGAATGTAAATGATTATGTAAAGATATCTAGGAATGTAAGGTTAATGTGAGCTATAAAACATGACTAGGAGTTTCAACTATTGTTTAACTCTCACAAATAATCTAAATTGGTAATTGGAGCAACTAGTCAGAATCCAATCAAAATGATATTCTAACATGCTATCAATTTTTAACTTTTATTTTGATATTCTAACATGCTATCATTTTTTAACTTTTTCTCTTTTTCAGGAATAAATTATCCAATCAAGAAAACTTTTTTATCCTTTTCAGGAAGAAATGATCTAATTAAGAAATTAGAAACTAACACTTTGAGTAGAAATTAAGGATGTAACTAGTGTTGTAACACTTTGATTTTAGTCTTTATATTAAATATATTAATCACTTGTGTCTATAATAAAGGTATTTTGTATTATTTAACATGGAATATAGAAGAATAAATATAATTATGTTTTTTAAGATATAAAGATATTTAATATAATTATTTTTAACTGGATATTTTTTTATTTTTTGAAAATTATTATTATTGAAATATACATATAAATTACATTAAAAAAATCACATAGTTTAATATATGTTATTCATATCATTATTGATTTCAATTATATTCATATATCTGTTTTTAAATAATTATTATTTATTAGTCATGAATGTATTAGAGTAGAGATGTTTATACACTAATGAAAAGTTGTATCTAATATAACTATTATTATTATTATAGGTTTGGCAGTGCCTTTCATTTTCTCTTTTTTTTCTTTTTAACTCTATCTTTATCAACATGTCCAGATACATCACCCCGAAGGGAATTGAACTTGTGTTGAGTGCTATAACAACATCTATGGTTCTCAATATTTCGTGGAAAAATATTGCTATTTGTCTGTTGTCATTAGCTTCCTAACTTGATTCCCAACTATAAAATCATTAATTTACTTTAGAATTTTTTACGACCATATAATGAATTATGTAAAACATATCTATGAAAGTAAATGATTATGTAAAATGATATTCTAACATGCTATCATTTTTAACTTTTTAACTTTTCAGAATAAATTATCTAAACAAAGCAAACTTTTTATCCTTTTAGAAGAAATGATCTGGGTAGAAATTAGAAACTAACACTTGTTGATTTTAAAAGCATGTTGTAGTAAAATTTCAAAATTATGAAATCAATGTTAAAGTTAGTCATATATTTTTATTATATTTTATTTCAAATTTTTTTAGGTATCCTATTTGATATTTACCTCCTCTATTCTTTGAAAAATTCAACAACAAAACTATATATCAAGTTATTAATATTGTATTTGTATATTTTATAAGGTGTATTTTCATTCATACTCTTGGGTCATCTTCATGTTGATTTCATGGCACATGAGGATTCAATAGACCTTGATAGAGTCATCTCTGACTTAGATATCCAAATTTACACTAGATATAAGTAGTTTCCAAATATTTCACAACCTGCCCTTCCTCTTTATGATGACCTAATGTTCATCGAAATAATATTTGATGTAAATTGAATCCAGGAGACACATAGTTTTATTCCTTTCCCAACAGTTTCATCGCATGAACATACGGAATGGGTTCACCTTGTAAAAATAGGATATGAAGAGGGAAAGATAATAAGTAATCAGAGAGCCTCCATATTTCAAACATGTGTAAGCTTAATCCCATATATGTTCCACATGTTTCTCATGGATAACACTTGTATGTAAGACATGAATCATAGATGGACATGTCTCACGACAATTGTAACCTCATGATCAAGGTTTGTGTTTTAATTTAATTTAGAATACAGATTTTCATCGGTGGAACTTTCATCCAACTATGAAGCGAAAAGATGCTCCTATTCATCCTAAAACATTTTACAATAAAAAACACATACACACTTCTCTTCCATAAAACTAACCCAATCAAACTTTTTCTATAAAATCTCGTCAAAATTCATTTTTGTTGCACAATGGATGAAATGAATACATTATTGATCTACTTTAATGGATTATTGAGGAAACATATAATCTACACTTATTAAGATAAGTAAAAACACAAAATGTGAATTAAATAATAATACATTCATTTTCAAATAGTAATAGAAAATGGGCTGTAACATAGGCTCAGCAATAAATTTGAGATATATGTAAATACGGAAGTAATATAATGTACATTTATAATTAAGTAAATAGTGACTCAACAATTTTTTAGGTCTAGATATTATTTTCTATTGATAGTAGTTTTAATAATTCACCCCACAACATATTCAATTAAAGCTAGTCATTGTATGAAAGAACAATAACTTCAACATTACAACAAAACATAAAAAGAACATTAGAAGAAAACTGGCCAGAAAGAGACATCTATGTTTTTGTCGAACCTCGGTAAAACCCCAGAGGAAAGCCCATCAGAATTATTCTTCGTGGATGTTATTAAATTTTTTGTTGAGACACAAAAATTATCACACAATGAGATGCATTTAACTTTTGTGTGTTGTAAGAAACAACCCTCGAGGTGGCGTCTTGACTCTTCGTACCCGAAAATCATCGCAACACTGAAACGCCACTAAAACGCCACTGAAATGAAGCTGAAACATTTGGGTGGAATTTCCTGATTTGGAAATTCCAATGAAACGTCGTTGATAGGTTTCTATGGAGTTTCATCCTAATTCTGCCCCATTTTCGACTAATTTTGACCCATTTCCATGACTTTTTTCCTTTTGAGACTCCTCGGCCCTGAAAGGTTTAGAGGAGCCACTCTATGTTAAAAATAGTTAAATATGCCTTTTCTGAAATTTTGTATCTCTAAACAACTCCACACCACCTAATCTATATCTAATCAATCCACGCTCTTAAAAATTCACTTGTTCTAATTTTGTTAATGAAGATGACGATTAGGATTATAAAATATTTAATTGTGTATTAATTGTATATTGTACCTCATTTTAGGCACATATAGCCATGTATAAAGGATAATTTTAGATGCAAAGACTCATGTGTATAGGTTAATGTTCATCTGGATGTACAACTCATATATAAATGATAATATTGGATTTCAAATGATTTAATGATTTATGAGAGTTAACATAGACCGGGTTTTACACGTCTCATTCTTTTTTTCTTGCAAGTTGTGTCTTTTTTTCAATTTTTGGGCGGTCACGTTTCCAACCATACCCATTTCATAACCTTCCAAAGGTTTCAGCACTTCGTGCAACTTAGCATTTAACATATCAGGTCTTTTAGGGCCCACCATAGTTAGTTCACAATGACATTTGTAAATTGAACAATTTGATATCTAGAGAGTTATTTCAATATCATTGTATGTTGTCATCATCATTGTTATACAATTTCGTCATTGTCTCACTGTAATATAGATCAATATTGTCATTAAGGTCACCAACTTTTTTTCCTATATATTTTAACCTTATCATTGTATTGTTTGGAGACTCATTGTCCTTGCACCATGGTTATTGTCATGAAGAAGGTTATTATCACCTTCCTCCTCCTCCTCCTCCTCCTCCCTCTCACTCGTCACCCCCTCCTCCTCCCTCTCACTCTCCCCTCCCCCCCTCCCTCTCACTCTCCCTCACCCTCTATCCCCCTCCTCCTCCCCCTCCCTCCTTCTCTCTCTGCCTCCCTCTCTCCCCTTCCCCCTCCACCTCCACCTCCTCCCCTACCTCTCCCTCTAACCTTCCTGCTACACCTCCTCCCCTACCTCTCCCTCTCTCCCCCCTCCTCATCCTCCCTCTCACTCGCTGCCCTATCCCCCTCTCTCTCCCTCTCTCCCTCCCCCCTCTCTCTCTCCTCCGCCTACCTCTCACCTCCCCTCCCTCCCTTCTTTGTCTCCCCCCTCCCTCTCCCTCTCACCTTCCTCCTCCTCCTCCTCCCTCTCACTCGCTGCCCCCTCCCCGTCCCCCTCCCTCTCCCCCACCTCCCCCAACCTCTCCCTCTCCCTCTCTCCCCCTCCCTCTCCCTCTCACCTTCCTCCACCTCCTCCTCCCTCTCACTCGCTGCCCCCTCCTCCTACCCTTCTCTTCCTCCCCCCCCCTCTCTCTCTCTCTCTTTATCCTCCTCCCCCTTTGTCTCTCCCCTCTCCCCCAATCTCTCCCTCTCTCCCTCTCACTCATTGCCTCCTCCCCCTCCCTCCCCTCCCCCTCCTCCTCCCTCCTCCTCCCCCTCCCTCCGCCTCCCTCTCTCCCACTCCCCTTCTCCATCCCCCTCCACCCCAACCTCTCCCTCTCTCCCCTCTTCCTCTCCCTCTCCCTCTCCCTCCTCCTCCTCCTGCCTCTCACTCGCTATCGCCTCCCTCTCCCTCACCTCCCCCTCCTCCTCCCCCTCCCTCCTTCTTTCTCTGCCTCCCTCTCCCTCTCACCTCTCTCCCCTCTCCCCCTCCCTCTCATTCGATGCCCCCTTCTACTCCCCTTCTCTCTCTCCCCTCTCCCCTTCCCTCTTCCTCCCCATCCCCCCCTCTCTCTCTCTCTCCCCTCTGCCTCCCTCTCTCCTCCTCCCCTACTTCTCCCTCTCCCTCTCCTTCTCCCTCTCACCTTCCTCCTCCCCATCCTTTCTCTGACTCGCTGACCCCTCCCCATCCCTCTCCCTCTCTCTCCCCTCTCCCTCTCTCTCTCCCTCTCTCTCTCCTTCGCCTCCCTCTCTCCCCCTCCCCATCCACCTCCTCCCCTACCTCTCCCTCTCTCCCCCCTCCCTCTCCCTCTCCCTCTCCCTCTCACCTTCCTCCTCCTCCTCCTCCCTCTCACTCGCTGCCCCCTCCCCGTCCCTCTCCCTCTATCCCACCTCCCCCTCCACACCCCCCCCCCCTGTCTCTCTCTCTCTCTCCTCACTGCCCATCTCTCTATCTTTGTCCCTCTCACTTCCTCTCCTACTCTCCTTACTTACCTTGCCTAATATGTCTTTCAAAAATTCCATCTCAAGCTCTCTCTCCTCTGCCTGCCCCTCCCCGTCCTCCCCTACCTCTCCCTCTCTCTCTCACCTTCCTCTGCCTCCTCCTCCCTCTCACTCGCTACCCCCTACTCCTCCCCTTCCCTCTCACCCCCTCTCTCTCTCTTTCTCCTCATCCCTCTCTCTCTCCCTCTCTCTCTCCTCACTACCCATCTATCTACCTTTGTCCCTCTCACTTCCTCTCCTACTATCCTTACTTACCTTGCTTAATA
This sequence comes from Pinus albicaulis, assembly GCA_034641835.2. Taxonomy (NCBI): domain Eukaryota; kingdom Viridiplantae; phylum Streptophyta; class Pinopsida; order Pinales; family Pinaceae; genus Pinus; species Pinus albicaulis. The sequence goes on along the minus strand of JAXQQM020062805.1, from coordinate 291,759 downwards.
TGTCTTTCAAAAATTCCATCTCAAGCTCTATCTCTCTACCTCCCTACGCAGATCTCTCTGCCCCTCACTCCCTCTTTTTCTCCATCTTCCCCTCTGTCTTTGACATCTCTTTCTCACTCTACTAATCTCTCTTTTTACCTCTCTCTCCCACTAGAGCTATCCTTTTCTACATCTCTCACCCTATCACTCATCTCCTTATCTCCCTCAATCTCTCACACATGTAGACCGACTTGCTCACTCTCTCCTCTTGTCTCCCTCTTCCTATCTCTTCCCCACTTTCCCATTCTCACTATCTACCCACATTTCCCTCTTCACATTTATCTTCTTTCATCTTAATATCACTATCTCCTTCTCTCCCTCTCTCTCACACACATGTACACCCACTAACTCACTCTCTCCTCTTGTGTTCCTCTTCCTATCTCTTCTCCACTTTTCCATCCTCACTATTTACCCACATTCCCATCTTCACATTTATCTTCTTTCATCTTCCTCTCTACCTCTTTGCTCTAAAATACACTAAAATATTAAAATCTTTACTTTATAAAATTCATATGAAAAAATACACCAAAATATTGAAAGGTAATGTGTACAACATATAATAAAGTACAAACAAATTTACATGAGAATAAAATCAAATTAAAATTGAAATTTTCAATCAAAATATACTATTTTTCATAATCATTTTCGGTCTACTAACTACTATTTATTTACATTGAATAAACTTTAATATTCTTTTTAAATCTGAAAATATAGTATGTATCTCAAATATATTTCTAAAAATTAAAAACCCAAAAATACATCTACTTCATATTCAAAACAATTCAATGAAATTTCCTCAAAATATTGTTTCTCCCTAATCTAATTAATACAAATGCACAAAATTCCATTTAAATATATCAATAATAAATATTACTTACAATTTAATTTAATTGTGACTAAAAAAATAACAATACTTTATAATAAAAACTTACCCAAACTGATCGTGAATAAACATTTACTTTAAACAGAGTAAGATCTCACCATAAAATCTCATCCGCATAGTGATTGTGAAAAGCCAAATTACAAACAAAAACAAATATGTTGAAACTATGATGTTTCCCTCTAATAAAATAGCACTTTCTTAAGGTCACTTTCTTGATTGTTAAAAAAAACACAATACAATTTTATTAATCTATTTATAAATAAATGTTTGTGTATAGTCTTGACCTTTCAAATATAACGATTACTTTAATAAGTATTGATATTTGGAGATTGAAATGGATCAACAAAATTCTCAATAAGCTCACAAACACGTAAACGAAGGAAAGAATCAGCATACAAGGTTATTTTCCCCGAACCAGAAGCCATGGAGCTTTTATCCCTTTACTTAGGAAGGCGTTCGACGTTGATTATGTGAATTGTTTCTACAATAACAATTAACAACTTATAAAAATGATAGTGGTGCGGTTTTGGTTTTATTTTTTCTTAATCAATTTCGACTTTTGAATGCTTGTTTCACCCATAAGTTGCCTCAATACGGGACATGCTCATCATCTCTAGGCTCTCCATGGAATATAAGGTTTTCATAAAAAAATTAAAATAAAGCCTGAACTTATTGAGAGAGAATATCATGTCAAGTAGTCGCGAATGTGGAATACTGTTGGGAAAGGTGACTTAAAATTTGCTTACGAGAGAGCGAAGCTTACTTAGGTTTTCGTTAAGAATCCAAGTAGAAAACAATGAAAAAACATTCAAGAGGGAGAATCCAACAAACAAAGATGGTTTTAATTTATTTTCGTAACTTGGTTTCCAGAATAGCTTACCTAATTTTTGATTGAAAATACAACATAAATTATTTAGAAACTAGAGTAGAGCTCAGTGTAAAGTATATGAGAAATACCTCTAATAAGTATTCTTCAGAGTTGAGTATTAATATTATGGTAGTCCAACGTTTCCACTGGAGCTCTTCAGCAATCTTCTCTAAGCCTGCACGCGCACAAAAAAATATACCCAAAAGAAACAGTGCATGTGGGATGTGCAAAATAAACAGTTACACAATATGTGCTATGTACAATAACCATGGCTATAGGGAGTAAGAAGGCCAACCACCAATCTCCCAGACATAAACAAATCTAAACAATTAAAAAAAAGAAAATAAAATAAAAGCCCAGGAATATACTACGAGCAAGAAGTGAGAAATAACGATGGATATTTCTGAAGCATTCACAGACTAAGAAAAAAGAAGAAGAAATAAAAAACGAAAAAGGACAAATACACAAGGTGCACTGCATCAGCACAAAATCAACAACCCACCGCCCTCTATGCTGTGCTCTATAGCAGTCTGTTGTGCTCTGCTCAGCAACCCACCGCCCTCTATGCAGTTCTCTATAGCATTCTACTGTGCTCTGCTCAGCCCAACCGAACACAACAACCCACCATCTCTATGCACTGCTGTGTAGCGGAATTCTGCTCAGTTTGAATGCAGAAGCGGTTAGCAGTATACAAAATTGATGAAGATAAATACATATCTATTTTCATGAATAGAGATAATCCATATGTAGATATACCATTAATGGAATCGGAGCTTGATGACATAACTCCTATTCCGAGCTCGATCACCTGGACGAAATGAACCACCATGCTACCAATTTACAGAAATTTCCTTTGAATTGCTTCGACATGCATGGTGGGGATTGTGAGGATTCTATGTACTCCATTCGCATTTGAGTCACAAAGGCTTTGCATTCTCCTTCTCGATGCCAAGAGATTAACCATCAGCTGTAACTCAGATGTGCACCTGTATATGGGCTTGCTTGCGTCTCTGGATGAATGGAAAACATCAATCCTTATCCATTTCTTCATGTCCTCAACGACTATGCTTTTCTCAATTGAATTTCCCAAACCACATCATAATCGTTTTAATGCCCATTCATTTATTCATGCCCACAACGGCTATGGTTTTTTAAATTCGTTCTTTCCCTCCCAAACTACATCATAGCCGTTTTAATGCACCTGCCATCCCAAACTCCGCTGGTGCCCACACTGCTGACCTGGTCGATGGTCATTTTCAAGTTAGGAGTGGCGTTGCCACGTGACGTGGCACTGACTTCAAATTTGGTAAGGCACGTTCACCACCATTCATTTTTCATTCGATGTTAAAATTTAAATTATAAAATCTGCGATGATATACTTAGGTCTGTGGTAAAATTATTTAATTAAATTAGATATTTTGCGAATAAAATTTATTAGCCATCAATTTAATGTTAAAATAGTAAAATTTATGAGCCATCCATTGGATATTAACTATTTTGCACGCATTAGTTATTGAAAATTAAGGATGTAACTAGTGTGGTAACACTTTGATTTTAGTCTTTATATTAAATATATTAATCACTTGTGTCTATAATAAAGGTATTTTGTATTATTTAACATGGAATATCGAAGAATAAATATAATTATGTTTTTTTAAGATATAAAGATATTTAATATAATATAATAATGGTTGATAATTTTGATTTTTATAATCTAAGTAACTAAATTTTATATATGTCACACCTCTAGTTTAGGGAAATTTTTTTTTTTTTTTTTTGATTACCTAGCTCACATGTATTCCACACGATTCTTTGAGGATATGTTTATATATCTGTTACCCGCACATATAAACATCTATATTTTTCTATATAACATATATGTTCAACATACAATTATCAACCATCTCTTTTTGGAGTATTTATAACCCCCCCGGATATATATGAAGTACACCTCTTATTAAGATAATTGACTCCATATTTATATACCTCATATAAATATCTATATACCTCTCTTATTAAGATATTTGACCCATATTTATATTCCACATATAATTACCTATATACACCTCTTATTAAGATATTGGACCCATATTTATATTCCACATATAAATATTTATAGGTATATATGTATAACCCATATGTCGATACCCTTGAAGAACACCTACATAGATTCCCCTTTTCAACACTATGATTAAATATGAATTAGTGATGTCCACTTTATTCATTCGACCAATGTATAGGGTCATATACCCCACGACCTTTTAATAATAAGCGTGTTGACACGCATGTACCTATACGGCGTGGAATTGTCGTTATATAATTTTGTTAAAACTTCCTTCGTACAGGCGCACCTACCCAACTATTTCATGGATCAATATTATGTATATCACCAATAGCGACTTTCACCTTAAAATTTGTTGTCATCCGTAATTAATTCCGGATCATCGTATGCCTACTCTGCATTTCCTTTTCGCCTTAACTAATACAGTCAAGTTATCCATCTATGCTTGGCGTTATGAAATTGTAGGGTTTAAACGTGACTAGACTGATCAACTAATTCATGAATCTGATTTCATTTCCCGTCTGACTTAACACGGTGTCTCTCTGTTAAGTAGTACGCCCCTGCTCTGTGGAGGTTGAATCCCAACCAACCTCTAGGGTGTTAAATCCCCAAAACACTTGGCGTATTACACAGGTTATCAGGGCGGTTATATGCAATTCGGTGATTACCCTCCATGCAACGCAACTGGCGCGGACATACCATTTCTCGTTTGCGTCTGGAACCCACGTCTACGCGTCAGGCTTTTGTGAGGAAGTACACCCTGCTAGTACTTCTACGGTGCTCATGAGCCGCCCAGTTCACAGTATATTCGGCGGTCGCTGGCGTGTAACCTCGGTGTGCTACGTTTCCTGGTGTTAACCTAATGTTTGGTGCATACGGCGCCCAACCTTTCTGGCGCCCATTGATGTCCCTGGTACTCTTCTGCTACGTGTAGTGTCTACCCAATCTATATTGGGATCTCTTACTCGTTATCGGGCAGAGGGTTTAGGGTTATAGAGGTTCATTAAATATGAGGTTACTCTATCTGTCGATTCATCAGTTTCCCTCCTACTTCAGGGATGCGACCCTTCTTCGTTTCATTTCTATAAGTTTCGGGGTGATTCAAACGCAGGGATGTTTGTTCCAGACTCGATGGTACTGGAGAGTTACCATTATGTCTGCGCCAAGAGGGTAACAGATTGTCGTCTCCATCTATTTACTGGAGATCCGAGAGCGAGCATGTCCTCTTGCGCATATTCGTAAACCTCTGGTTCCTTCTTGCCGCACCTCTGCAATCTCATGCGGAGGTAAACCTAATCATTTAGCTTGTGAATGTGTTAGGTTATTATGTTATCGTTCCGATTTACCAGGTCGATGTTAACTCGGGCCGTTTACGATTTATATCTCTCGTTGCCCGTCCCCTTGCGTGTTAATGGCTATTCATTATCGGGTTCATATGAGGCAACTGGTACCGATTATGCTATATCGGTGACCTACCTCCTTGAACGACATTTTTAACGTCTGCATAGCTATTATTTCACTGTGATACTTTCCTTGCAAGCATGGATCATACCACGCTGGTGGGGGAAGTTTTCCACAGTCCCTCAGACGTTTATTTGAATATGCTGCAGGTCTATTTAGGTCCGCAGGTAGTTGTAGCGTTCACCATTGCGTTGGACTCATTCCTGTGTATTTTGTTCTTTTCAACTACTGTATTCACTTGTTCAGAGGTGTCGCAGCCTAATTATGCATGTTTTCCAGAGAATTAATGTATGGTTAACTTACTGTATGAATGTGTATACTCGTTATGCTTCGCCAGTAGATAACTGAAACCCTACGTGGCTCGTTGGCTCATCTGTTCGCCAAGCTCTCGCTCTACGAGCGATAACAGAATGATATATCACTATGATATTCAGAACTTCTCTAGGTTCTCAGTTTTAAACCAAGATATGGAATCGTGCGGCGATTTCTGCTGCCGTAAATGATAACCTACACTCGTCGTTCTTAGGTTTTAATTTTGTTCCTTTCGTTCACTTGTGAGTCGGATTGTGTTTTATTTCTGTTGTAGTAGGGTTTGTGAAATTCACTACCGACGTAGCGATGAGTTTATCTTACACTCCAGATTTTTAATTTAACGCCACGTACCTTTAACAGAGTAACGATGTATTAGTTCTATTGGCGGCGAGAAATCTTATGTATAAATCTATTCTACTGACCTTCTGAACTTGCATCTACGTCTTCTGTTGGCATATAGGGTTTACTGCTGTATGACTCGCATTCCTAACTTTTCCTTTGCCGCATGTAATTTATATATATATATATATCGGCCTTACCTCTTTAATTTCTTTTGAACCGATATGGTTGACGGACCCGATATGGTTGACATGACATATATAGTTCATGTGTTTAAATACTAAAAGGACCTTTCGGCATTTTCCCTCACGAATTGATGAGGTCGGCTATTGGTTTAAATGCAAGTATCAATATTAATTGGCTTATGTAACAATGCACCATAGCATAGATTAAATTTATATTCATAGTGTTTACTTCAAGGTTCTTGTTTTTCATTTAACAAGCAATATACCTTTATCATATAGTTTCTATGCATGCGATTATATTCCTCTAAGGGAACATTACTACTATGTTAGTATAGTTGTGAATACCATATGAATTTCAGTTTGGTTACCATAATTATGACTACATAATGTCACATGGGTATTTATATATGCAATAAATAGTCATTATGTCGTATAACTGAATTATACTTTAATCTTTGACTATGATGCTCAAATCAGGAAGTGGAGATGGATTTTAAAACATAATGTGCTCTATATTTGCTATCAATGGTATATTTCTTCTGTAGAATAGAATTTCTTTTAAAGATGGAAAAAGGTTGACATGTAAACTCCTACATCTTTGATTTACTTCTAGGTTGTCTCTAGATCAACTAATATAGTTTTCCACTTACCTATGAACATAAAGTTTCACAGTTATACAAATATATATTGTAGGAAATCTTCACTTTTCTGGCATAAGTTCAAGTGTCAAAATTCATTATATTTACTTCCAGTAATTGGTATTTATACCAGGTAACTCTAGTATTGATGTATCATTCTTTTAGCAGATTCATAAGCATAAAATATCACAATTGTGCCTACCCTGAACAAACAATAATTTATCATCTATAGGGTGTAAGTAACTTCAGATTTAAACCAATCCTTGGTTTAGAGATTCTGGAGTTTCTACTCTAGGGAATTTCTGGTCTACAACTAAACAGATCTGGAAGGTGAATACCTAAGGATAGGTTATGTTAAATGTAGTACCAAAATTTTGCATTGTCATAAAATAAAATTTTATATGTAGCCAATTCATACTGTAATAAGACATAGCAACAAGAATTTCAGAACATACCACACAATCTGCAAAATTACCAACCTCCCAACCTTAGAATCCTCTTTATCTCCCAAGATTCACCCCCGAGCAGAGATCACCTCCTAGCACAGATCAACCTCTGATCTGCCTAGGAGCAGCTTATTTAAGCTCATAATTCCCCAAAGAATGTTTCTAATTCTGCGTCCAGAATAGCAGGATGCTTTCTTTCCTGCTTAGCCTAGGCTTCCCATCTTGGGATTCTTTAAAGATGCTTTAAGCTTTTCCTCAGCTTTTCCAGCTTTTTCTCACCTCTTCCCAACTACTCCTCTTCATTGGGGAAATTTAGATTCCTCCTCAAATCTAAATTAATTTATTTCAAGGATTTTTGAAAGATTTTTGGGGATTTGTTGCCTTATCCATCCTCATGGATTTGGCAAGTGATCTCTAATTCTCATCTTGGTCAAAATGCACAATCATTTTATTTATTTCCTCAAATAAAATATGCAAATACATTCACACCATACTTATCCCCTGGGGTCCACCCCCTTTAGGATTAAAGTTCAATGTCTAACTTTAAAAATTCAACACACAAATTGGGGGTGTTACATATTCCCCCTCTGAAAATAAACACTGTCCTCGGTGTTATTATTTAACTACTAGAGTTCACTTAAACAAAAATGGATATTTCTCCATCATTTCAGCTTCCCTTTCCCAGGTAGCTTCTTCAGCAGTAAAGTGCTTCCACTGCACTTTTACTCTGGCCACTGTTCTATTTCTCAATTCAATTTCTTCCCGCTCCAATATTTGAAGCGATTCTGGCAGAAACTCCCCTTCTGGTTCCACCTGTACAACATTCCAATCAACTATGTGAGAAGAATCATGCACATATCTTTTTAATAATGAAACATGAAACACATTATGCACTCTAACATGGGGTGGTAAGGCCAGCTTGTAAGCCACTGGTCCCACCCTTTCTAAAATTTCAAAAGGCCCACAATATCTAGGAGCAAGTTTTGCACAACTTCCAGCATAAAGTGTGCTCTTTTTTGGTTTGATGCGCAAATACACATGATCCCCCACTTTGAATTCTCGGTGCACTCTTTTCTTATCAGCATAGCTCTTCTGTCGATCTTGTGCTGTCTTGATATTTCTCTGTATTTGTTTAACAATTCTTTCCATCTCTTGTAGTGCATCTGGTCCCAACACCAGTTTATCCTCTGGTTGACTCCAACTCAAGGGAGTACGGCACTTTCTCCCATAGAGTGCCTCGAACGGACTCATCTTAATAGAGGATTGGTAGCTATTATTATAAGCAAACTCAGCTAGATTCAGATACTCTTCCCACTTTGATGGTCTATCCATCACATACATTCGCAACATATCCTCCAAGATTTGATTCGTCCTTTCTGTCTGTCCATCTGTTTGAGGGTGATAGGCAGTACTAAAATTCAGCTTAGTACCCATCCCTCCAAACAATCCCTTCCAAAATGCTGCTGTAAACTTAGCATCTCTATCTGAGACAATTACTTTGGGAACTCCATGAAGCCTTACTATCTCCTTCAGGAAAATATTGGCTACTTGAGCTGTTCCGAAAGTAGATTTCACTGGTATAAAGTGAGCAGCTTTTGTGAGAGTGTCTACTACTACCATCACAGAATCATGTTGATATTTAGTCTTGGGTAATCCTGTGATAAAATCCATGGAAACTGTGTCCCATTTCCATTCTGCAATTGGCAGGGGATTTAGAAGCCCTGCTGGGTGTTGATGCTCAACTTTGACCAATTGACATTCCATACACCTACTTAGATACTCTGCCACATCTCTCTTCATTCCTGACCAGAACAACTTCTTCTTCAAGGCTGTTAACATCTTTTGATATCCGGGATGTCCTGCATAGGGTTGTTTATGATATTCATCTAGAATTTCTCTTTTCAATGACTCTATATTTAGAATATACAACCTGTTTTTGTAATAGAGCAGCCCTTGTGGGTTTTTAGTGTAATCTGTTTTATCTCTTGTCTGTAATTTCACCAAGAGTGCTTCATAGTCGGGATCTTGAGTTGTTGCTTTTCCCACCAATTCCTCTATCTCCATCTGGGCACTACTCCCAATGCTGTTTAAATGTTGACAAGCATTTCTACTTAAGGCATCAGCAACTTTATTTTCTTTTCCCTTGATATGTTTTATGTCCATATCAAATTCACTTAGGAAAGACATCCATCTGGCTTGTCTTGCATTCAAGTCAGTTTGGGAAAAGAAATATTTAAGGCTAATATGATCAGTCATCAATGTGAACTTCTTCCCCAGCATATAGTGCCTCCACATTTTTAAAGCATGAATAACAACTGCAAATTCCAAATCATATGCACTATAATTCTGTTCATGAGTTTTTAATTTCCTAGACTCATAAGAAATAACTGAATTTTCTTGCAATAGGACTCCTCCTAGCCCCTCTCTGCAAGCATCTGTACATACCACAAACTCTTTATCAGGATAAGCAATTTTTAATATAGGAGATGAAATAAGTTTCTGTTTCAATTGTTCGAAACTGTTTTGACATTTCTCAGTCCACGCGAACTTAACACCCTTCCTTTGTAGTGAGGTTATGAGATTTGCTATAGAAGAAAATCTCTCCACAAATCTACGATAATAGCCTGCAATTCCCATAAATGATCTTACTGCTGAGACATCAGTGGGAACTGGCCATTCTTTAATGGCTCTTATCTTTTCAGGGTCAACTGCCAACCCTTTTTCAGAGATTATATGACCCAAATATTGAATTTTATCTTTATAAAATTCACATTTACTGAACTTGGCATATAGCTGATTTTCTTTCAAAGTTTGCAACACTATTCTTAGGTGTTCCTTATTTTCTTCCTCATTTTTGGAGTAAACTAAGATATCATCTATGAACACCAGAACAAATCTGTCCAAATACTTATTCAACACACTGTTCATCAGACACATAAATGTGGCAGGGGCATTTGTCAAACCAAAAGGTAGGACTACAAATTCGTAATGCCCATACCTGGTTCGAAATGTTGTTTTGATGATGTCTTCCTCTTTAATTCTGAGCTGGTGATATCCAGTCCTTAGGTCTATCTTGGAGAAGACTGAAGCTCCTTTCACCTGATCAAAAAGATCATAAATTCTAGGAAGTGGATATCTATTCTTAATGGTCAACTTGTTCAGTTGACGATAGTCAATGCACATCCTAAAAGTTCCATCCTTCTTTTTAACAAATAAAATAGGTGCTCCCCATGGAGACACACTTGGTCTAATATAACCCTTATCCAATAATTCTTGCAGCTGCATCTTCAGTTCCATCAGTTCTGGCGGACTCATCCGATAAGGAGCTCGGGAAATAGGTGTAGCTCCCGGCACCAAATCTATAGAAAAGTCAATCTCTCTTTTGGGGGGAAGATGAGGGATTTCCTTGCGGAAAAATTCCTTAAATTCTCTGATGACTGGTATAGCATCTATTAACTCTTCCTCAGTTTGCGGTTCTATTTCATCTACATGCACTGCATAGACTTGGTATCCTTTTCTAGCTGTTCTTTTCAATTGCAATGCCGATATTTGTCTTACCACAATGGGTTTTGGTCTCCCTTTTAGGGTAAAAGGTTTCCCTTCCTCATCTACACAATGCAGGGTTTTATCCAGCAGTTCATCAGGGCTTTCTTCTTTTCCAGCCAATCCATTCCTATCAGCAGATCATAGGATCCTAATGGCAATATGTTTAGATTTACTTCTGTTGGGAACCCATTTAATTGTATTGCTCTTTTGGGCAACTTATGTGTGACTTTTCTCTTAGTTCCAGTGGCCAGCTGTACTAACCATGATTGCTGGAATTTTTCAGATTTAATTTTACATTTTTCTACAATTCCAGGACTAATGTAACTCAAAGAAGCACCTGGATCAATCAAAACAGTAACAGGTAGGTCAGAAATCTTACCCTCCATTTCCACCATGGTCGCTTGATGTTCTGCTTGCCAATTTTCCAGGGTTGCACTGATGGTTGGTATGTTTCTGGCTATGTCATTGATTGTTGTTGCCTCTCGCTCTCTGCTGATCATATGAATATTTCGATGAGGACAGTCCCTCATCATATGGGGTTCTCCACAGCCCCAACATTTCAGAGGTTCCTTCATTCTGACTGTCCCTTCCTTTTTATTGTTCCCTTCTACTGGTTTTGAAACCACTTGGGACTGAGCAGTTTGACTTTCCTTTGGTTTTCTGAACCTTTTCCTTTGATGATCCCTACCAAAATTCCTCAAATATGCTGGTTTTGGTCTTTTGCCTTTGAACTCACCCTTTTTCAGCCAGCTCTTCCCTTGTTCCGCTTTACCTTTAAACTGCTGATAGCATAATCTTGCTTTTCTAACAGCTTCATCCATGGTCTTTGGGTTGTCAAATTCAATTTTCTCCTTGTAAACAGTAGGCAAACAATTTAAAAACCTTTTCACTTTTTCCTTTTCTTCCCTAATGTAAGGAACATACCTCAGTAAATTAGTAAACTTAGTGACAAACTCATCAATAGTGAGCTGCCCTAGCCTAAGTTCATGGAATTCTTTTGCTTTATCGTCATAATAACATTCATTCAAATAACGACTTTTGAACTTAGTCTGAAAATCTTTCCAAGTAACTGTCTTTTCATCAATGGCATGCACCATTTTTGTCTCTTCCCACCAAAGTGTAGCTTTTCCTTGTAGCTGGTACACAGCTAATCTAGCCTTCAGATTGCTCTCATACTCATATACTTGGAAATACTTGATCATGCTCAGCAACCAAGCTTCAGCATCCTCCTCCTTCTCTCCATCATAGGAGGGAGGTTTGATCTTTCTAAATTTTCCCTACAACTCTCTTTTCTGCTTATGTTGATTTCTAGCTGCATCCTCATCCTCAGATTCATCCATCTTTCTTTTTCCAGAACCTTCGCCCTCCTGGCTGTTCCGGGAAGTTAGCTCTCTGATGAGCTTTTCCTGCTCCTTACTGGCTGATGGCAACATGTCATTTTGTCTTCTTAATTCAGCCAACTCACGTTGCATCCGGTGCAACATAACCAGTACTGGGGCATTGGGATCTGGAGTAGCAAAATCATCCCGCAGATCCACATAAATCCCTTCACCTTCAGCCATTTCAACTGTACACACTTACAACACAGATTAGCAAAGTTTATAAACTTCAGAAAAGCAAAATATTTAATAAGCAGTGAGCACAAAACGACAGCCCAATTTGTTGTAACTAGGGCTCCGATACCATTTGTCACACCTCCAGTTTAGAGATTTTTTTTTTTTTTTTTTTTGATTTCCTAGCTCACATGTATTCCACACGATTCTTTGAGGATATGTTTATATATATGTTACCTGCACATATAAACATCTATATTTTTCTATATAACATATATGTTCAACATACAATTATCAACCATCTCTTTTTGGAGTATTTATAACCCCCCCGGATATATATGAAGTACACCTCTTATTAAGATAATTGACTCCATATTTATATACCTCATATAAATATCTATATACCTCTCTTATTAAGATATTTGACTCATATTTATATTCCACATATAACTACCTATATACACCTCTTATTAAGATATTGGACCCATATTTATATTCCACATATAAATATTTATAGATATATATGTATAACCCATATGTTGATACCCTTGAAGAACACCTACATAGATTCCCCTTTTTAACACTATGATTAAATATGAATTAGTGATGTCGACTTTATTCATTCGACCAATGTATAGGGTCATATACCCCACGAACTTTTAATAATAAGCGTGTTGACACGCATGTACCTATACGGCATGGAATTGTTGTTATATAATTTTGTTAAAACTTCCTTCATACAGGCGCACCTACCCAACTATTTCATGAATCAATATTATGTATATCACCAATAGCGACTTTCACCTTAAAATTTGTTGTCATCCGTAATTAATTCTGGATCATCGTATGCCTACTCTGCATTTCCTTTTCGCCTTAACTAATACAGTCAAGTTATCCATCTATGCTTGGCGTTATGAGATTGTAGGGTTTAAACGTGACTAGACTGATCAACTAATTCATGAATCCGATTTCATTTCCCGTCAGACTTAACACAGTGTCTTGGCGTATTACATAGGTTATCAGGGCGGTTATATGCAATTCGATGATTACCCTCCACGCAACGCAACTGGCGCGGACATACCATTTCTCGTTTGCGTCTGGAACCCACGTCTACGCGTCAGGCTTCTGTGAGGAAGTACACCCTACTAGTACTGCTACGGTGCTCATGAGCCGCCCAGTTCACAGTATATTCGGCGGTCGCTGGCGTGTAACCTCGGTGTCCTACGTTTCCTGGTGTTAACCTAATGTTTGGTGCATACGACGCCCAACCTTTCCGGCGCCCATTGATGTCCCTGGTACTCTTCTGCTATGTGTAGTGTCTACCCAATCTATATTGGGATCTCTTACTCGTTATCGGGCAGAGGATTTAGGGTTACAGAGGTTCATCAAATCTGAGGTTACTCTATCTGTCGATTCATCAGTTTCCCTCCTACTTCAGGGATGCGACCCTTCTTCGTTTCATTTCTATAAGTTTCGGGGTGATTCAAACGCAGGGATGTTTGTTCCAGACTCGATGGTACTGGAGAGTTACCATTATGTCTGCGCCAAGAGGGTAACAGATTGTCGTCTCCATCTATTTACTGGAGATCTGAGAGTGAGCCTGTCCTCTTGCGCGTATTCGTAAACCTCTGGTTCCTTCTTGCCGCACCTCTGCAATCTCATGCGGAGGTAAACCTAATCATTTAGCTTGTGAATGTGTTAGGTTATTATGTTATCGTTCCGATTTACCAGGTCGATGTTAACTCAGTCTGGTTTACGATTTATATCTCTGTTGCCTGCTCCCTTGCGTGTTAATGGCTATTCATTATCGGGTTCATATGAGGAAACTGGTACCGATTATGCTATATCGGTGACCTACCTCCTTGAACGACATTTTTAACGTCTGCATAGCTATTATTTCACTGTGATACTTTCCTTTGCAAGCATGGATCATACCACGCTGGTGGGGGAAGTTTTCCACAGTCCCTCAGACGTTTATTTGAATATGCTGCAGGTCTATTTAATTCCGCAGGTAGTTGTAGCGTTCACCATTGCGTTGGACTCATTCCTGTGTATTTTGTTCTTTTCAACTACTGTATTCACTTGTTCAGAGGTGTCGCGGCCTAATTATGCATGTTTTCCAGAGAATTAATGTATGGTTAACTTACTGTATGAATGTGTATACTCATCCCTTGGGGTCCACCCCCTTAGGATTAAAGTTCAAATGTCTAACTTTAAAAAATTCAGCACACAAATTGGGGGTGTTACAATATAGATCAAAACACTGGATTTTTTTTTTTTTTTGAAAATTATTATTATTGAAATATATATATAAATTACATTAAAAAAATCACATAGTTTAATATACGTTATTCATATCATTATTGATTTCAAATATATTCATATATATGTTTTTAAATAATTATTATTTATTAGCCATGAATGTATTAGAGTAGAGATGTTTATACTTTAATGAAAAGTTGTATCTAATATAACTATTATTATTATTATTATAAGTTTGGTAGTACCTTTCATTTTCTCTTTTTTTTCTTTTCTTTTTAACTCTATCTTTATCAACATGTACAAATACATCACCCCGAAGGGAATTGAACTTGTGATGAGTGCTATAACAACGCGCCTCATACATTCTCAATATTTTAAATGGAAAAATATTACTCATTGTCTCAGCCCTTCATTAGGTTCCTAACTTTGATTCCAACTATAAAATCATTAATTTACTTTACAATTTTTCACGACCATAACAATGATTATGTAAAAATATCTATGCAAGTAAATGATTATGTAAAGATATCTAGGAAAGTAAGGTTAATGTGAGCTATAAAACATGACTAGGAGTTTCAACTATTGTCTAACTCTCACAAATAAAAAAAATTGGTAATTGGAGCAACTAGTTAGAATCCAATCAAAATGATATTCTAACATGCTATCACTTTTTAACTTTTTTATTTTGATATTCTAACATGCTATCGTTTTTTAAATTTTTCTCTTTTTCAGGAATAAATTATCCAATCAAGAAAACTTTTTATCCTTTTCAGGAAGAAATGATCTAATTAAGAAATTAGAAACTAACACTTAGAGTAGAAATTAAGGATGTAACTAGTGTTGTAACACTTTGATTTTAGTCTTTATATTAAATATATTAATCACTTGTGTCTATAATAAAGATATTTTGTATTATTTAACATGGAATATAGAAGAATAAATATAATTATGTTTTTTTAAGATATAAAGATATTTAATATAATATAATAACAGTTGATAATTTTGATTTTTAAAATCTAGGTGACTAAATTTTATATAGATCAAAAAACTGGATTTTTTTTATTTTTTGAAAATTATGATTATTGAAATATACATATAAATTACATTAAAAAAATCACATAGTTTAATATACGTTATTCATATCATTATTGATTTCAATTATATTCATATATCTGTTTTTAAATAATTATTATTTATTAGTCATGAATGTATTAGAGTAGAGATGTTTATACACTAATGAAAAGTTGTATCTAATATAACTATTATTATTATTATAAGTTTGGCAGTACCTTTCATTTTCTCTTTTTTTATTTTTATTTTTAACTCTATCTTTATCAACATGTTCAGATACATCACCCCGAAGGGAATTGAACTTGTGTTGAGTTCTATAACAACCCGCCTCATACATTCTCAATATTTTAAATGGAAAAATATTACTCATTGTCTCAGCACTTCATTAGCTTCCTAACTTTGATTCCAACTATAAAATCATTAATTTACTTTAGAATTTTTTACGACCATAACAATGATTATGTAAACATATCTATGAAAGTAAATGATTATGTAAAGATATCCAGCAAATTAAAGTTAATGTGAGCTATAAAACATGAGTAGGAGTTTCAACTATTGTATAACTCTCATAAATAATCTAAATTGGTAATTGGAGCAACTAGTTAGAATCCAATCAAAATGATATTCTAACATGCTATCATTTTTTAACTTTTTATCTTTTTCAGGAAGAAATGATCTAATTAAGAAATTAGAAACTAACACTTACAGTAGATTTTCAAAAGCATATTGTTAGTGAAATTTCAAAGTGAAATCAATGTTAAAGTTAGTCATATATTTTTATTATATTTTATTTCAAATTTTTTTAGGTATCCTATTTGATATTTTCCTCCTCTATTCTTTGAAAAAATCAACAACAAAACTATATATCAAGTTATTAATATTGTATTTGTATATTATATAAGGTGTATTTTTCATTCCCATACTCTCTTGGGGTCATCATCATGTTGATTTCATATTTTATGGATTCAATAGACATGATGAAAATTAAATACCAACTAGATATCCAAATTTACACTAGATATAAGTAGTTTCCAAATATTTCACAACCCGCCCTTCCTCCTTATGATGACCTAATGTTCATCGAAATAATATTTGATGTAAATTGAATCCAAGAGACACATAGTTTTATTCCTTTCCCAACAGTTTCATGGCATGAACATACCGAATGGGTTCACCTTGTAAAAATAGGATATGAAGAGGGAAAGATAATAAGTAATCAGAGAGCCTCCATATTTCAAACATGTGTAAGCTTAATCCCATATATGTTCCACATGTTTCTCATGGATAACACTTGTATGTAAGACATGAATCATAGATGGACATGTCTCACGACAATTGTAACCTCATGATCAAGGTTTGTGTTTTAATTTATTTGAATACAATTTCATCAGTGGAACTTTCCATCCCAACAATGAAGCAAAAGATGCTCCTATTCATCCTAAATCTTTCTATGCCTCCAATAAAAAACACATACACACTTCTCTTCCATAAAACTAACCCAATCAAACTTTTTCTATAAAATCTCGTCAAAATTCATTTTTGTTGCACAATGGATGAAATGAATGCATTATTGATCTATTTTAATGGATTATTGAGGAAACATATAAGCTACACTTATGGAATAAATTGAAAACGCCAAAGTGTGATGCAATAATGTACATTCATTTTCAAATGGTAACGACAAAATGGAAACAACATGAAACAAAAAAATGATTTCAGATTTATGTAAATACGAGTAATATAATCACTTGGTGTATAATTGATAAATAGTGACTCAACTGTTTATTTTTTAGGTCTAATTATTATTTTCTATTGATAATTGAATTTTTAAACATTCACCCCACAACATATTCAATTATTAGCAATTGTGTAGAAAGAACAATAAATTCAACATTACAACGAAACATAAACGAACATTAGAAGAAAAGCATGCACAAAAGAGACATCAATATTTTTGTCAAAACCTCAGCAAAACCCTACAAAGGAGAAAACCCATCCAAATTATTATTCTATTAGATATTCATTAATTTTTTATTTGAGACACAAAGCACATCCATAATGAGATGCATTTAAACTGTGTTGTAAGAAACAACCCCCGAGGTGGCGTCTTCACTCTTCGTACCCGAAACTCATAGCAACACTGAAACGCCACTAAAACGCCACTGAAATGAAGCTGAAACATTTGGGTGGAGTTTCCTGATTTGGAAATTCCAATGAAACGTCGTTGATAGGTTTCTATGGAGTTTCATCCTAATTCTACCCTATTTTAGACAAATTTTGACCCATTTCCATGACTTTTTTCCTTTTGCGGGCTCACTCAAGCACCGAAGAAGGTTGTGGGGCCCTTCTATGGCCAAAATAGATTCAATATAGCACTAAATTTTATGTGTAATAACTCCACACACTAATCTATCTCTAATCAATCCACACTCTTAAAAATTCACTTGTTCTAATTTTGTTAATGAAGATGACGATTAGGATTATAATATATTTAATTGTACTTGTCATTACCATATGTTATGCCTCATTTTCAGCACATATAACCATGTATAAAAGATAATTTTAGATGTAAAGCCTCATGTGTATAGGTTAATATTATAATCTTGGATGTACAACCTCCTTTATAAATGATAATATTGGATTTCAAATGATTTAATGATTTATGAGAGTTAACATAGACCGGGTTTTACACGTCTCATTATTTTTTTCTTGCAAGTTGTGTTTTAACTTACTTTGAAAAGAATTATATATATATATATATATATATATATAACATTTCCATTTTTGGGCGGTCACTTTTCCAACCATACCCATTTCATAAACTTCCAAAGGTTTCAGCACTTCGTGCAACTTAGCATTTAACATATCAAGTCTTTTAGGGCCCACCAAAGTTAGTTCACAATGACATTTGTAAATTGAACAATTTGATATCTAGAGAGTTATTTCAATATCATTGTATGTTGTCATCATCATTGTTATACAATTTTGTCATTGTCTCACTGTAATATAGATCAACATTGTCATTAAGGTCACCAACTTTTTTTCCTATATATTTTCACCTTATCATTGTATTGTTTGGAGACTCATTGTCCTTGCACCAAGGTTAATGTCATGAAGAAGGTTATTATCACCTTCCTCCTCCTCCTCCTCCTCCCTCTCAATCGTTGCCCCCTCCTCCTCCCTTTCTCTCTCTCCCCTCTCCCCCTCCCTCTCACTCTCCCTCACCCTCTATCCCCCTCCTCCTCCCCCTCCCTCCTTCTCTCTCTGCCTCCCTCTCTCCCCCTTCTCCTCCCCCTCCACCTCCTCCCCTACCTCTCCCTCTCTCCCACCTCCCTCTCCCTATCCCTCTCCCTCTAACCTTCCCCCTCCACCTCCTCCCCTACCTCTCCCTCTCTCCCCCCTCCTCATCCTCCCTCTCACTCGCTGCCCTCTCCCCGTCCCTCTCCCTCTCTCTCCCCTCTCCCCCTCTCTCTCCCTCTCTCCCTCCCCCCTCTGTCTCTCTCTCTTTCTCCTCCTCCCCCCCTATCTCTCTCCTCCGCCTCCCTCTCTCCCACTCCCCCTCTACCTCCTCCCCTACCTATCCCTCTCTCCCCCCTCCCTCTCACTCTCTCCCCCCTCCCTCTCCCTCTCACCTTCCTCCTCCTCCTCCTCCCTCTCACTCGCTGCCCCCTCCCCGTCCCTCTCCCTCTCCCCCACCTCCCCCAACCTCTCCCTCTCCCTCTCTCCCCCTCCCTCTCCCTCTCACCTTCCTCCACCTCCTCCTCCCTCTCACTCGCTGCCCCCTCCTCCTACCCTTCTCTCGCTCCCCCCCCCCCTCTCTCTCTCTCTTTATCCTCCTCCCCCTCTGTCTCTCCCCTCTCCTCCAATCTCTCCATCTCTCCCTCTTACTCGCTGTCTCCTCCCTCTCCCTCCACTACCCCTCCTCCTCCCCCTCACTCCTTCTCCCTCCTCCTCCCCCTCCCTCCGCCTCCCTCTCTCCCGCTCCCCTTCTCCCTCCCTCTCCACCCCAACCTCTCCCTCTCTCCCCACCCCAACCTCTCCCTCTCTCCCCTCTCCCTCTCCCTCTCCCTCTCCCTCCTCCTCCTCCTTCCTCTCCCTCTCGCCTCCCTCCCCCTCACCTCCCCCAACTCCTCCCCCTCCCTCCTTCTTTCTCTGCCTCCCTCTCATTCGCTACCCCCTCCTACTCCCTTTCTCTCTCTCCCCTCTCCCCCCACCCTCTCTCTCTCCCTCCCCCTCTCTCTCTCAATCTCTCTCCCCTCTGCCTCCCTCTCTCCTCCTCCCCTACTTCTCCCTCTCTCCCCCCTCCCTCTCCCTCTCCCTCTCCCTCTCACCTTCCTCCTCCTCATCCTCCCTCTCACTTGCTGACCCCTCCCCATCCCTCTCCCTCTCTCTCCCCACTCCCCCTCTCTCTCCCTCTCCCTCTCCTCCGCCTCCGTCTCTCTCCCTCCCCCTCCACCTCCTCCCCTACCTCTCCCTCTCTCCCCCCTCCCTCTCCCTCTCCCTCTCACCTTCCTCCTCCTCCCTCTCACTCGCTGCCCTCTCCCCGTCCCTCTCCCTCTCTCCCACCTCCCCCTCCACACCCCCCCCCTCTCTCTCTCTCTCCCCACTGCCCATCTCTCTACCTTTGTCCCTCTCACTTCCTCTCCTACTATCCTTACTTACCTTGCTTAATATGTCTTACAAAAATTCCATCTCAAGCTCTCTCTCCTCCGCCTGCCCCTCCCCGTTCTCCCCTACCTCTCCCTCTCCCTCTCACCTTCCTCTGCCTCCTCCTCCCTCTCACTCGCTGCCCCCTCCTCCTCCCCTTCCCTCTCCCCCCCTCTCTTTCTCTTTCTCCTCCTCCCTCTCTCTCTCCCTCTCTCTCTCCTCACTGCCCATCTATCTACCTTCGTCCCTCTCACTTCCTCTCCTACTATCCTTACTTACCTTGCTTAATATGTCTTTCAAAAATTCCATCTCAAGCTCTATCTCTCTGCCTCCCTACCCACATCTCTCTGCCCCTCACACCCTCTTTTTCTACATCTTCCCCTCTGTCTTTGACATCTCTTTCTCACTCTACTAATCTCTCTTTTTACCTCTCTCTCCCACTAGAGCTATCCTTTTCTACATCTCTCACCCTATCACGCATCTCCTTCTCTCCCTAAATCTCTCACACATGTAGACCGACTTGCTCACTCTCTCCTCTTGTCTCCCTCTTCCTATCTCTTCCCCACTTTCCCATTTTCACTATCTACCCACATTTCCCTCTTCACATTTATCTTCTTTCATCCTAATATCACTATCTCCTTCTCTCCCTCTCTCTCACACACATGTACACCCACTAACTCACTCTCTCCTCTTGTCTTCCTCTTCCTATCTCTTCCCCACTTTCCCATCCTCACTATTTACCCACATTCCCATCTTCACATTTATCCTCTTTCATCTTCCTCTCTACCTCTTTGCTCTAAAATACACTAAAATATTAAAACCTTTACTTTATAAAATTCATATGAAAAAATACACCAAAATATTGAAAGCTAATATGTACAATATAGAAGAAAGTACAAACAAATTTACATCAGAATAAAATCAAATTAAAATTGAAATTTTCGATCAAAATATACTATTTTTCATAATCATTTTCGGTCTACTAACTACTATTTATTTACTTTGAATAAACTTTAATATTTTTGGGTGGTCACGGTCAGGTCTTTTAGGGCCCACCAAAGTTAGTTCACAATGACATTTGTAAATTGAACAATTTGATATCTAGAGAGTTATTTCAATATCATTGTATGTTGTCATCATCATTGTTATACAATTTCATCATTGTCTCACTGTAATATAGATCAACATTGTCATTAAGGTCACCAACTTTTTTTCCTATATATTTTCACCTTATCATTTTATTGTTTGGAGACTCATTGTCCTCGCACCAAGGTTACTGTCATGAAGAACGTTATTATCACCTTCCTCCTCCTCCTCCCTCTCACTCGTCGCCCCCTCCTCCTCCCTTTCTCTCTCTCCCCTCTCCCCCTCCCTCTCACTGTCCCTCACCCTCTATCCCCCTCCTCCTCCCTTTCTCTCTCTCCCCTCTCCCCCTCCCTCTCACTCTCCCTCACCCTCTATCCCCCTCCTCCTCCCCCTCCCTCCTTCTATCTCCCCCTCCCTCTCTCCTCCTCCCCCTCCCCCTCCACCTCCTCCCCTACCTCTCCCTCTCTCCCACCTCCCTCTCCCTATCCCTCTCCCTCTAACCTTCCCCCTCCACCTCCTCCCCTACCTCTCCCTCTCTCCACCCTCCTCATCCTCCCTCTCACTCGCTGCCCTCTCCCCTTCCCTCTCCCTCTCTCCCCCTCTCTCTCCCTCTCTCCCTCCCCCCTCTCTCTCTCTCTCTTTCTCCTCCTCCCCCCCTCTCTCTCTCCTCCGCCTACCTCTCTCCCACTCCCCCTCCACCTCCTCCCCTACCTCTCCCTCTCTCCCCGCTCCCTCTCCCTCTCACCTTCCTCCTCCTCCTCCTCTCTCTCACTCGCTGCCCCCTCCCCGTGCCTCTCCCTCTCCCCCACCTCCCCCAACCTCTCCCTCTCCGTCCCTCCCCCTCCCTATCCCTCTCACCTTCCTCCACCTCCTCCTCCCTCTCTACCCTCTCCCTCTCCCTCCTCCTCCTTCTTCCTCTCACTCGTTGTCCCCCCCCGCCCCCCCTCTCTCTCTCTCCCACAACTCCCCACCCCCCCTCTCTCTCTCCCCTACTTCTCCCTCTCCCTCTCCTTCTCCCTCTCACCTTCCTCCTCCTCATCCTCCCTCTCACTCGCTAACTCCTCCCCATCCCTCTCCCTCTCTCTCCCCTCTCCCCCTCTCTCTCTCCTCCACCTCCCTCTCTCCCCCTCCCCCTCCCCTACCTCTCCCTCTCTCCCCCCTCCCTCTCCCTCTCCCTCTCACCTTCATCCTCCTCCTCCTCCTCCTCCCTCTCACTCGCTGCCCCCTCCCCGTCCCTCTCCCTCTCTCCCACCTCCCCCTCCACACCCCCCCCCCCCGCCCCTGCCCCACTCTCTCTCTCTCTCCTCACTGCCCATCTCTCTACCTTTGTCCCTCTCACTTCCTCTCCTACTATCCTTACTTACCTTGCTTAATATGTCTTTCAAAAATTCCATCTCAAGCTCTATCTCTCTGCCTCCCTACCCACATCTCTCTGCCCCTCACTCCCTCTTTTTCTCCATCTTCCCCTCTGTCTTTGACATCTCTTTCTCACTCTACTAATCTCTCTTTTTACCTCTCTCTCCCACTAGAGCTATCCTTTTCTACATCTCTCACCCGATCACTCATCTCCTTCTCTCCCTCAATCTCTCACACATGTAGACCGACTTGCTCACTCTCTCCTCTTGTCTCCCTCTTCCTATCTCTTCCCCACTTTCCCATTCTCACTATCTACCCACATTTCCCTCTTCACATTTATCTTCTTTCATCTTAATATCACTATCTCCTTCTCTCCCTCTCTCTCACACACATGTACACCCACTAACTCACTCTCTCCTCTTGTGTTCCTCTTCCTATCTCTTCCCCACTTTCCCATCCTCACTATTTACACACATTCCCATCTTCACATTTATCTTCTTTCATCTTCCTCTCTACCTCTTTGCTCTAAAATACACTAAAATATTAAAAGCTTTACTTTATAAAATTCATATGAAAAAATACACCAAAATATTGAAAGCTAATATGTACAATATATAAGAAAGTACAAACAAATTTACATCAGAATAAAATCAAATTAAAATTGAAATTTTCAATCAAAATATACTATTTTTCATAATCATTTTCGGTCTACTAACTACTATTTATTTACTTTGAATAAACTTTAATATTCTTTTTAAATCTGAAAATATAGTATATATCTCAAATATATTTCTAAAAATTAAAAACCCAAAAATACATCTACTTCATATTCAAAACAATTCAATGAAATTTCCTCAAAATATTGTTTCCCCCCAATCTAATTAATACAAATGCACAAAATATCATTTAGATATATCAATAATAAATATTACTTACAATTTAATTTAATTGTGACTAAAAAAATAACAATACTTTATAATAAAAAATTACCCAAACTGATCGTGAATAAACATTTACTTTAAACAGAGTAAGATCTCACCATAAAATCTCATCTGCATAATGATTGTGAAAAGCCAAATTACACACAAAAACAAATATCATTAAACTATGCTATTTCTTCCTCTAATAAAATAGCACTTTCTTAAGGTCACTTTCTTGATTGTTAAAAAAAACACAATACAATTTTATCATCCAGCCTCAAATAAATATAAAATATTTGTGTATATCTAATTACTGACCTTTCAAATATAACGATTACTTTTAATAAGTATTGATATTTGGAGATTGAAATGGATCAACAAAATTCTCAATAAGATGACGAAAACGTAAACGAAGGAAATAATCAGCATACAAGGTTATTGTCCCCGAACCAGAAGCCATGGAGCTTTTATCCTTTTACTTAGGGAGGCGTTCAGCGTTGATTATGTGAATTGTTTCTACAATAACAATTAACAACTTATAAAAATGGTAGTGGTGCGGTCTTGGTTTTATTTTTTCTTAATCAGTTTCGACTTTTGAATGCTTGTTTCACGCATAAGTTGCCTCAATACGGGGACATGCTCATCATCTCCAGGCTCTCCATGGAATATAAGGTTTTCATCAAAAAGTTAAAATAAAGCCTGAACTTATTGAGAGAGAATATCATGTCAAGTAGTCGCGAATGTGGAACACTGTTGGGAAAGGTGATTTAAAATTTGCTTACGAGAGAGCGAAGCTTACTTAGGTTTTCGTTAAGAATCCAAGTAGAAAACAGTGAAAAAACATTCAAGAGGGAGAATCCAACAAAGAAAGATGGTTTTAATTTATTTTCATAACTTGGTTTCCAGAATAGCTTACCTAATTTTTGATTGAAAATACAACATAAATTATTTAGAAACTAGACTAGAGCTCAGTGTAAAGTATATGAGAAATACCTCGAATAAGTATTCTTCAGAGTTGAGTATTAATATTATGGCAGTCCAACGTTTCCACTGGAGCTCTTCAGCAATCTTTTCTAAGCCTGCACGCGCACAAAAACATATACCCAAAAGAAACAGTGCATGTGGGATGTGCAAAATAAACAGTTACACAATATGTGCTATGTACAATAACCATGGCTATAGGGAGTAAGAAGGCCAACCACCCATCTCCCAGACAGAAACAAATCTAAATAATTAAAAAAAAGAAAATAAAAGAAAAGCCCTGGAATATACTACGAGCAACAAGTGAGAAATAACGATGGATATTGCTAAAGCATTCACAGACTAAGAAAAAAGAAGAAGAAATAAAAAACGAAAAAGGACAAATACACAAGGTGCACTGCATCAACACAAAATCAACAACCCACTGCCCTCTATGCTGTGCTCTGTAGCAGTCTGTTGTGCTCTGCTCAACCACCGCCCTCTATGCAGTTCTCTATAGCATTCTACTGTGCTCTGCTCAGCCAAACCGAACACAACAACCCACCATCCTCTATGCACTGTTGTGTAGCGGAATTCTGCTCAGTTTGAATGCAGAAGCGATTAGCAGTATACAAAATTGATGAAGATAAATACATATCTTTTTTCATGAATAGAGATAATCCATATGTATATATACCATTAATGGAATCGGAGCTTGATGACATAACTCCTATTCCGAGCTCGATCACCTGGACGAAATGAACCACCATGCTACCAATTTACAGAAATTTCCTTTGAATTGCTTCGACATGCATGGTGGGGATTGTGAGGATTCTATGTACTCCATTCGCATTGGAGTCACAAAGGCTTTGCATCTCCTTCTCGATGCCAAGAGATTAACCATCAGCTGTAACTCAGATGTGCACCTGTATATGGATATGGGCTTGTTTGCGTCTCTGGATGAATGGAAAACATCAATCCTTATCCATTTCTTCATGTCCTCAACGGCTATGCTTTTCTCAATTGACTTTCCCAAACCACATCATAATCGTTTTAATGCCCATTCATTTATTCATGCCCACAACGGCTATGGTTTTTTAAATTCGTTCTTTCCCTCCCACACTACATCATAGCCGTTTTAATGCACCTGCCATCCCAAACTCCGCTGGTGCCCACACTGCTGACCTGGTCGATGGTCATTTTCAAGTTAGGAGTGGCGTTGCCACGTGGCGTGGCACTCACTTCAAATTTGGTAAGGCACGTTAACCTTTCATTTTCTCTTTTTTTCCTTTTTAACTCTATCTTTATCAACATGTACAAATACATCACCCTGAAGGGAATTGAACTTGTGATGAGTGCTATAACAACCCGCCTCATACATTCTCAATATTTTAAATGGAAAAATATTACTCATTGTCTCAGCGCTTCATTAGGTTCCTAACTTTGATTCCAACTATAAAATCATTAATTTACTTTACAATTTTTTACGACCATAACAATGATTATGTAAAAATATCTATGAAATTAAATGATTATGTAAATATATCTAGGAAAGTAAGGTTAATGTGAGCTATAAAACATGACTAGGAGTTTCAACTATTGTCTAACTCTCACAAATAATCTAAATTGGTAATTGGAGCAACTAGTTAGAATCCAATCAAAATGATATTCTAACATGCTATCATTTTTTAACTTTTTATTTTGATATTCTAACATGCTATCATTTTTTAACTTTTTCTCTTTTTCAGGAATAAATTATCCAATCAAGAAAACTTTTTATCCTTTTCAGGAAGAAATGATCTAATTAAGAAATTAGAAACTAACACTTACAGTAGAAATTAAGGATGTAACTAGTGTTGTAACACTTTGATTTTAGTCTTTATATTAAATATATTAATCACTTGTGTCTATAATAAAGGTATTTTGTATTATTTAACATGGAATATAGAAGAATAAATATAATTATGTTTTTTTAAGATATAAAGATATTTAATATAATATAATAACAATTGATAATTTTGATTTTTATAATCTAAGTGACTAAATTTTATATAGATCAAAAAACTGGAATTTTTTTATTTTTTGAAAATTATTATTATTGAAATATACATATAAATTACATTAAAAAAATCACATAGTTTAATATACGTTATTCATATCATTGTTGATTTCAAATATATTAATATATCTATTTTTAAATAATTATTATTTATTAGTCATGAATGTATTAGAGTAGAGATGTTTATACACTAGTGAAAAGTTGTATCTAATATAACTATTATTATTATTATAGGTTTGGCAGTACCTTTCATTTTCTCTTTTTTTTTCTTTTTAACTCTATCTTTATCAACATGTCCAGATACATCACCCCGAAGGGAATTGAACTTGTGTTGAGTGCTATAACAACCCGCCTCATACATTCTCAATATTTTAAATGGAAAAATATTACTCATTGTCTCAGCACTTCATTAGCTTCCTAGCTTTGATTCCAACTATAAAATCATTAATTTACTTTAGAATTTTTTACGACCATAACAATGATTATGTAAACATATCTATGAAAGTAAATGATTATGTAAAATGATAGTCTAACATGCTATCATTTTTTAACTTTTTATCTTTTTTCAAGAATAAATTATCTAATCAAGAAAACTTTTTATCCTTTTCAGGAAGAAATGATCTAATTAAGAAATTAGAAACTAACACTTATAGTAGATTTTCAAAAGCATATTGTTAGTGAAATTTCAACTATTGTATAACTCTCATAAATAATCTAAATTGGTAATTGGAGCAACTAGTTAGAATCCAATCAAAATGATATTCTAACATGCTATCATTTTTTAACTTTTTATCTTTTTCAGGAATAAATTATCTAATCAAGAAAACTTTTTATCCTTTTCAAGAAGAAATGATCTAATTAACAAATTAGAAACTAACACTTACAGTAGATTTTCAAAAGCATATTGTTAGTGAAATTTCAAAGTGAAATCAATGTTAAAGTTAGTCATATATTTTTATTATATTTTATTTCAAATTTTTTTAGGTATCCTATTTGATATTTTCCTCCTCTATTCTTTGAAAAATTCAACAACAAAACTATATATCAAGTTATTAATATTGTATTTGTATATTTTATAAGGTGTATTTTCATTCCCATACTCTCTTGGGGTCATCTTCATGTTGATTTCATATTTTATGGATTGAATAGACATGATGAAAATTAAATACCAACTAGATATCCAAATATTTCACAACCCGCCCTTCCTCTTTATGATGACCTAATGTTCATCGAAATAATATTTGATGTAAATTCAATCCAAGAGACACATAGTTTTATTTCTTTCCCAACAGTTTCATCGCATGAACATACGGAATGGGTTCACCTTGTAAAAATAGGATATGAAGAGGGAAAGATAATAAGTAATCAGAGAGCCTCCATCTTTCAAACATGTGTAAGCTTAATCCCATATATGTTCCACATGTTTCTCATGGATAACACTTGTATGTAAGACATGAATCATAGATGGACATGTCTCACAACAATTGTAACCTCATGATCAAGGTTTGTGTTTTAATTTATTTGAGTACAATTTCATCAGTGGAACTTTCCATCCCAACTATGAAGCAAAAGATATTCCTATTCATCCTAAATCTTTCTATGCCTCCAATAAAAAACACATACACACTTCTCTTCCATAAAACTAACCCAATCAAACTTTTTCTATAAAATCTCTTCAAAATTCATTTTTGTTTCACAATGGATGAAATGAATGCATTATTGATCTATTTTAATGGATTATTGAGAAAACATATAAGCTACACTTATGGAATAAATTGAAAATGCCAAAGTGTGATGCAATAATGTACATTCATTTTCAAATGGTAATGAGAAAATGGAAACAACATGAAACAAAACAATGATTTTAGATTTATGTAAATACCAGTAATATAATCACTTGGTGTATAATTGATAAATAGTGACTCAACTGTTTATTTTTTAGGTCTAGATTATTATTTTCTATTGATAATTGAATTTTTAAACATTCACCCCACAACATATTCAATTATTAGCAATTGTGTAGAAAGAACAATAACTTCAACATTTCAACGAAACATAAATGAACATTAGAAGAAAAGCATGCACAAAGAGACATCAATATTTTTGTCAGAACCTCAGCAAAACCCTACAAAGGGGAAAACCCATCCAAATTATTCTTCTATTGGATATTCATTAATTTTTTATTTGAGACACAAAGCACATCCATAATGAGATGCATTTAACCTGTGTTGTAAGAAACAACCCCCGAGGTGGCGTCTTGACTCTTCGTACCCAAAACTCATCGCAACACTGAAACGCCACTAAAACGCCACTGAAATGAAGCTGAAACATTTGGGTGGAGTTTCCTGATTTGGAAATTCAAATGAAACGTCGTTGATAGGTTTCTATGGAGTTTCATCCTAATTCTGCCCCATTTTCGACTAATTTTGACCCATTTCCATGACTTTTTTCCTTTTGTGGGCTCACTCGAGCACCGAAGAAGGTTGTGGGGCCCTTCTATGGCCAAAATAGATTCAATATAGCACTAAATTTTATGTGTAATAACTCCACACACTAATCTATCTCTAATCAATCCACGCTCTTAAAAATTCACTTGTTCTAATTTTGTTAATGAAGATGACGATTAGGATTATAATATTTTAATTGTACTTGTCATTACCATATGTTATGCCTCATTTTCAGCACATATAACCATGTATAAAAGATAATTTTAGATGTAAAGCCTCATGTGTTGTAATGTACCTCTATTACCACATCTATTACCACAACAACAACAACAAAAAAAAATTCAGGCTACACCCTAGTATGTATTGGTTAAACTTATGCATTGCATCCGGTTAGGATTCTCATAATAAGGTTAAATCGTTTTTCCCCAACTCTACACTTGGGTGTGGCCATATATATATATATATTTATATATATCCCTACATTATGCCCATTGAACATAATTTCCCACATAGGTTAAATGCCACTTCCATAGAATTTACATATATGTAGGTCACAATATATATGTTTTTGATTTATATGCCTCGAGGGCACTCCTCTCATACCACGCTCTCATCAAAGGCTTCCATAGGCCTTAATAATGGTAGTGACTAAACTTTGACATATGCATAACACCATACGATGCCAAGTTCAACACTATGGGTTTATATATATAATATATGGTTATGATGACGAGTCGAATGAATGCAATCGTACTTAATTGGGATCAATTACTATGGAACCATAATTTCACACAGACGTTATTTCACTTTGTAACCATAGAAATTTTTTTATATGTTTTGTTCTGAACTCTGCTCGAGATTTCGAGGCATCATTGAGCGATGCATACGTTGATTTGGTTTGATCCTTGGATATTTAAGTCGGGTGTACGCACTGGTTACAGGCAGTGCCACCTCGGATTACCTCACGTGACTTGTTCATTTGAACTACGCTATTTACTGGTTCGAGGCTATGGTTATTAACTGAGGTCGTAGTACTCTACCTACCTCTTAATTTAATGGGGCTCACTCCGCTGAGTTGCTCATCCCCAGGCCAGTTGTGGTGATGAAGACAGGTGTATGGTGCAAGGCGGTTTAGGGTTTCTAGATCTGGATTCCGGTTGATATTTAATTCGCCATGGTTTAGCTGTGTTCTTTTCTCTCGCACCGAAGAGTATCGCGGTCATTCCACAGCTTGGCACACTGATGCAGAACTCACGTTTTCTTGCAGCAAGGGTGCTTTCCTTCGGTTCTCCCTACGCCATGATTCGGCCTGTTGAGGTCCTGGTTTCCAGTTGACTGAAGCTCTAACTTGCGAGCACCTTGGACCTTCACGCAGGTAACCTGTGATTTGGGGTTTTTGTTTTTTTGTTTTTTTGGTTTTTTTTTTTTTTTTTGATATCCATTAACCAGAGTCACATTTACATTTCTAACTCATTCTAACCTTTTTCACCACGCGTTTATTGCAGTGGTTATGAATTGTTTTACGTCTCAAAAAATTTGGTTTGCAGGTTAACCAACTTCGTATCCAATTCGTGGTTTTTCGCTGGGTACCTGGGCGTTACGCAGAGGAATATCTTCTTCCCAATCTTTCGGATTCCAGGTAACAGTTTCTCGTCCCATCGTTTCTGGTCATGCATTTTTTTGTGTTGTTGCGTACCACGGCTGTAGCCTTACCGTTTATGGGATTCACCTGACTATTCTAAATCAGTACTCATTGGGTTGAATTCCCATACTTATTCACTCTTACAGCCTTCGTGTTCCTAGGAGTATCTAACGCCTCTCCTTGGTTATGTGCAGGAGTCATATTCCCTTCACTGAGGTGAAGTTTTCGCTCCTTATGTAGAAGTTAGTTTCTGCAACGCGGGTTTCTCGCCTTTCTATCTCATGTACTAATTGAACCTCTCCTCGTACCTACAGTTCAGTACTCATAGCATTCTACTATTGCGATGGCTTACAGATGAATGCCGGAGGGCAACCAACGATTCCTGCAATTTTTATGAGGGAACGATGCGATCGTTGATTTCTATAGATTTTTAATTTTGTAAATTTGCAAACATATAATGGATAAACTATGATTCCAACTTGTATTGAGGGTTGTGTTTATTGCCGTCTGTGTTTGCAGTGATGTTGGGTTTTATTCGACGTTTATGCCGAGACTCTTTCACCATCTGATGCTGGTTTTTGTTCAACCTTAAACAGGAAATAAAGATGTCGGATTTATAATATATGTCTATTATATATTTCGTCACTGCGTTTTTGATTGAATGTTTGGCACTCGATATTTATTTCGGTTTTGATACAAAAGAGTAGTGATAGGATATACGAAAAACCTTAAAGTACTGATCGTTTTTCATTTCAGACTTGGTTTACTCCTATAATGTTGTCTTCTGTGGATATAATGTACGAATTTATCGCATTTCCAGAAGGTCTGCAAAATAGATGTGTTCCCTATATGTGATAGGCTTGTGGTTGTGATTTCCATATTGTTACCATGATTTATTTATATGCATTTAGAATAGTGTATTGCCCTTAGTGGGTAGCGAGTTATGACTCTAGCATATGATATTTCCTAATGTCTTATGATTGCAAATAAATACTAGACCTACTAATCTCTTACTCTCAAATATAACCAGTATTTAAGATGGCAGTCCCATATCTCGTGGAATATATACTCTCTATCTTACAGTACATGTAGGAACTATTTTTCGGAGCTGAATAAGTTTTCCAATGATTTTCCTTATAGTTTTAATAATAAGATTTAGAGTAATTTGTATGATTGCTATACTTTGTCATATCTATACTCAATGTTTATTTGTACCACCATGATTTATTTTAAATATATCCATGATGGATTATCTGAATTTATTTCCATGGGAGAATCTGTACAGGGTATCTCAGCAGCATTAATGTGTACAGTCAGTAACATTGGTTTATTTCTATACTTTGTTTTTCTGAGAATCTGGAGTATTCCATTCTAATAATCACTTAAGTTTTTATAATTATGTTTCTTGAATCCCCCTTTGTACAACATCTCCAGATTTAGACCCAGATTGGGTTTAGACATTCTGGTGGATACTATCTTGGGCTCTTGTTCTTGCTACCATACAGAAGGTGGAAGATTTGCTTCTGCTAGTTACTTCTGTTAAAAGCAAGAACACCACAGACTCCAATAATTTCTCCTTTCTCTGTCATATGGGTTGAAAAACCCTTTCCTACTGTTCCTATCTTATTCATTGAAGCATATTAAAGTTACAAATAAAATTTATACTACCATTATCCAGCATGCAACATTTTCACTTCTAATATAAGGTAGTTAATTATATGTAGCCAATTCATACTGTAGAAAATAAAATCCATAGGTACTTTAAACACATACCGCTCATGCAGTAGACCAACCTCCCAACCGTAGAGTTCTATTTCTCTCCCAGAACTCACCCCCGAGCTGAGACCATCTCCACCACAGATGAACCTCTGATCTGTTTAGGAGTAGCTTATTTAAGCTAATAGTTCCCCAAAGCCTGTTTCTAATTCTGCGTCCAGAATAGCAGGATGCTTTTCTTCCTATTTGCCTAGGCTTCCCATTTTGGGATTCTTTAAAGCTACTTTATGCTTTCCCTCATCTTTTTCCATCTTGTTACCTCTTCCCAACTACTTTCCTCATCATTGGGGAAATTTAGATTTTTCCTCAAAATCTAAATTAGCATTAATTCCTTCCAAGGATTTTTGAAGGATTGTGGGGAATAATTGCCTTATCCATCCTCATGGACTTAGCAAGTGATATCAATTCTCATTTTTGGTCAACATGCATACCAGTACTTTATTCATTTCTTCAAATTGAATATTAAATTACATTCACAATTCATTCATCCTTTGGGGTCCACTCCCCTTAGGATTTAAGTTCAAATGTCTAACTTTGAAATTTCAACACATAAATTGGGGGTGTTACATGTGTATAGGTTAATATTATAATCTTGGATGTACGTAACATTTCATTACCATATATATATATATATATAACATTTCCATTTTTGGGCGGTCACGTTTCCAACCATACCCATTTCATAAACTTCCAAAGGTTTCAGCACTTCGTGCAACTTAGCATTTAACATATCAGGTCTTTTAGGGCCCACCAAAGTTAGTTCACAATGAAATTTGTAAATTGAACAATTTGATATCTATAGAGTTATTTCAATATCATTGTATGTTGTCATCATCATTGTTATACAATTTCATCATTCTCTCACTGTAATATAGATCAACATTGTCATTAAGGTCACCAACTTTTTTTCCTATATATTTTCACTTTATCATTGTATTGTTTGGAGACTCATTGTCCTCGCACCAAGGTTACTATCATGAAGAAGGTTATTATCACCTTCCTCCTCCTCCTCCTCCTCCCTCTCACTCGTCGCCCCCTCCTCCTCCCTTTCTCTCTCTCCCCTCTCCCCCTCCCTCTCACTCTCCCTCACCCTCTATCCCCTTCCTCCTCCCCCTCCCTCCTTCTCTCTCTGCCTCCCTCTCTCCCCCTCCCCCTCCCCCTTCACCTCCTCCCCTACCTCTCCCTCTCTCCCACCTCCCTCTCCCTATCCCTCTCCCTCTAACCTTCCCCCTCCACCTCCTCCCCTACCTCTCCCTCTCTCCCCCTCTCTCTCCCTCTCTCCCTCCCCTCTCTCTCTCTCTCTCTCTCTTTCTCCTCCTCCCCCCCTCTCTCTCTCCTCCACCTACCTCTCTCCCGCACCCCCTCCACCTCCTCCCCTACCTCTCCCTCTCTCCCCCCTCCCTCTCCCTCTCACCTTCCTCCTCCTTCTCCTCCCTCTCCCTCTCCCCGTCCCTCTCCCTCTCCCCCACCTCCCCCAACCTCTCCCCCTCCCTCTCTCCCCCTGCCTCTCCCTCTCACCTTCCTCCACCTCCTCCTCCCTCTCTCCCCTCTCCCTCTCCCTCCTCCTCCTCCTTCCTCTCACTCGCTGTCGCCTCCCTCCCCCTCACCTCCCCCTCCTCCTCCCGCTCCCTCCTTCTTTCTCTGCCTCCTTCTCCCCTCCGACCTCTCTCTCCTCTCCCCCTCCCCTTCATTTGTTGCCCCCTCCTACTCCCATTCTCTCTCTCCCCTATCCCCCTCCCTCTCCCTCTCTCCCCACCCCCGCCTCTCTCTCTCTCTCCCCTCTCGCTCCCTCCTCCTCCCTACTTCTCCCTCTCCCTCCCTCTCCCTCCTTCTCCCTCTCACCTTCCTCCTCCTCATCCTCCCCTCTCATTCGTTGACCCCTCCCCATCCCTCTCCCTCTCTCCCTCTCTCCCTCTCTCTCTCTCTCTCCCCTCTCCTCCTCTCTCTCTCCCTCTCTCTCTCTCCCTCCGCCTCCCTCTCTCTCTCTCCCTCCCCCTCCACCTCCTCGCCACCTCTCCCCAACTCGCCAGTCTCCCTCCCTCTCCCTCTCCCTAACTCACCGGCCTCTCCCCGTCCCTCTCCCTCTCTCCACCTCCCTCCACAACCCCCCCTCTCCCTCTCTCTCTCTCCCTCCGGCCTCCCTCTCTCCCCCTCCCACTCCACCTCCTCCCCTACCTCTCCCTCTCTCTCCCTCTCCCTCTCACCTTCCTCCTCCTCCTCCTACCTCTCACTCACTACCCCCTCCCCGTCCCTCTCCCTCTCTCCCACCTCCCGCTCCACACCCCCCCCCTCTCTCTCTCTCTCTCCTCACTGCCCATCTCTCTCCCTTTGTCCCTCTCACTTCCTCTCCTACTATCCTTACTTACCTTGCTTAATATGTCTTTCAAAAATTCCATCTCAAGCTCTCTCTCCTCCGCCTGCCTCTCCCCGTCCTCCCCTACCTCTCCCTCTCCCTCCCACCTTCCTCCACCTCCTCCTCCCTCTCACTCGCTTCCCCCTCCTCCTCCCCTTCCATCTCCCCATCTCTCTCTCTCTTTCTCCTCCTCCCTCTCTCTCTCCTCACTGCCCATCTCTCTAACTTTGTCCCTCTCACTTCCTCTCCTACTATCCTTACTTACCTTGCTTAATATGTCTTTCAAAAATTCCATCTCAAGCTCTATCTCTCTGCCTCCCTACCCACATCTCTCTGCCCCTCACTCCCTCCTTTTCTCCATCTTCCCCTATGTCTTTGACATCTCTTTCTCACTCTACTAATCTCTCTTTCTACCTGTCTCTCCCACTAGAGCTATCCTTTTCTACATCTCTCACCCTATCACTCATCTCCTTCTCTCCCTCAATCTCTCACACATGTAGACCCACTTGCTTACTCTCTCCTCTTGTCTCCCTCTTCTTATCTCTTCCCGACTTTCCCATTCTCACTATCTACCCACATTTCCCTCTTCACATTTATCTTCTTTCATCTTATTATCACTATCTACTTCTCTCCCTCTCACTCACACACATGTACGCCCACTAACTCACTCTCTCCTCTTGTCTTTCTCTTCCTATCTCTTCCCCACATTCCCATCCTCACTATTTACCCAAATTCCCATCTTCACATTTATCTTCTTTCATCTTCCTCTCTACCTCTTTGATCTAAAATACACTAAAATATTAAAAGATTTACTTTATAAAATTCATATGAAAAAATACACCAAAATATTGAAAGCTAATATGTGCAATATATAAGAAAGTTCAAACAAATTTTACATGAAAATAAAATCAAATTAAAATTGAAATTTTCAATCAAAATATACTATTTTTCATAATCATTTTTGGTCTACTAACTACTATTTATTTACTTTGAATAAACTTTAATTTTCTTTTTAAGTCTGAATATATAGTATATATCTCAAATATATTTCTAAAAATTAAAAACCCAAAAATACATCTACTTCATATTCAAAACAATTCAATGAAATTTCCTCAAAATATTGTTTCTCCCCAATCTAATTAATACAAATGCACAAAATATCATTTAAATATATCAATAATAAATATTACTTACAATTTAATTTAATTGTGACTAAAAAAATAACAATACTTTATAATAAAAAATTACCCAAACTGATCGTGAATAAACATTTACTTTAAACAGAGTAAGATCTCACCATAAAATCTCATCTGCATAGTGATTGTGAAAAGCCAAATTACAAACAAAAAAAAATATGTTGAAACTATGCTGTTTCTTTCTCTAATAAAATAGCACTTTCTTAAGGTCACTTTCTTGATAGTTAAAAAAAACACAATACAATTTTATCATCCAGCCTCAAATAAATATAAAATATTTTTGTATATCTAATTACTGACCTTTCAAATATAACGATTACTTTAATAAGTATTGATATTTGGAGATTGAAATGGATCAACAAAATTCTCAATAAGCTGACGAAAACGTAAACGAAGTAAAGAATCAGCATACAAGGTTATTGTCCCCGAACCAGAAGCCATGGAGCTTTTATCCTTTTACTTAGGAAGGCGTTCGGCCTTGATTATGTGAATTGTTTCTACAATAACAATTAACAACTTATAAAAATGATAGCGGTGCGGTCTTGGTTTTATTTTTTCTTAATCAGTTTCGACTTTTGAATGCTTGTTTCACCCATAAGTTGCCTCAATACGGGGACATGCTCATCATCTCCAGGCTCTCCATGGAATATAAGGTTTTCATCAAAAAATTAAAATAAAGCCTGAACTTATTGAGAGAGAATACCATGTCAAGTAGTCACGAATGTGGAATACTGTTGGGAAAGGTGATTTAAAATTTGCTTACGAGAGAGCGAAGCTTACTTAGGTTTTCGTTAAGAATCCAAGTAGAAAACAGTGAAAAAACATTCAAGAGGGAGAATCCAACAAAGAAAGATGATTTTAATTTATTTTCGTAACTTGGTTTCCAGAATAGCTTACCTAATTTTTGATTGAAAATACAACATAAATTATTTAGAAACTAGAGTAGAGCTCAGTGTAAAGTATATGAGAAATACCTCGAATAAGTATTCTTCAGAGTTGAGTATTAACATTATGGTAGTCCAACGTTTCCACTGGAGCTCTTCAGCAATATTTTCTAAGCCTGCACGCGCACAAAAAAATATACCCAAAAGAAACAGTGCATGTGGGATGTGCAAAATAAACAGTTACACAATATGTGCTATGCACAATAACCATGGCTATAGGGAGTAAGAAGGCCAACCACCCATCTCCCAGACAGAAACAAATCTAAACAATTAAAAAAAAGAAAATAAAAGAAAAGCCCAGGAATATACTACGAGCAAGAAGTGAGAAATAACGATGGATATTGCTAAAGCATTCACAGACTAAGAAAAAAGAAGAAGAAATAAAAAACGAAAAAGGACAAATACACAAGGTGCACTGCATCAGCACAAAATCAACAACCCACCGCCCTCTATGCCGTGCTCTGTAGCAGTCTGTTGTGCTCTGCTCAGCAACCCACCGCCCTCTATGCAGTTCTCTATAGCATTCTACTGTGCTCTGCTCAGCCCAACCGAACACAACAACCCACCATCCTCTATGCACTGTTGTGTAGCGGAATTCTGCTCAGTTTGAATGCAGAAGCGATTAGCAGTATACAAAATTAATGAAGAGAAATAATCCATATGTATATATACCATTAATGGAATCGGAGCTTGATGACATAACTCCTATGCCGAGCTCGATCACCTGCACGAAATGAACCACCATGCTCCCAATTTACAGAAATTTTCTTTGAATTGCTTTGACATGCATGGTGAGGATTGTGAGGATTCGCATTGGTGTCACAAAGGCTTTGCATTCTCCTTCTCGATGCCAAGAGATCAACCATCAGCTGTAACTCAGATGTGCACCTGTATATGGGCTTGCTTGCGTCTCTGGATGAATTGAAAACATCAATCCTTATCCATTTCTTCATGTCCTCAACGGCTATGCTTTTCTCAATTGACTTTCCCAAACCACATCATAATTGTTTTAATGCCCATTCATTTATTCTTGCCCACAACGGCTGTGGTTTTTTAAATTCTCTCTTTCCCTCCCAAACTACATCATAGCCGTTTTAATGCACCTCCCATCCCAGACTCGGCTGGTGCCCACACTGCTGACCTGGTCGATGGTCATTTTCAAGTTAGGAGTGGCGTTGCCACGTGACGTGGCATTGACTTCAAATTTGGTAAGGCACGTTAACCACCATTCATTTGATGTTAAAATTTAAATTATAAAATCTGCAATGATAGGCTTAGGTCTGTGGTAAAATTCATTAATTAAATTAGATATTTTGCGAATAAAATTTATTATAGTAAAATTTCTTAACCATCCATTGGATATTAACTAGTGTTGTAACATTTTGATTTTAGTCTTTATATTAAATATATAACTAGTGTTGTAACATTTTGATTTTAGTTTTTATATTAAATATATTAGTCACTTGTCTCTATAATAAACGTATTTTGGATTATTTAACATGGAATATAGAAGAATAGATATAATTATGTTTTTTTAAGATATAAAGATAATTAATATAATATAATAATGATTGATAATTTTGATTTTTATAATCTAAGGGACTAAATTTTATATAGATCAAAAAACTCGATTTTTTTTATTTTTTGAAAATTATTATTATTGAAATATACATATAAATTACATTAAAAAATTACATAGTTTAATATACGTTATTCATATCATTATTGATTTCAAATATATTCATATATCTGTTTTTAAATAATTATTATTTATTAGTCATGAATGTATTAGAGTAGAGATGTTTATACTTTAATGAAAAGTTGTATCTAATATAACTATTATTATTATTATTATAAGTTTGGCAGTACCTTTCATTTTCTCTTTTTTTTTCTTTTTAAATCTATCTTTATCAACATGTACAAATACATCACCCCGAAGGGAATTGAACTTGTGATGAGTGCTATAACAACCCGCCTGATACATTCCCAATATTTTAAATGGAAAAATATTACTCATTGTCTCAGCCCTTCATTAGGTTCGTAACTTTGATTCCAACTATAAAATCATTAATTTACTTACATTTTTTTACGACCATAACAATGATTATGTAAAAATATCTTTGAAAGTAAATGATTATGTAAAGATATCTAGGAAAGTAAGGGTAATGTGAGCTATAAAACATGACTAGGAGTTTCAACTATTGTCTAACTCTCACAAATAATCTAAATTGGTAATTGGAGCAACTAGTTAGAATCCAATCAAAATGATATTCTAACATGCTGTCAATTTTTAACTTTTTATTTTTATATTCTAACATGCTATCATTTTTTAACTTGTTCTCTTTTTTAGGAATAAATTATCCAATCAAGAAAACTTTTTATCCTTTTCAGGAAGAAATGATCTAATTAAGAAATTAGAAACTAACACTTAGAGTAGAAATTAAGGATGTAACTAGTGTTGTAACACTTTGATTTTAGTCTTTATATTAAATATATTAATCACTTGTGTCTATAACAAATGTATTTTGTATTATTTAACATGGAATATAGAAGAATAAATATAATTATGTTTTTTTAAGATATAAAGATATTTAATATAATATAATAACAATTGATAATTTTGATTTTTATAATCTAAGTGACTAAATTTTATATAGATCAAAAAACCAGATTTTTTTTATTTTTTGAAAATTATTATTATTGAAATATACATATAAATTACATTAAAAAAATCACATAGTTTAATATACGTTATTCAGATCATTATTGATTTCAAATATATTCATATATCTGTTTTTAAATAATTATTATTTATTAGTCATGAATGTATTAGAGTAGAGATGTATATACACTAATGAAAGATAATTTTAGATGTAAAGCCTCATGTGTATAGGTTAATATTATAATCTTGGATGTACAACCTCCTTTATAAATGATAATATTGGATTTCAAATGATTTAATGATTTATGAGAGTTAACATAGACCGGGTTTTACACGTCTCATTATTTTTTTCTTGCAAGTTGTGTTTTAACTTATTTTTAAAAGAATTATATATATATATATAACATATATATATATAACTGTAACCATTGGTTTAGTGGAACGAATGGTTAGACTATTTTGTTTAAAGTGAATTAAGACTGATGTTTATTTCAGTTAGATTATTAGAACAAAATTACATTTCACATTGATAAAATTTACTGTGAATTAGTTTCATGAGTAACAATGATGGTAAAAGTAAAAATGTAAATCAAGATCTGGGTTAGTTGGAAAAACAGTTCCCACAGTTACCCATGGAACTCTGGATAAATGGAAAATCCAAGAGAGAATGGGGGGTTGGAACTGTGGAGAAAGGAAGAGAACTCTGTTAAGCTGAAAAGATGTTCAGAGCAGAGGGTGCGCTGGGTTGGAGATTGGACCGGTTGTCCCGTGATCTCCCCAGTACTTCCTGTTTTTTCCTCTCCCTATGATGGAAGAACTGGACCGGATTGTCCTACGTTTCTGTCCAGTACTCTGATAATTCAGAGCCAGACTTGATGCACGGGGGGAGCTGCGTGACTGGATGTTAGCTCAAGGACGGGAGGCACATTATCACCATCCGTTGATTCCGAAACCAGATGAGTAAAAGAATTTGAAGTAGTCAAATGTTTAAGTTCGTTATACTTCTGAACTTAATTTCCTGAATTACCATTGTTAGAAAATTTACTTCTGTTAGCACGAAAAAGTGTTACCTGTATTCTTATATTCTCTCTGTTATCGTTAACCTAGGGTTGTTGGGAAACAGTGTTAATTTCTGTATATGCATTCCACAGAAGAAATACACAGAAAACAAAAGAAGAATGAACTTCTAGTATATCTTCCTTCTTACGATAATATGTCATGCACAGGAGTAGTTTTACACATGTAGGAGAGAAGTATAATCAATAGAACTTGAAAACTAAATGAGTGGTAACGACTATTTCACCAGTAAGACAGCTCAGTAAACAAAATGGAGAGAATATAAACACAGACAGCGTGAAGGGAGAGAACTGTTAAACCCTCGAACCGAAGGTTCTGAGTCAAGGGTTTGGTCGTTCTCTATCATGAAAGAACGCGGACATAATGGTGGTCCGGATGCCTGTGTAGATTAGGAAGACATTTTAACATAATAAGCAGTAAGGAAATGAGTACCTTTGATTCTAGTAACTCGAAAAATAGTAAACCCTCGACAAATAACAACAATATCATAAGCAAGATACAGTTAGAACCAGGGATCGAAGCATAGAGCAGAAAACATTCCATTTATATCACAGTACATGAAAACCCATAACGTGAACAAAACCTCGGCATTATATATAAATAAAATCAATGAGAGGGTTTAAGGTACAGTAATAATCTTCCGGCAAATTACACACAGTCTAACTTAAAACACGACATAGCCGTAAGAGAATAGGCGCTGCCGCTTACGTCTGGCATAAATAACAGCAGAGAGAACCCCACATTCTTTGTGTAAAAGAAGAGTAAACTAACAAATTGGCAGTCCGGCATAGAATTCACCAGTTTCTCTCTTCCAATGTAAACCCCATTAAGAGGAAGTTTAGTGAAATACAACGTTGGCATGAAGCCGTAATTAAAAATAACAAGGGAGCCTGAGCTAGATTTTATCCTGCACGGCATACTAGGAAATATCAGGCTAAACCCTGAGCTTTGAAACTAAACATTAAACGTTCTGTATAGTTCCTGATGAGAGCCTAGACTCAGAAGGTGCATGCTTCGGGAATTAGTCTACCTCTTCGCTGAGCAAGCGTAGATGGCTATGAACGTTGTGTCAAGGAACCGCCCTCAATACCGTCAAAATGAAAAGAAAGATATTCAATAATGGACAGAAATCTACATGAAACAAATAGAAGCTCTAATTCATAAGCCGAAGGGCGGGTTT
Source organism: Pinus albicaulis (assembly GCA_034641835.2). Lineage (NCBI taxonomy): Eukaryota > Viridiplantae > Streptophyta > Pinopsida > Pinales > Pinaceae > Pinus > Pinus albicaulis. Next base: position 249,789 of record JAXQQM020062805.1, on the reverse strand, counting down.
CCAAATACCGGGTTTGAATAAAAAAAAGAAATTACCTCGTCAAGAAATCTCGTAACTCGTGGGTATTTCATCCATGCACTACCAACACTGTTACAAAAAATGACAAACTGAAGTGAACGAAGTTAATTCTTAGGCAAATCCTCTCAGGAGCTTAGATTCCTAGAGGAGGGGCGTAACCCTCAGGGTTTCGTCAGACATTAAACTTCTTAACTAAATTCCGCACCGGAACCCTAATCCTGCTCCTCGAAAAACAATTAAAATTGCAGAGAATTCTTATAAACTGATAAGATTGCAGAGAATACCTATAAACTGATAAAAAATGCAGAGAATTCTTATAAACTGTTGAGTTACCTGTGTTAAGGGGATTAGCACTGTGGTCGCAGCGCTACGCCGCTGTCATGGAAGGCATCGAACGAAAACCGGCCAGCAACCTGGTAGCGCTGCGCTACCTCCAGAACCTCTCGGCGTGAGAAGTGACAATGAGCCAAAGCGGTTAGGGCGCCGGGGGTCATTGCAAACCCTAGGCCCCAGAACCGTAGATCTTATGTCATCGAACGGAGGAAGGTAAGCCAGGTGTCGGACCGATAGGCTGACCGGACTAATAATTAAACCAAAACCAAATCCCAAGATTTACCATTGACATTTAAATGCGCGATGAATATTATAATAACCGACATACAAACTAGATAGATTTGATAATTATTCGAGTAAAATTATATTATATGGAATCCACGTAGACCAACCTCGCATAATGGAAATTATGATATACATCAAGTAAACTATGCCAAATATGTGATATTCTTGTCGTTGATTGAGAATTCTGATTGGTAAATTTTTTTTTAATTCATGGTAAGTTTATCTTATGATAAGTGTTACAAGTGGTAATTTGCTGCAGTTACAACTCTCCGGAGCCCTAATGGGCTAACTAACGTTAAAAATCTTTATGTTACCCCGACAAGCCGTATAATTAGTTGAAGTACGTATGAGAAGGACACCTACATAATCACAATCGCTACAAATGCGAACACCTGAGAGATGCACTCTCCACCAAAGAGGGAAACCCCGAATGTGGGTCCACTCGGGAATAGAACAACACGCGAGGTCTAATGTGATGATGGAAGAACAGCAACACCAGACCCGCATTCTGCTACATACAGTACAACAGTTGCAGGAAGAGATGGAGAGGGTACGGCAGGAAAATGCTAGAATGATGCAGGAGCAAGAAAGGATTTTGAAAAGCCTTTCTGACAAACAGAATTAGAGAAATGAGAATCCCAGTGCTGGCAGAGAATTCCAGGAAAAGGACGATCAGCGAACAGGTGAACAAGATATGAACCACAGAGAAAGAAGTATATCGCATCAAAGTAATTCTCACAGAAATTTTAACGAGGCTGAATCTGAAAATGAAAATGAATGGAAAACCAATAAAAAGCAGAAGGTGGAGTTACATGGGGAATTCAGAAAGATAAAGCCACCTACGTTTGATGGAGAAAAGGAGGAGGCGGCAGAAGCATGGCTGATTAACATGAACAAATATTTCCAGGTGTATGACTATGACAGTGGACTTAAGGCACGGCTGGCTATTTATCAGCTGAAAGACAAAGCCACCTTATGGTGGGAAGAAGTGAAGAATGTACGGGGATTTGAGGATCAAGACGTGACATGGGAAAAATTTCAACAGTACTTCAAGGATAAGTATCTCACTGAGCGTTTCTATGATGAAAAAGCCCGAGAATTTCATGACTTAAGGCTGGGACAGCTGACCATGGACGAATTCGTTACCAAGTTTACTGCATTATTGCGCTACGTACCCTACTTAAGAGAAGAAAAGGCCAAGGTTCAAAGATTTCTGAGCAGTCTACCTGCCCATATGAAGGAGCGTATCGAATTTGAGAATCCCAAGACAATGGATGATGCTATTAGGAAAGCAAGGCTGTGTTACCAGCAAGCAAAGAACAAGATGGATTCCGAAAAAGGATGGCAACCAAGGAAGGATAACAGAAACAATGCTGGTTCAAAAAGGGGGAAAACCAGTAATTTCCGGAATACCGCTAGAAATTCAATCAATAAACAATTCGGTAGGAATCATCAGCGGGTTAGATGGCCTGGGGAAGATAAAACGGTGGAAGCTTCAAGTAAACCTGAGCAGCCACAAAATCAGAGGCCCCCTCTGCAGTGTTGGGGCTGCGGAGCAGCTCATTACTATCGAGATTGCCCGCAGCGTAATAAAACTGAGGCAGTAAATAACCTGCAAGAGGCCTCTACTGTGGGAGATGTTGCTCGGAGTATACCCAGAATTAATGCTGCACTGGAGGATCGGCAAGCATATTTTCAACCTACCATGATAGAACTGGAAGGTAAATTGCTATCCCAAACTGTTTCTGTTTTAGTAGACCCGGGGGCGAGTCTAAGTTATATAAGTCCTAAACTAGTGGAAGTCTGTAAACTGCCAAGTCAAAAGTTTAAGAAAACTTGGTTGGTCCAGTTAGCCACAGGAGCTAAAAGAAAGGTTAGTGCCAAGATACCAGAATGCGCATTGCAAATTGGCGGACAGCAGCTGGTAGTTGATTTAAATATTTTTCCTTTGGGGTCTTATGATATTTTATTGGGCATGGACTGGTTGGAGAAGCATTGGACTCTTATAGACTATAAGGAAAAGATAGTTTACTACAGGGATCATAATGGTACTCGTCAAGAAATTCAAGGCATAAAGAAGCCTGTGAATCTGCGTCCAATTACAGCTTCCCAGATGGGGAAATGTATAAGGAAGGGATGCCAACTGTATGCTATACAAGTTGGATTAACTGAGTCTAAAAATAAATCAGCTGCAGTAGAAAACATACCGGTAGTCCAGGAATTTAAAGACATATTTCCTGAAGAAATACCAGGTTTACCACCGAAAAGAGAAGTTGATTTTACAATAGAGCTGCTGCCAGGAGCCTCGTGAGTCTCTCGAACTCCTTACCGTATGAGTGTACCAGAACTGACTGAACTTAAAATGCAGCTTCAGGAATTGCTGGATAAGGGGTATATTCGACCCAGTGTGTCACCCTGGGGAGCACCCGTATTGTTTGTTAAAAAGAAGGATGGAACCATGCGTATGTGCATGGATTATCGGCAGTTAAATAAGTTGACTGTTAAGAACCGATATCCTCTACCTCGTATTGATGACTTGTTCGATCAGGTGAGGGGGGCCACGGTATTCTCAAAGATAGATTTGCGATCTGGTTATCACCAGATTCGGATTAAAGATGAAGATATCCATAAAACTGCTTTCCGTACAAGGTATGGCCACTACGAATTCGTGGTATTACCTTTTGGATTAACTAATGCTCCAGCCACCTTTATGAGGCTGATGCATAGTGTATTTCATCCTTATTTGGACAACTTTGTTAATTTTTTATCGATGATATTACCGATTTATTCCAGATGTATTGTTACAAGCCCACACTTGCGCATGGTGCCGGAGATGCTTAGGAAGCAAACTATATGTAAATTCAAAGAAGTGTGACTTCTTTAAAAATGTAAATACAAGATCTTGGACATGTAATATCTGGAAAAGGTGAAAAAGGCATAGTTGTAGATCCAGGAATCAAGACTATTATGGAGGGGAAGGTGCCATAATGTGGCAGATATATGATCTTTTCATGGGTCTCGCTTCGGTTATTCCCGCGATTTATAAAAGGATTCTCTGATAGCTTTTCCTATTACTTTTCAAGTAGAGAAAGGAAAAATCTTTCTGGACCAAAGAATTTAATATTTTTGAAAGATTGAAGCAATTGTCAATTACGCACTCGTGTTGGAGTGTGGCAGATCCGAGTAAAGAATTTGAGGTTTGTACAGATGCATGCAAGGAAGGTGTTGGGGCTGTTTTATCACAAGAAGGAAAGGTAGTTGCGTATGAATCCCGCAAGTTAAAAGATGATGAGCAGCGGTATTCAGCCTATGATCTAGAGCTGACCGCAGTTGTGCACGCACTAAGAGTGTGGAGACATTATTTACTTGGAAAGAAATTTGTTTTAAAAACAGATCATAGCAGTCTAACCAGTTATTTTAAACAAACTGACTTAAACTCCCGACAAGCAAGGTGGAATGCTTTTTTAAGTGAGTTTGAAATTGATCTGCAGCACGTGAAAGGAAAAGAGAACAGAGTTGCGGATGCGTTAAGCAGAAAGGTGCATAGCATTTATGAGCTATACGTTAATCAGGTGGAAAACAGATTTCTAGATCAAATCAGAGAAGAAGCAGACAAGGATCCAGAGTATAAATATTTGTGGCAGCAAGTCCAAGACTCTAAAGAGCAAGGGGAATATGAAATCAACCAGGAAGGGTTGTTGGTTTTTAAGAAAAAGATAGTCATTCCAAATAGAGTGGAAATTGAAGACTATGATACTAGATGAATATCACAGAAGCAATTACGCTGGTCATCCGGGATATCAGAAGATGCTGACAGCCATCAGGAAGGATTATTGTTGGCCGGGCATGAGGAAGGAAATAGCAAGCTATTTAACCAAATGTTTGGAATGCCAGCAAGTAAAAGTGGAGCATCGGCATCCAGCTGGATTAATGCAACCTATACCCATTCTTGAGTGGAAATGGGAGGTGATTTCATTAGACTTTATTACCGGGTTACCGAAGTCAAAGAGAGGTAATGATTCCATAATGGTAGTTGTGGATAGATTAAGTAAGTCAGCGCATTTCATACCTGTTCAGTCCACCTATAAGACGGTACAAATATCAGACTTATTTATGTGTGAGATTTTCAGACTCCATGGCATACCTAAGACTGTCATTTCGGACAGGGATGTAAAATTTACATCAGCCTTCTGGAAGACACTGTTTACAGGACTAGGAACTCAAGTACATTTTAGTACTGCATACCACCCGCAAACGGACGGCCAGACAGAGAGGGTGAACCAGGTACTGGAAGACATGCTGAGAATGTATGTCATGCAACAACCAGTTAAGTGGGAAGAGTATCTACACTTGATAGAGTTCGCCTACAATAATGGCTACCAAGAATCATTAAATATGAGTCCGTTCGAAGCACTGTATGGTCGACAGTGCAGGACTCCCATTAACTGGAGCAGCCCAGAGAATAAACTCATGTTAGGACCAGACATGCTAGCAGAGATGGAAGCTGAGGTGAGAAAGATTCAACAGAATTTGAAGGCGGCACAGGACAGGCAGAAAGTGTATGCAGATAAGAAAAGATCTTATCGTGAATATGCAGTTGGAGATCATGTATATGTCAGGATTAAACCAAAGAAAAGCACATTAAGATGGGCATCTTGCGCAAAATTGGCACCCTGATTCTGTGGTCCTTTCCAAATTCTGGAGAGAGTGGGACCGATGGCGTATCGTTTAGCCCTTCCTGGTCATATACGGGTGCACAATGTTTTTCATGTATCGTTACTGAAACGATATGTCCATGATACCAGGCATATTATTCATTGGCAGAACATACAGGTAGTGGATGAATAGGATCGCTAAATAATAATGCGATACTATAACTTATTTAATTAACATAAGTTTATTTTGTGCAGGTAGAACCAGACGGGGAGTTCCTGGTCGAGCCACACAGTATAATCGACCGGAGGGAAATCATGCTCCGGAAACGAGCCATCGCCCAGGTTAAAGTGCAATGGAAGCACTTTGGACCTGAGGAAGCTACCTGGGAAGACGAAAGTTTTGTTCGGGAAGCTTATCCACAACTTTTTACTGAACTGGAATAATAACACCGAGGACGGTGTTCTCCTCCAGAGGGGGAAAACTGTAACCATTGGTTTAGTGGAACGAATGGTTAGACTATTTTGTTTAAAATGAATTAAGACTGATGTTTATTTCAGTTAGATTATTAGAACAAAATTACATTTCACATTTATAAAATTTACTGTGAATTAGTTTCATGAGTAACAATGATGGTAAAAGTAAAAATGTAAATCAAGATCTGGGTTAGTTGGAAAAACAGTTCCCACAGTTACCCATGGAACTCTGGATAAATGGAAAATCCAAGAGAGAATGGGGGGTTGGATCTGTGGAGAAAGGAAGAGAACTCTGTTAAGCTGAAAAGATGTTCAGAGCAGAGGGTGCGCTGGGTTCGAGATTGGACCGGTTGTCCCGTGATCTCCCCAGTACTTCCTGTTTTTTCCTCTCCCTATGATGGAAGAACTGGACCGGATTGTCCTACGTCATCCCGCACTCGACAATTCGCATCCGTACTCGATGCACCTGGGAGCTGCGTGACTGGATGTCAACTCAAGGACGGGAGGCACATTATCACCATCAGTTGATTTCGAAAACCAGATGAGTAAAAGAATTTGAAGTAGTCAAATGTTTAAGTTCGTTATAATTCTGAACTTAATTTCCTGAATTACCATTGTTAGAAAATCTACTTCTGTTAGCACGGAAAAAATGTTACCTGTATTTCTATATTTTCTCTGTTATCGTTAACCTAGGGTTGCTGGGAAACAGTGTTAATTATTATATATGCATTCCACAGAAGAAATACTCAGAAAACAAAAGAATAATGAACTTCTAGTACATCTTCCTTCTTACAAGAATATGACATGCACAGGAGTAGTTTTACATCTGTAGGAGAGAAGTAAATCAATAGAACTTGAAAACTAAATGAGTGGTAACGACTATTTCACCAGTAAGACTGCTCAGTAAACAAAATGGAGAGAATATACACACAGACAGCGTAAAGGGAGAGAACTGTTAAACCCTCGAACCGAAGGTTCTGAGACTCAAGGGTTTGGTCAGCTTTCTTGGATGAAAGAATCTATTGATAATGGCTGGGCCCCGACGCTCGTGTAGAGTAGGAAGAAATTTGAACATAATAAGCAGTAAGGAAATATGAACATTTGATTCTAGTAACTCGGAAATAGTAAACCCTCTACAAATAACAACAATCTCATAAGCAAGATACAGTTAAAACCCAGGATTGAAGCATAGAGCAGAAAACAATCCATTTATATCGCGATACATGAAAGACCCCTAACGTGAACAAAACCTCTGCAATATATATATATAAAGTCAATGAGAGAGTTTAAGGTACAGTAATAATCTTCCGGCGAATTACACGCAGTCTAACTTAAACCATGACAAAGCCGTTAAGAGAATAGGCGCTGCCGCTCACGGCTGGCATAATTAAAAACAGAGAAACCCCACATTCTTGTGTAAAAGAAGTGTAACCCAACAAGTTAGCAGTCCGGCATAGAATTCACCAGTTCCTCACTTCAAATGTAAACCCCATTAAGAGGAAAATTTAGTGGAATACAACGTCGGCATGAAGCCGTAATTAAAATAACAAGGAAAACCTGAGCTAGATTTTTGTTTATCCTGCACGGCATACTAAAAAATATCAGGCTAAACCCTGAGCTTTGAAACTAAACATTAAACGTTCTGTATAGTTCCTGATGAGAGCCGGTACCTGTAAGGTGCATGCTGGGAATTAGTCTACCTCTTCAGCGAGCAAGTGTAGATAAGCTACAGGAAACTGCGAGTTGGGCGGGAACCAGGCAATACCTGTCAAAATGAAAAGAAAGATATTCAGTCAGCGGAATAGAAATCTACAGGAAACAAATAGAAGCTCTAATTCATAAGCCGAAGGGCGGGTTTCCAAATACCGGGCTTGAATAAAACAAAAAGAAATTACCTGTCAAGAAATTCAGAACTCGTGGGTGCTTCATCCAAGCACCAGTCCAACACTGTTACAAAAATGACAAAAACAAAGGGAACGAAGTTAATTCTTAGGCAAATCCTCTCAGGAGCTTAGATTTCTAGAGGAGGGGCGTAACCCTCAGGGTTTCAACAGTCATTAAACTTCTTAGCTAAGTTCCTCACCGGAACCCCAACCCTGCTTTACGAAAAACAAATAAAATTGCAGAGAATTCTTATAAACTGATAAAATTGCAGAGAATTCTTATAAACTGATAAAATTGCAGAGAATTTTTATAAACTGTTGAGTTACCTGTGTTGAGGGGTTAGCACTGTGGTCGCAGCGCTACGCCGTTGTCATGGAAGGCATTGAACGAAACCGGTAAGCAACCTGGTAGAGCCGCGCTACCTCCAGAACCTCTCTGCGTGAGAAGTGACAATGAGCCAAAGCGGTTAGGGCGCCGGGGGTCATTGCAAACCCTAGGCCCCAGAACCGTATATCTTATGTCATTGAACGGAGGAAGCTAAGCCAGGTGTCGGACCGATAGGCCGACCGGACTAATAAATAATCCAAAACCAAATCCCAAGATTTACCATTGACATTTAAATGCGCAATGAATATCATAATAACCGACATACAAACTATGAGATTTGGATAATTATTCGAGTCAAATTATATTATATGGAATCCACGGTAGACCAACCTCAGTACAATGGAAATTATGATATAGTACTGTTAAACTATGCCAAATATGTGATATTCCTCTTTAATGTTGATTAAGAATTCGCATTGGTAAATTTTTTTTTAATTCATGGTAAGTTTATCTTATGATAAGTGTTACATAACATTTCCATTTTTTGGCGGTCACGTTTCCAACCATACCCATTTCATAAACTTCCAAAGGTATCAGCACTTCGTGCAACTTATCATTTAACATATCAGGTCTTTTAGGGCCCACCAAAGTTAGTTCACAATGACATTTGTAAATTGAACAATTTGATATCTAGAGAGTTATTTCAATATCATTGTATTTTGTCATCATCATTGTTATACAATTTCGTCATTGTCAAACTGTAATATAGATCAACATTGTCATTAAGGTCACCAACTTTTTTTCCTATATATTTTCACCTTATCATTGTATTGTTTGGAGACTCATTGTCCTTGCACCAAGGTTACTGTCATGAAGAAGGTTATTATCACCTTCCTCCTCTTCCTCCTCCTCCCTCTCACTCGTCGCCCCGTCGTCCTATCTTTCTCTCTCTGCCCTATCCCCCTCCCTCTCACTCTCCCTCACCCTCTATCCCCCTCCTTCTCCCCCTCCCTCCTTCTCTCTCTGCCTCCCTCTCTCCCCCTCCTCCTCCCCCTCCACCTTCTCCCCTACCTCTCCCTCTCTCCCACCTCCCTCTCCCTATCCCTCTCCCTCTAACCTTCCCCCTCCACCTCCTCCCCTACCTCTCCCTCTCTCCCCCCTCCTCATCCTCCCTCTCACTCGCTGCCCTCTCCCCATCCCTCTCCCTCTCTCTCCCCTCACCCCCTCTCTCTCCCTCTCTCCCTCCCCCCAATCTCTCTCTTTCTTTCTCCTCCTCTCCCCCTCTCTCTCTCCTCCGCCTCCCTCTCTCCCGCTCCCCCTCCACCTCCTCCCCTACCTCTCCCTCTCTCCCCCCACCCTCTCCATCTCACCTTCCTCCTCCTCCTCCCCCCTCTCACTCGCTGCCCCCTCCCCGTCCCTCTCCCTCTCCCCCACCTCCCCCAACCTCTCCCTCTCTCCCCCTCCCCCTCCCTCTCACCTTCCTCCACCTCCTCCTCCCTCTCACTCGCTGCCCCCTCCTCCTACCCTTCTCTACCTCCCACCCCTCCCCCCTCTCTCTATTTCTTTATCCTCCTCCCCCTCTATCTCTCCCCTCTCCCCCAATCTCTCCCTCTCTCCCTCTCCCCTCCCGCTCCTCCCGCTCCCTCCCCTCCCCCTCCTCCTCCCCCTCCCTCCCTCTCCTCCGCCTCCCTCTCTCCTGCTCCCCTTCTCCCTCCCCCTCCACCCCAACCTCTCCCTCTCCCTCCTCCTCCTTCCTCTCAATCTTTGTCACCTCCCTCTCCCTCACATCCCCCTCATCCTCCCCCTCCCTCCTTTCTCTTCCTCCCTCTCCCTCTCAACCCCCTCCACCTCCCCCTCCCTCTCATTCGATGCCCCCTCCTACTCCCCTTCTCTCTCTCCCCTCTCCCCCTCCCTCTCCCTCTCTCTCTTCCCCCCCCGTCTCTCTCTCTCCCTCCTCCCCCCGTCTCTCTCCCTCCCCCCACCCCCTCTCTCTCTCTCTCTCTCTCTCTCTCCCCTCTGCCTCCCTCTCTCCTCCTCCACTACTTCTCCCTCTCTCCCCCCTCCCTCTCCCTCTCCTTCTCCCTCTCACTCGCTGACCCCTCCCCATCCCTCTCCCTCTCTCTCTCCTCCACCTCCCTCTCTACCTCTCCCTCTCTCCCCCCTCCCTCTCCCTCTCCCTCTCACCTTCCTCCTCCTCCTCCTCCCTCTCACTCGATGCCCCCTCCCTGTCTCTCTCCCTCTCTGCCACCCACCCCCTCCACACCCCCCCCCTCTCTCTCTCTCCTCACTGCCCATCTCTCCACCTTTTTCCCTCTCACTTCCTCTCCTACTATCCTTATTTACCTTGCTTAATATGTCTTTCAAAAATTCCATCTCAAGCTCTCTCTCCTCCACCTGCCCGTCCCCGTCCTCCCCTACCTCTCCCTCTCCCTCTCACCTTCCTCCTCCTCCTCCTCCCTCTCACTCACTGCCCCCTCCTCCTCCCCTTCCCTCTCCCCCCCTCTCTCTCTCTCTCCTCCTCCCTCTCTCTCTCCCTCTCTCTCTCCTCACTGCCCATCTCATTACCTTTGTCCCTCTCACTTCCTCTCCTACTATCCTTACTTACCTTGCTTAATATGTATTTCAAAAAATTCCATCTCAAGCTCTATCTCTCTGCCTCCCTACCCACATCTCTCTACCCCTCACTCCCTCTTTTTCTCCATCTTCCCCTCTGTCTTTGAAATCTCTTTCTCACTCTACTAATCTCTCTTTTTAACTCTCTCTATCCTTTTCTACATCTCTCACCCTATCACTCATATCCTTCTCTCCCTCAATCTCTCACACATGTAGACCGAATTTCTCACTCTCTCCTCTTGTCTCCCTCTTCCTATCTCTTCCCCACTTTCCCATTCTCACTATCTACCCACATTTCCCTCTTCACATTTATCTTCTTTCATCTTAATATCACTATCTCCTTCTCGCCCTCTCTCTCACACACATGTACACCCATTAACTCACTCTCTCCCCTTCTCTTCCTCTTCCTATCTCTTCCCCACTTTTCCATCCTCACTATTTACCGACATTCCCATCTTCACATTTATCTTCTTTCGTCTTCCTCTCTACCTCTTTGCTCTAAAATACACTAAAATATTAAAAGCTTTACTTTATAAAATTCATATGAAAAAATACACCAAAATATTGAAAGCTAATATGTACAATATATAAGAAAGTACAAACAAATTTACATCAGAATAAAATCAAATTAAAATTGAAATTTTCAATCAAAATATACTATTTTTCATAATCATTTTCGGTCTACTAACTACTATTTATTTACTTTGAATAAACTTTAATTTTCTTTTAAAATCTGAAAATATAGTATATATCTCAAATATATTTCTAAAAATTAAAAACCCAAAAATACATCTACTTCATATTCAAAACAATTCAATGAAATTTCCTCGAAATATTGTTTCTCCCCAATCTAATTAATACAAATGCACAAAATATCATTTAAATATATCGATAATAAATATTACTTACAATTTAATTTAATTGTGACTAAAAAAATAACAATACTTTATAATAAAAAATTACCCAAACTAATCGTGAATAAACATTTATTTTAAACAGAGTAAGATCTCACCATAAAATCTCATCTGCATAGTGATTGTGAAAAGCCAAATTACAAACAAAAACAAATATGTTGAAACTATGATGTTTCTTCCTCTAATAAAATAGCACTTTCTTAAGGTCACTTTCTTGATAGTTAAAAAAAACACAATACAATTTTATCATCCAGCCTCAAATAAATATAAAATATTTGTGTATATCTAATTACTGACCTTTCAAATATAACGATTACTTTAATAAGTATTGATATTTGGAAATTGAAATGGATCAACAAAATTCTCAATAAGCTGATGTAAACATAAACGAAGGAAAGAATCAGCATACAAGGTTATTGTCCCCAAACCAGAAGCCATGGAGCTTTTATCCTTTTACTTAGGAAGGCGTTCGGCGTTGATTATGTGAATTGTTTCTACAATAACAATTAACAACTTATAAAAATGATAGTGGTGCGGTCTTGGTTTTATTTTTTCTTAATCAGTTTTGACTTTTGAATGCTTGTTTCACCCATAAGTTGCCTCAATACGGGGACATGCTCATCATCTCCAGGCTCTCCATGGAATATAAGGTTTTCATCAAAAAATTAAAATAAAGCCTTAACTTATTGAGAGAGAATATCATGTCAAGTAGTCGCGAATGTGGAATACTGTTGGGAAAGGTGATTTAAAATTTGCTTACGAGAGAGCGAAGCTTACTTAGGTTTTCGTTAAGAATCCAAGTAGAAAACAGTGAAAAAACATTCAAGAGGGAGAATCCAACAAAGAAATATGGTTTTAATTTATTTTCGTAACTTGGTTTCCAGAATAGCTTACCTAATTTTTGATTGAAAATACAACATAAATTATTTAGAAACTAGAGTAGAGGTCAGTGTAAAGTATATGAGAAATACCTCGAATAAGTATTCTTCAGAGTTGAGTATTAACATTATGGTAGTCCAATGTTTCCACTGGAGCTCTTCAGCAATATTTTCTAAGCCTGCATGCGCACAAAAAAATATACCCAAAAGAAACAATGCATGTGGGATGTGCAAAATAAACAGTTACACAATATGTGCTATGTACAATAACCATGGCTATAGGGAGTAAGAAGGCCAACCACCCATCTCTCAGACAGAAAAAAATCTAAACAATTAAAAAAAAAGAAAATGAAAGAAAAGCCCAGGAATATACTACGAGTAAGAAGTGAGAAATAACGATGGATATTGCGAAAGCATTCACAGACTAAGAAAAAAGAAGAAGAAATAAAAAACGAAAAAGGACAAATATACAAGGTGCACTGCATCAGCACAAAATCAACAACCCACCGCCCTCTATGCCGTGGTACGTAGCAGTCTGTTGTGCTCTGCTCAGCAACCCACCGCCCTCTATGCAGTTCTCTATAACATTCTACTATGCTCTGCTCAGCCCAACCGAACACAACCCAGCATCCTCTATGCACTGCTGTGTAGCGGAATTCTGCTCAGTTTGAATGTAGAAGCGATTAGCAGTATCTAAAATTGATGAAGATAAATACCTATCTATTTTCATGAATAGAGATAATCCATATGTATATATACCATTAATGGAATCGGAGCTTGATGACATAACTCCTATGCCGAGCTCGATCACTTGGACGAAATGAACCACCATGCTACCAATTTACAGAAATTTCCTTTGAATTGCTTCGACATGCATGGTGGGGATTGTGAGGATTCTATGTACTCCATTCGCATTGGAGTCACAAATGTTAAAATATATAATTACTTCCTCATGCAGTTAAGTGGAGTTAGTTAGTTGAGTTGAGTTTCAGTTATACTTGGTGCGCGAGTTAGACAGTTGATTAAGTCCAGTTATGTGTGAGAGTGTTTGCATGTCAATTAGATTAAATACCCGTCATGGGTTCATTGTTTTCAAGAGAGTAAGAGAGTTTTATTATTCAGAGTTTTATGATTAATAGAAGAGTAGCAGCTCATTGTTCGTGTGTGAAATATATTCGTGTTATTTGTGTGATTTAATCCTCTGTCTCTCCAACAAATTGGTATCGGAGCTGAGGAAGGATCAGAGATCTGTGGGTGAGCAGAGCCCGTAAGCAGGCCAAGAGAAAACGGCCGAAATTTTTTTTACACAAAAAAATTACGCAGTCCGCACGTTTTTAGTGTTGGCCCTGCGGAGAACCGCAAGGAAAGACCGTATTCGCTCCCAAAAAGAGTTGCGGAGATTCGGTAAAGTTACGAGATTCTGAAAATTCGAGTTTGGACCACAGCCCAGCCTTCATCGGGAGTGCGGAACCAGAACGCAACTTCCCTTTGTCGGGGGTGCGGAACGCTGTTCGATAACTATCACGGGTGGCGGCGGAGCGAAAAAAACTAAAACAAGCGTGAGTTTGTTCTTTAAAAGTACCTACGTGCATGAGAACACGTGCATGCACTTTTTGACTTATTAAAAAGTCCTTCTATAAAAGACAATACGTGCATGCAATTTTGTTTTAAAAAGGAAAGCAAAGATATTTATACGATGTTATAAGATTTTTTTTATAAAAAAGTTTTATAAAGATTGTTATATTTATATAACAAAAAAATCAACAGGGTTTTTATAAAGTGTTTTATACACTTTTATAAAAATACAAAGGATTTTTTTATGAAGGTTTTTTTTTTATAGACTTTTATAAAAATAAGGGACAAGAATTTTTTTATAAAATCTAGGGTTTTATTGAGAGAATTTTTTTTTACAAAAAAAAAAAGAGAGAAATTTAGGGTGTTTTGTGAGAGAGAATTTTTTTTAGGCAAGATGGCCACATCAAATTTTCAGCCACAAATTCCACCTTTCAATGGGAAAGATTACGATATGTGGGCCATTAAGATGGAGACCATGCTAAAAGTGCATGATGTATGGGATCATGTTAAGTATGGGTTTGCAGAACCTAAAGATGATGCAGAAGAACGTGCTCTCAGTAATGCAGAGAGGGAACAGTGGAAGAAAGATAAGCGAAAGAATGCGCAAGCATTGCTTCTGATCCAGCAGGGAGTAGATCGAGCCGTGTTCCAGAAGATCATGATAACCTCGTCAGCAAAGGAGGCATGGGACACCTTGGCGACAAGCTATCAAGGTATGGCTAAAGTTAACATTGTTAAATTGCAAAACACCAGGAGAGACTTTGAAAGTCTGCAGATGAAGGAGACAGAGGACATTGATTCTTTCATGAATCAGGTCATGTCTGTCGTCAATCAGTTAAAAATCTATGGCGAAGATATTAAAGATCAAAAAGTGATCGAAAAGGTTCTTCGATCCCTGTCTACCAAATTTGATGTGGTGGTAGCAGCCATAGAAGAAGCAAAGGACTTGGAAAAACTCACAATTGATGAGTTGATGGGATCCCTTCTATCGCATGAAGCAAGGATAGACAGAAATAAGGATTCCACTTTGGAAACTGCTTTCCAAAGTCAAGTCAATATTTCAAGAGGTCGAGGAAGAAGTCGATCGAGAGGCAGAGGACGAGGCAACAACTATGGCAGTCACAGAGATGGCCGAGATGATCATGAGCATCAACGTGGAAGCAACAGCAGTAGAAGCTTTCATAATAATCAAAGGTTTGACAAATCAAAGATAAAGTGCTATTACTGCAGTAGATTTGGTCATTATGCTCGTGATTGTAGGAAGAAGATTGCAGATCAAGGCAATCAGAGAGCCAATGTTAGTACAAAAAATATTGACTCTATGTTTCCAGCATGCAACACCATGCATGCACCGTCTGATAAGGTCTGGATATTAGACAGTGGTTGCAGTAACCACATGACAGGGAACAAGGATTTGGTTGCTAATTTGGATGTCACAGTGCAGACAGAGGTCAAGTTGGGAACTGACAAGACTGTGGCTGTAGATGGCAAAGGAGTGGTCAACATTGTGACCAAGCAGGGGGAGCCAAAGACCATATCAGAGGTATACTATGTCCCTGGGCTCAAACACAATTTAATTAGTGTTGGGAAATTGATGCAGAAAGGATACAAAGTTATCTTTCAGGGGCAACAATGTGTTATTTACGACAAATCCCCAAGCAAGCAGCTGATTGCAAAGGTGCAGATGACGAGGAACAGACTCTTTCCTCTCATTATGAACTACAATGATCAGGTTAGTTCTTTTACAATTGCATGTTCTGATGCATACTGGTTATGGCACTTTCGGTTTGGACACTTGCATTTTTCCGGTTTAAAATTATTGCAGCAGAAACAGATGGTGAGAGGTCTACCTCCCATCAAAGAACCTGCTAGCACATGTGAGTGTTGTATCTTAGGCAAGCAACACCGTGAAATTTTTCCGAAAGGAGTTTCTTACAGAGCAAAGAAACCACTTGAATTGGTGCATACTGACTTGTGTGGACCTATGAGGACACAGTCGATTGGTGGAAGTTGTTACTTCCTCACCTTTATTGATGATTACAGTAGGAAGACTTGGGTTTACTTTTTGAAGCAGAAGTTTGAAACTTTTGCGAAATTCAAAGAGTTCAAAGCTTTGGTGGAGAACCAAAGTGATCGACAGATCAAGGTATTGAGATCTGATCGTGGTGGAGAATACGATTCGAAGGCATTCCATGAGTACTGCAAACAACATGGAATCAGAAGAAAGTTTACAACCAGATACACACCACAGCAGAATGGTGTAGCAGAGAGGAAGAATCGAACAATCATGAACATGACAAGGAGCATGTTGAAAGGAAGACACTTGTCTAATGAGTATTGGGCAGAAGCAGTTGCATGTGTTGTTTATGTGATAAACAGATCTCCTACAAAGAGCGTGATGAGCAGAGTTCCAGAAGCAGCATGGTCAGGTATGTCTTGCAGTGTATCTCATTTCAGAGTTTTTGGATGTGTAGCCTATGCACATGTGCCTAAGAAAATAAGAGGCAAATTAGATGATCAAAGTGAAAAATGTATATTTACTGGTTATAGTGAGCAGTCAAAAGCTTACAAAATGTATAACCCTGTCACAAAGAAGACAATCATTAGCAGAGATGTTGTGTTCAAAGAACAAGAGTCATGGAATGGGACTGTAGACACACTAACCGATGCTCAAACACCATTGATGAAGGATGATCTTGTAGAAGAAGAGGAGCAGCAAGAACCAAAAGAGCATACACCAAACAGAGTCACACCAGCAAGGACTCCAAGATTTTCAGAGCAGCATGGATCTTCAAGCAGATCCACAGATCAGAATTCTCCAAGCAGCGAATCAGGTAAGAAAAAGATGATAAGTTTGAAGGATATTTATGATGATTTGGATGTTAGTTCAAATTTTGCATTGTTAGCATTCCAACCTTCTTCGTTTGAAGAAGCAATCAGAAATGACAATTGGGTTCAAGCCATGGATGAAGAGATGAATTCCATTGAAAAGAATGATACATGGGATTTGGTTGATTTACCAAAAGATAAAAATCTCATTGGTGTGAAGTGGGTATACAAGACCAAAGTGAACGAAAAATGTGAGATTGACAGATTTAAAGCAAGACTTGTAGCAAAAGGATTCTCGCAGCAACCGGGAATAGACTTTGGGGAAACATTTTCTCCGGTAGCCAGATTGGATACTGTAAGAGCAGTTCTAGCGACAGCAGCTCAGAACAAGTGGAAAGTGTATCAGATGGATGTCAAATCAGCCTTCTTAAATGGAATTCTAGAAGAAGAAATCTATGTGCAGCAGCCTCCAGGTTATGAAGTTGAAGGAAAAGAGGATAAAGTTTACAGATTGAAGAAAGCGCTCTATGGACTGAAGCAAGAACCTAGAGCATGGTATAGCAGAATCGACAGTTATATGATCAAGAATGGATTTTGCAGAAGCAGCATTGAGCCTACCTTATACACAAAGGTAAATGAGCATGAACAGATTTTGATAGTTTGCTTATATGTTGATGATATGATTTTTACAGGTGATCTTGAAATAGATGAATTTAAAGCAGCCATGATGAATGAATTTGAGATGACAGATCTAGGTCTCATGAAATATTTTCTTGGCATTGAAGTTGAGCAATCTGAAAAAGGCATTTTTATTTGTCAAAATAAGTATGCAACAGATTTGCTGAAAAGATTCAGGATGGATAATTCCAAACCTGTACCTACACCAATTGCAAGAGGTACAAAGTTGAGTAAGGATGATGAAGGGGCAGATGTCAATCCAACTCTATTCAAAAGATTGGTTGGCAGCCTCATGTATCTCACAGCTACAAGACTAGATATTATGCAGGGAGTGAGTCTGATTTCCAGATTCATGGAGACTCCAAAAGACACACATTGGAGTGTTGGAAAAAGAATTCTGAGATACATAGCAGGAACCAGAGATTATGGCATAATGTATGCAAGTACAGAACAGAAAGAGTTGATTGGATATACATATAGTGATTTTGCAGGAAGTTTGGATGATCGGAAGAGCACATCCGGTTATGTGTTCCATCTCGGTTCAGGTGTGATAGCATGGGCATCTAAGAAGCAGCCTATTGTGACATTATCATCAGCAGAAGCAGAATATGTAGCAGCGACTTCAGCAGCATGTCAAGCAGTATGGTTAATAAGAGTATTGGATGGACTCAAGCAGAAACAGCAAGGATCAACAGCGATATACTGTGACAACACATCAGCGACTGCACTATCCAAGAATAGTGTGTTTCATCAAAAGAGTAAGCATATTGATACCCGATATCATTTTATTCGAGAATTAGTGAACAATGGAGAAGTTCACTTGAAGCCTTGTAGAACGAGTGATCAAATGGCTGATATCTTTACAAAGCCATTAGCAGTAGATTTGTTTGAGTTTCACAAAAGAAACTTGGGAGTTGTAAGCCTAGCTGAGACATAGACCAGCAGGCATGTTTGAGTTGTCATGAGTTATGTTTTAGTTTAGAGGTCGAAATTAAGGGGGAGTGTTAAAATATATAATTACTTCCTCATGCAGTTAAGTGGAGTTAGTTAGTTGAGTTGAGTTTCAGTTATACTTGGTGCGCGAGTTAGACAGTTGATTAAGTCCAGTTATGTGTGAGAGTGTTTGCATGTCAATTAGATTAAATACCCGTCATGGGTTCATTGTTTTCAAGAGAGTAATAGAGTTTTATTATTCAAAGTTTTATGATTAACAGAAGAGCAGCAGCTCATTGTTCGTGTGTGAAATATATTCGTGTTATTTGTGTGATTTAATCCTCTGTCTCTCCAACAACAAAGGCTTTGCATTCTCCTTCTCGATGCCAAGAGATTAACCATCAGCTGTAACTCAGATGTGCACCTGTATATGGGCTTGCTTGCGTCTCTGTATGAATGGAAAACATCAATCCTTATCCATTTCTTCATGTCCTCAACGGCTATGCTTTTCTCAATTGACTTTCCCAAACCACATCATAATGGTTTTAATGCCCATTCATTTATTCATGCCCACAACGGTTATGGTTTTTTTAATTCGTTCTTTCCCTCCCAAACTACATCATAACCGTTTTAATGCACCTGCCATCCCAAACTCCGCTGGTGCGCACACTGCTGACCTGGTCGACGGTCATTTTCAAGTTAGGAGTGGCGTTGCCACGTGACGTGGCACTGAATTCAAATTTGGTAAGGCACGTTAACCACCATTCATTTGATGTTAAAATTTAAATTATAAAATCTGCGATGATATACTTAGGTCTGTGGTAAAATTCTTTAATTAAATTAGATATTTTGCGAATAAAATTTATTAGCCATCAATTTAATGTTAAAATAGTAAAATTTCTGAGCCATCCATTGGATATTAACTGTTTTGCACCAGTTAGTTATTGAAAATTAAGGATGTAACTAGTGTTGTAACACTTTGATTTTAGTCTTTATATTAAATATATTAATCACTTGTGTCTATAATAAAGGTATTTTGTATTATTTAACATGGAATATAGAAGAATAAATATAATTATGTTTTTCTAAGATATAAAGATATTTAATATAATATAATAATGGTTCATAATTTTGATTTTTATAATCTAAGTGACTAAATTTTATATAGATCAAAAAACTGGATTTTTTTTATTTTTTGAAAATTATTATTATTCAAATATACATATAAATTACATTAAAAAAATCACATAGTCTAATATACGTTATTCATATCATTATTGATTTCAAATATATTCATATATCTGTTTTTAAATAATTATTATTTATTAGTCATGAATGTATTAGAGTAGAGATGTTTATACTTTAATGAAAAGTTGTATCTAATATAACTATTATTATTATTATTATTATAAGTTTGGCAGTACCTTTCATTTTTTCTTTTTTTTCTTTTTAACTCTATCTTTATCAACATGTACAAATACATCACCCCGAAGGGAATTGAACTTGTGATGAGTGATATAACAACCCGCCTCATACATTCTCAATATTTTAAATGGAAAAATATTACTCATTGTCTCAGCCCTTCATTAGGTTCCTAACTTTGATTCCAACTATAAAATCATTAATTTACTTTACAATATTTTACGACCATAACAATGATTATGTAAAAATATCTATGAAAGTAAATGATTATGTAAAGATATCTAGGAAAGTAAGGTTAATGTGAGCTATAAAACATGACTAGGAGTTTCGACTATTGTCTAACTCTCACAAATAATCTAAATTGGTAATTGGAGCAACTAGTTAGAATGCAATCAAAATGATATTCTAACATGCTATCATTTTTTAACTTTTTATTTTGATATTCTAACATGCTATCATTTTTTAACTTTTTCTCTTTTTCAGGAATAAATTATCCAATCAAGAAAATTTTTTATCCTTTTCAGGAAGAAATGATCTAATTAAGAAATTAGAAACTAACACTTAGAGTAGAAATTAAGGATGTAACTAGTTTTGTAACACTTTGATTTTAGTCTTTATATTAAATATATTAATCACTTGTGTCTATAATAAAGGTATTTTGTATTATTTAACATGGAATATAGAAGAATAAATATAATTATGTTTTTTTAAGATATAAAGATATTTAATAATATAATAACAGTTGATAATTTTGATTTTTATAATCTAAGTGACTAAATTTTATATAGATCAAAAAACTAGATTTTTTTAATTTTTTGAAAATTATTATTATTGAAATATACATATAAATTACATTAAAAAAATCACATAGTTTATTTTTTTTGTAAGTTTGGTAGTGCCTTTCATTTTTCTCATTTTTCACTTTTTTACTCCACTTTTCATAACATGTCTAGATACATCACCCCGAACGGGGAAGGGAATTGAACCTGTGATGAGTGCTATAACAGCCCGCCTCATAACCGTTTCACCAAGACCCCACAGACAAAAAAATAAAAATAAAAATAAAAAAATCACATAGTTTAATATACGTTATTCATATCATTATTGATTTCAAATATATTCATATATCTGTTTTTAAATAATTATTATTTATTAGTCATGAATGTATTAGAGTAGAGATGTTTATACACTAATGAAAAGTTGTATCTAATATAACTATTATTATTATTATAGGTTTGGCAGTACCTTTCATTTTCTCCTTTTTCTTTTCTTTTTAACTCTATCTTTATCAACATGTCGAGATACATCACCCCCAAGGGAATTGAACTTGTGTTGAGTGCTATAACAACCCGCCTCATACATTCTCAATATTTTAAATGGAAAAATATTACTCATTGTCTCAGCACTTCATTACCTTCCTAACTTTGATTCCAACTATAAAATCATTAATTTACTTTAGAATTTTTTACGACCATAACAATGATTATGTAAACATATCTATGAAAGTAAATGATTATGTAAAATGATATTCTAACATGCTATCATTTTTTAACTTTTTATCTTTTTCAGGAATAAATTATGTAATCAAGAAAACCTTTTATCCTTTTCAGGAAGAAATGATCTAATTAAGAAATTAGAAACTAACACTTACAGTAGATTTTCAAAAGCATATTGTTAGTGAAATTTCAACTATTGTATAACTCTCATAAATAATCTAAATTGGTAATTGGAGCAACTAGTTAGAATCCAATCAAAATGATATTCTAACATGCTATCATTTTTTAACTTTTTATCTTTTCCAGGAATAAATTATCTAATCAAGAAAAATTTTTATCCTTTTCAGGAAGAAATGATCTAATTAAGAAATTAGAAACTAACACTTACAGTAGATTTTCAAAATCATATTGTTAGTGAAATTTCAAAGTGAAATCAATGTTAAAGTTAGTCATATATTTTTATTATATTTTATTTCAAATTTTTTAGGTATCCTATTTGATATTTTCCTCCTCTATTCTTTGAAAAATTCAACAAAAAAACTATATATCAAGTTATTAATATTGTATTTGTATATTTTATAAGGTGTATTTTTTATTCCCATACTCTCTTGGGGTCATCTTCATGTTGATTTCATATTTTATGGATTCAATAGACATGATGAAAATTAAATACCAACTAGATATCCAAATTTACACTAGATATAAGTAGTTTCCAAATATTTTACAACCCGCCCTTCCTCTTTATGATGACCTAATGTTCATCGAAATAATATTTGATGTAAATTGAATCCAAGAGACACATAGTTTTATTCCTTTCCCAACAGTTTCATTGCATGAACATACAGAATGGGTTCACCTTGTAAAAATAGGATATGAAGAGGGAAAGATAATAAGTAATCAAAGACCCTCCATCTTTCAAACATGTGTAAGCTTAATCCCATATATGTTCCACATGTTTCTCATGGATAACACTTGTATGTAAGACATGAATCATAGATGGACATGTCTCACAACAATTGTAACCACATGATGAAGGTTTGTGTTTTAATTTATTTGAATAAAATTTCATCAGTGGAACTTTCCATCCCAACTATGAAGCAAAAGATGCTCCTATTCATCCTAAATCTTTCTATGCCTCCAATAAAAAACACATAGACACTTCTCTTCCATAAAACTAACCCAATCAAACTTTTTCTATAAAATCTCGTCAAAATTCATTTTTGTTGCACAATGGATGAAATGAATGCATTATTGATCTATTTTAATGGATTATTGAGGAAACATATAAGCTACACTTATAGAATAAATTGAAAACGCAAGTGTGATGCAATAATGTACATTCATTTTCAAATGGTAATGAGAAAATGGAAACAACATGAAACAAAACAATGATTTTAGATTTATGTAAATACCAGTAATATAATCACTTGGTGTATAATTGATAAATAGTGACTCAACTGTTTATTTTTTAGGTCTAGATTATTATACTCTATTGATAATTGAATTTTTAAACATTCACCCCACAACATATTCAATTATTAGCAATTGTGTAGAAATAACAACAACTTCAACATTACAACGAAACATAAACGAACATTAGAAGAAAAGCATGCACAAAAGAGACATCAATATTTTTGTCAGAACCTCAACAAAACCCTACAAAGGGGAAAACCCATCCAAATTATTCTTCTATTGGATATTCATTATTTTTTTATTTGAAACACAAAGCACATCCATAATGAGATGCATTTAACCTGTGTTGTAAGAAACAACCCCCGAGGTGGCGTCTTGACTCTTCGTACCCGAAACTCATCGCAACACTGAAACGCCACTAAAACGCCACTGAAATGAAGCTGAAACATTTGGGTGGAGTTTCCTGATTTCGAAATTCCAATGAAACGTCGTTGATAGGTTTCTATGGAGTTTCATCCTAATTCTGCCCCATTTTCGACTAATTTTGACCCATTTCCATGACTTTTTTCCTTTTACGGGCTCACTCAAGCACCGAAGAAGGTTGTGGGGCCCTTTTGTGGCCAAAATAGATTCAATATAGCACTAAATTTTATGTGTAATAACTCCACACACAAATCTATCTCTAATCAATCCACGCTCTTAAAAATTCACTTGTTCTAATTTTGTTAATGAAGATGATGATTAAGATTATAATATATTTAATTGTACTTGTCATTACCATATATTATGCCTCATTTTCGGCACATATAACCATGTATAAAAGATAATTTTAGATGTAAAACCTCATGTGTATAGGTTAATATTATAATCTTGGATGTATAACCTCCTTTATAAATGATAATATTGGATTTCAAATGATTTAATGATTTATGAGAGTTAACATAGACCGGGTTTTACACGTCTCATTCTTTTTTTCTTGCAAGTTGTGTTTTAACTTATTTTTAAAAGAATTATATATATATATAACATTTCCATTTTTTGGCGGTCACGTTTCCAACCATACCCATTTCATAAACTTCCAAAGGTATCAGCACTTCATGCAACTTAGCATTTAACATATCAGGTCTTTTAGGGCCCACTAAAGTTAGTTCAAAATGACATTTGTAAATTGAACAATTTGATATCTAGAGAGTTATTTCAATATCATTGTATGTTGTCATCATCAATGTTTTACAATTTTGTCATTGTCTCACTGTAATATAGATCAACATTGTCACTAAGGTCACCAACTTTTTTTCCTATATATTTTCACCTTATCATTGTATTGTTTGGAGACTCATTGTCCTTGCACCAAGGTTACTGTCATGAAGAAGGTTATTATCACCTTCCTCCTCCTCCTCCTCCTCCCTCTCAGTCATCGCCCCCTCCTCCTCCCTTTCTCTCTCTCCCCTCTCCCCCTCCCTCTCACTCTCCCTCACCCTCTATCCCCCTCCTCCTCCCCCTCCCTCCTTCTCTCTCTACCTCCCTCTCTCCCCCTCCTCCTCCCGCTCCACCTCCTCCCCTACCTCTCCCTCTCTCCCACCTCCCTCTCCCTATCTCTCTCCCTCTAACCTTCCCCCTCCACCTCCTACCCTACCTCTCCCTCTCTCCCCCCTCCTCATCCTCCCTCTCACTCGCTGCCCTCTCCCCGTCCCTCTCCCTCTCTCTCCCCTCTCCCCCTCACTCTCCCTCTCTCCCTCCCCCCTCTCTCTCTCTCTCTTTCTCCTCCTCCCCCCCTCTCTCTCTCCTCCGCCTCCCTCTCTCCCGCTCCCCCTCCACCTCCTCCCCTACCTCTCCCTCTCTCCCCCATCCCTCTCCCTCTCACCTTCCTCCTCCTCCTCCTCCCTCTCACTCGCTGCCCCCTCCCCGTCCCTCTCCCTCTCCCCCACCTCCACCAACCTCTCCCTCTCCCTCTCTCCCCCTCCCTCTCCCTCTCACCTTCCTCCATCTTCTCCTCCCTCTCACTCACTGCCCCCTCCTCCTACCCTTCTCTCCCTTTCCCCCCCTCTCTCTCTCTTTATCCTCCTCCCCCTCTGTCTCTCCCCTCCCCCTCATCCTCCCCCTCCTCCGCCTCCCTCTCTCTCACTCCCCTTCTCGCTCCCCCTCCACCCCAACCTCTCCCTCTCTCCCTCTCTCCCTCTCCCTCTCCCTCTCCCTCCTCCTCCTCCTTCCTCTCACTCGCTGTCGCCTCCCTCTCCCTCACCTCCCCCTCCTCCTCCCCCTCCCTCCTTCTTTCTCTGCCTCCAACTCCCTCTCACCCCCCTCCACCTCCCCCTCCCTCTCATTCGCTGCCCCCTCCTACTCCCCTTCTCTCTCTCCCCTCTCCCCCTCCCTCTCTCTCTATTCCTCCCCCCCCCCCTCTCTCTCTCTCTCTCCCCTCTGCCTCCCTCTCTCCTCTTCCCCTACTTCTCCCTCTCCCCACCTCCCTCTCCCTCTCCTTCTCCCTGTCACCTTCCTCCTCCTCATCCTCCCTCTTACTCGCTGACCCCTCCCCATCCCTCTCCCTCTCTCTCCCTCTCTCTCTCCTCCGTCTCCCTCTCTCCCACTCCCCCTCCACCTCCTCCGCTACCTCTCCCTCTCTCCCCCCTCCCTCTCCCTCTCCCTCTCACCTTCCTCCTCCTCCTCCTCCCTCTCACTCGCTGCCCCCTCCCCGTCCCTTTCCCTCTCTCCCACCTCCCCCTCCACACCTCCCCCCTCTCTCTCTCTCTCTTCTCACTGCCCATCTCTCTACCTTTGTCCCTCTCACTTCCTCTCCTACTATCCTTAATTACCTTGCTTAATATGTCTTTCAAAAATTCCATCTCAAGCTCTCTCTCCTTCACCTGCCCCTCCCCGTCCTCCCCTACCTCTCCCTCTCCCTCTCACCTTCATCCTCCTCCTCCTCCCTCTCACTCGCTGCCCCCTCCTCCTCCCCTTCCCTCTCCCCCTCTCTCTCTCTTTTCTCCTCCTCCCTCTCTCTCTCCTCACTGCCCATCTCATTACCTTTGACCCTCTCACTTCCTCTCCTACTATCCTTACTTACCTTGCTTAATATGTCTTTCAAAAATTCCATCTCAAGCTCTATCTCTATGCCTCCCTACCCACATCTCTCTGCCCCTCACTCCCTCTTTTTCTCCATCTTCCCCTCTGTCTTTGACATCTCTTTCTCACTCTACTAATCTCTCTTTTTACCTCTCTCTCCCACTAGAGCTATCATTTTCTACATCTCTCACCCTATCACTCATCTCATTCTCTCCCTCAATCTCTCACACATGTAGACCGACTTGCTCACTCTCTCCTCAGGAATAAATTATCCAATCAAGAAATTTTTTTATCCTTTTCAGGAAGAAATGATCTAATTAAGAAATTAGAAACTAACACTTACAGTAGATTTTCAAAAGCATATTGTTAGTGAAATCTCAAAGTGAAATCAATGTTAAAGTTAGTCATATATTTTTATTATATTTTATTTCAATTTTTTTTAGGTATCCTATTTGATATTTTCCTCCTTTATTCTTTGAAAAATTCAACAACAAAACTATATATCAAGTTATTAATATTGTATTTGTATATTTTATAAGGTGTATTTTTCATTCCCATACTCTCTTGGGGTCATCTTCATGTTGATTTCATATTTTATGGATTCAATAGACATGATGAAAATTAAATACCAACTAGATATCCAATATTACACTAGATATAAGTAGTTTCCAAATATTTCACAACCCGCCCTTCCTCTTTATGATGACCTAATGTTCATCGAAATAATATTTGATGTAAATTGAATCCAAGAGACACATAGTTTTATTCCTTTCCCAACAGTTTCATCGCATGAACATACGGAATGGGTTCACCTTGTAAAAATAGGATATGAAGAGGGAAAGATAATAAGTAATCAGAGAACCTCCATCTTTCAAACATGTGTAAGCTTAATCCCATATATGTTCCACATGTTTCTCATGGATAACACTTGCATGTAAGACATGAATCATAGATGGACATGTCTCACAACAATTGTAACCTCATGATCAAGGTTTGTGTTTTAATTTATTTCAATACTATTTCATCAATGGAACTTTCCATCCCAACTATGAAGCAAAAGATGCTCCTATTCATCCTAAATCTTTCTATGTACTTGTCATTACCATATGTTATGCCTCATTTTCAGCACATATAACCATGTATAAAAGATAATTTTAGATTTAAAGCCTCATGTGTATAGGTTAATATTATAATCTTGGATGTACAACCTCCTTTATAAATGATAATATTGGATTTCAAATGATTTAATGATTTATGAGAGTTAACATAGACCGGGTTTTACACGTCTCATTCTTTTTTTCTTGCAAGTTGTGTTTTAACTTATTTTTAAAAGAATTATATATATATCAGGTCTTTTAGGGCCCACCAAAGTTAGTTCACAATGACATTTGTAAATTGAACAATTTGATATCTAGAGAGTTATTTCAATATCATTGTATGTTTTCATCATCATTGTTATACAATTTTGTCATTGTCTCACTGTAATATAGATCAACATTGTCATTAAGGTCACCAACTTTTTTTCCTATATATTTTCACCTTATCATTGTATTGTTTGGAGACTCATTGTCCTTGCACCAAGGTTAATGTCATGAAGAAGGTTATTATCATCTTCCTCCTCCTCCTCCTCCTCCCTCTCAGTCGTCGCCCCCTCCTCCTCCCTTTCTCTCTCTCCCCTCTCCCCCTCCCTCTCACTCTCCCTCACCCTCTATCCCCCTCCTCCTCCCCCTCCCTCCTTCTATCTCTGCCTCACTCTCCCCCTCCACCTCCTCCCCCTCCACCTCCTCCCCTACCTCTCCCTCTCTCCCACCTCCCTCTCCCTATCCCTCTCCCTCTAACCTTCCCCCTCCACCTCCTCCCCTACCTCTCCCTCTCTCCCCCCTCCTCATCCTCCATCTCACTCGCTGCCCTCTCCCCGTCCCTCTCCCTCTCTCTCCCCTCTCCCCCTCTCTCGACCTCTCTCCCTCCCCCCTCTCTCTCTCTCTCTCTTTCTCCTCCTCCCCCCCTCTCTCTCTCCTCCTCCTCCCTCTCTCCCGCTCCTCCTCCACCTCCTCCCCTACCTCTCCCTCTCACCTTCCTCCTCCTCCTCCGCCCTCTAACTCACTGCCCCCTCCATGTCCCTCGCACTCTCCCCCACCTCCCCCAACATCTCTGTCTCCCTCTCTCCCCCTCCCTCTCCCTCTCACCTTCCTCCACCTCCTCCTCCCTCTCACTCACTGCCCCTTCCTCCTACCCTTCTCTCCCTCCCCTCCCCCCTCTCTCTCTCTCTTTATCCTCCTCCCCTTCTGTCTCTCCCCTCTCCCCCAATCTCTCCCTCTCACTCTCTGTCTCCTCCCTCCCCCTCCCCTCCCCCTCCTCCTCCCCCTCCCTCCTTCTCTCTCTGCCTCCCTCTCATCCACCTCCCCTTCTGCCGCCCCCTCCACCCCAAGCTCTCCCTCTCTCCCCTCTCCCTCTCCTTCCTCCTCCTCCCTCTCACTCGCTATCGCCTCCGTCTCCCTCACCTCCCCCTCCTCCTCCCACTCCCTCCTTCTTTCTCTACCTCCCTCTCCCTCTCACCCCCCTCCACCTCCCCCTCCCTCTCATTCGTTGCCCCCTCCTACCCCCCCCTCTCTCTCTCTCTCTCTCCCTCCCCCCTACCTCCCTCTCTCCCTCCCCCCTGCCTCCCTCTCTCCTCCTCCCCTACTTATCCATCTCTCCCCCCTCCCTCTCCCTCTCCTTCTCCCTCTCACCTTCCTCCTCCTCATCCTCCCTCACTCGCTGACCCGTCCCCGTCCCTCTCCCTCTCTCTCCCCCTCCCCCTCCTCTGCCTCCCTCTCTCCCCCTCCCCCTCCACCCCCTCCCTCTCCCTCTCCCTCTCCCTCTCTCCCCCCTCCCTCTCCCTCTCCCTCTCACCTTCCTCCTCCTCCTCCTCCCTCTCACTCGCTGCCCCCTCCCCGTCCCTCTCCCTCTCCCCCACCTCCCCCTCCACACCCCCCCCTGCCCCAATCTCTCTCTCTCTCCTCACTGCCCATCTCTCTACCTTTGTCCCTCTCACTTCCTCTCCTACTATCCTTACTTACCTTGCTTAATATGTCTTTCAAAAATTCCATCTCAAGCTCTCTCTCCTCCGCCTGCCCGTCCTCGTCCTCCCCTACCTCTCCCTCTCCCTCTCACCTTCCTCCTCCTCCTCCTCCCTCTCACTCACTGCCCCCTCCACCTCCCCTTCCCTCTCCCCCTCTCTCTCTCTCTTTCTCCTCCTCCCTCTCTCTCTCCCTCTCTCTCTCCTCACTGCCCATCTCATTACCTTTGTCCCTCTCACTTCCTCTCCTACTATCCTTACTTACCTTGCTTAATATGTCTTTCAAAAATTCCATCTCAAGCTCTATCTCTATGCCTCCCTACCCACATCTCTCTGTCCCTCACTCCCTCTTTTTCTCCATCTTCCCCTCTGTCTTTGACATCTCTTTCTCACTCTACTAATCTCTCTTTTTACCTCTCTCTCCCACTAGAGCTATCCTTTTCTACATCTCTCACCCTATCACCCATCTCCTTCTCTCCCTCAATCTCTCACACATGTAGACCGACTTGCTCACTCTCTCCTCTTGTCTCCCTCTTCCTATCTCTTCCCCACTTTCCCATTCTCACTATCTACCCACATTTCCCTCTTCACATTTATCTTCTTTCATCTTAATATCACTATCTCCTTCTCTCGCTCTCTCTCACACACATGTACACCCCCTAACTCACTCTCTCCTCTTGTCTTCCTCTTCCTATCTCTTCCCCACTTTCCCATCCTCACTATTTACCCACATTCCCATCTTCACATTTATCTTCTTTCATCTTCCTCTCTACCTCTTTGCTCTAAAATACACTAAAATATTAAAATATTTACTTTATAAAATTAATATGAAAAAATACACCAAAATATTGAAAGCTAATATGTACAATATATAAGAAAGTACAAACAAATTTACATCAAAATAAAATCAAATTAAAATTGAAATTTTCAATCAAAATATAATATTTTTCATAATCATTTTCCGTCTACTAACTACTATTTATTTACTTTGAATAAACTTTAATTTTCTTTTTAAATCTGAAAATATAGTATATATCTCAAATATATTTCTAAAAATTAAAAACCCAAAAATAAATCTACTTCATAAAATTTCCACAAAATATTGTTTCTCCCCAATGTAATTAATATAAAATATAAAAAACACAATACAATTTTATCATCCAGCCTCAAATAAATATAAAATATTTGTGTATATCTAATTACTGACCTTTCAAATATAACGATTACTTTAATAAGTATTGATGTTTGGAGATTGAAATGGATCAACAAAATTCTCAATAAGCTGACGAAAACGTAAACGAAGGAAAGAATCAGCATACAAGGTTATTGTCCCCGAACCAGAAGCCATGGAGATTTTATCCTTTTACTTAGGAAGGCGTTCGGCGTTGATTATGTGAATTGTTTCTACAATAACAATTAACAACTTATGAAAATGATAGTGGTGCGGTCTTGGTTTTATTTTTTCTTAATCAGTTTCGACTTTTGAATGCTTGTTTCACCCATAAGTTGCCTCAATACGGGGACATGCTCATCATCTCCAGGCTCTCCATGGAATATAAGGTTTTCATCAAAAAATTAAAATAAAGACTGAACTTATTCAGAGAGAATATCATGTCAAGTAGTCGCGAATGTGGAATACTGTTGGGAAAGGTGATTTAAAATTTGCTTACGAGAGAGCAAAGCTTACTTAGGTTTTCGTTAAGAATCTAACTAGAAAACACTGAAAAAACATTCAAGAGGGAGAATCCAACAAAGGAAGATGGTTTTAATTTATTTTCGTAACTTGGTCTCTAGAATAGCTTACCTAATTTTTGATTGAAAATACAACATAAATTATTTAGAAACTAGAGTAGAGCTCAGTGTAAAGTATATGAGAAATACCTCGAATAAGTATTCTTCGGAGTTGAGTATTAACATTATGGTAGTCCAACGTTTCCACTGGAGCTCTTCAGCAATCTTTTCTAAGCCCGCACGCGCACAAAAAAATATACCCAAAAGAAACAGTGCATGTGGGATGCGCAAAATAAACAGTTACACAATATGTGCTATGTACAATAACCATGGCTATAGGGAGTAAGAAGGCCAACCACCCATCTCCCAGAGAGAAACAAATCTAAACAATTAAAAAAAAGAAAATAAAAGAAAAGCCCAGGACTATACTACGAGCAAGAAGTGAGAAATAACGATGGATATTGCTAAA
The DNA here is from genome assembly GCA_034641835.2 of Pinus albicaulis. NCBI lineage: Eukaryota > Viridiplantae > Streptophyta > Pinopsida > Pinales > Pinaceae > Pinus > Pinus albicaulis. The sequence goes on along the minus strand of JAXQQM020062805.1, from coordinate 218,744 downwards.
GCATTCACAGACTAAGAAAAAAGAAGAAGAAATAAAAAACGAAAAAGGACAAATACACAAGGTGCAATGCATCAGCACAAAATCAACAACCCACCGCCCTCTATGCCGTGCTCTGTAGCAGTCTGTTGTGCTCTGCTCAGCAAAGCACCACCCTCTATGCAGTTCTCTATAGCATTCTACTGTGCTCTGCTCAGCCCAACCGAACACAACAACCCACCATCCTCTATGCACTGTTGTGTAGCGGAATTCTGCTCAGTTTGAATGCAGAAGTGATTAGCATTATACAAAATTGATGAAGATAAATACATATCTGTTTTCATGAATAGAGATAATCCATATGTATATATACCATTAATGGAATCGGAGCTTGATGACATAACTCCTATGACGAGCTCGATCACCTGGACGAAATGAACCACCATGCTACCAATTTACAGAAATTTCCTTTGAATTGCTTCGACATGCATGGTGGGGATTGTGAGGATTCTATGTACTCCATTCGCATTGGAGTCACAAAGGCTTTGCATTCTCCTTCTCGATGCCAAGAGATTAACCATCATCTGTAACTCAGATGTGCACCTGTATATGGGCTTGCTTGCGTCTCTGGATGAATGGAAAACATCAATCCTTATCCATTTCTTCATGTCCTCAACGGCTATGCTTTTCTCAATTGACTTTCCCAAACCACATCATAATCGTTTTAATGCCCATTCATTTATTCATGCCCACAACGGCTATGGTTTTTTAAATTCGTTCTTTCCCTCTCAAACTACATCATAGCCGTTTTAATGCACCTGCCATCCCAAACTCCGCTGGTGCCCACACTGCTGACCTGGTCGATGGTCATTTTCAAGTTAGGAGTGGCGTTGCCACGTGACATGGCACTGACTTCAAATTTGGTAAGGCACGTTAACCACCATTCATTTGATGTTAAAATTTAAATTATAAAATCTGCGATGATATACTTAGGTCTGTGGTAAAATTCTTTAATTAAATTAGATATTTTGCGAATAAAATTTATTAGCCATGAATTTAATGTTAAAATAGTAAAATTTCTGAGCCATCCATTGGATATTAACTATTTTGCACGCGTTAGTTATTGAAAATTAAGAATGTAACTAGTGTTGTAACACTTTGATTTTAGTCTTTATATTAAATATATTAATCACTTGTGTCTATAATAAAGGTATTTTGTATTATTTAACATGGAATATAGAAGAATAAATATAATTATGTTTTTTAAGATATAAAGATATTTAATATAATATAATAATGGTTGATAATTTTGATTTTTATAATCTAAGTGACTAAATTTTATATAGATCAAAAAACTGAATTTTTTTTATTTTTTGAAAATTATTATTATTGAAATATACATATAAATTACATTAAAAAAATTACATAGTTTAATATACGTTATTCATATCATTATTGATTTCAAATATATTCATATCTCTGTTTTTAAATAATTATTATTTATTAGTCATGAATGTATTCATATATCTGTTTTTAAATAATTATTATTTATTAGTCATGAATGTATTAGAGTAGAGATGTTTATACTTTTTTATCTTTTTAACTCTATCTTTATCAACATGTACAAATACATCACCCCGAAGGGAATTGAACTTGTGATGAGTGCTATAACAACCCGCCTCATACATTCTCAATATTTTAAATGGAAAAATATTACTCATTGTCTCAGCCCTTCATTAGGTTCCTAACTTTGATTGCAACTATAAAATCATTAATTTACTTTACAATTTTTTACGACCATGACAATGATTATGTAAAAATATCTATGAAAGTAAATGATTCTGTAAAGATATCTAGGAAAGTAAGGTTAATGTGAGCTATAAAACATGACTAGGTGTTTCAACTATTGTCTAACTCTCACAAATAATTTAAATTGGTAATTGGAGCAACTAGTTAGAATCCAATCAAAATGATATTCTAACATGCTATCATTTTTTAACTTTTTATTTTGATATTCTGACATGCTATCATTTTTTAACTCTTTCTCTTTTTCAGGAAGAAAACTTTTTATCCTTTTCAGGAAGAAATGATCTAATTAAGAAATTAGAAACTAACACTTAGAGTAGAAATTAAGGATGTAACCAGTGTTGTAACACTTTGATTTTAGTCTTTATATTAAATATATTAATCCCTTGTGTCTATAATAAATGTATTTTTTATTATTTAACATGGAATATAGAAGAATAAATATAATTATGTTTTTTTAAGATATAAATATATTTAATATAATATAATAACAGTTGATAATTTTTATTTTTATAATCTAAGTGACTAAATTTTATATAGATCAAAAAACTGGAATTTTTTTTTATTTTTTGAAAATTATTATTATTGAAATATACATATAAATTACATTAAAAAAATCACATAGTTTAATAAACGTTATTCATATCATTATTGATTTCAAATATATTCATATATCTGTTTTTAAATAATTATTATTTATTGGTCATGAATGTATTAGAGTAGAGATGTTTATACACTAATGAAAAGTTGTATCTAATATAACTATTATTATTATTATAGGTTTGGCAGTACCTTTCATTTTCTCTTTTTTTTTTCTTTTTAACTCTATCTTTATCAACATGTCGAGATACATCACCCCGAAGGGAATTGAACTTGTGTTGAGTGCTATAACAACCCGCCTCATACATTCTCAATATTTTAAATGGAAAAATATTACTCATTGTCACAGCACTTCATTAGCTTCCTAACTTTGATTCCAACTATAAAATCATTAATTTACTTTAGAATTTTTTACGACCATAACAATGATTATGTAAACATATCTATGAAAGTAAATGATTAGGTAAAATGATATTCTAACATGCTAACATTTTTTAACTTTTTATCTTCTTCAGGAATAGATTATCTAATCAAGCAAACTTTTTATCCTTTTCAGGAAGAAATGATCTAATTAAGAAATTAGAAACTAACACTTACAGTAGATTTTCAAAAGCATATTGTTAGTGAAATTTCAACTATTGTATAACTCTCATAAATAATCTAAATTGGTAATTGGAGCAACTAGTTAGAATCCAATCAAAATTATATTCTAACATGCTATCATTTTTTAACTTTTAATCTTTTTCAGGAATAAATTATCTAATCAAGAAAACTTTTTATCCTTTTCAGGAAGAAATGATCTAATTAAGAAATTAGAAACTAACACTTACAGTAGATTTTCAAAAGCATATTGTTAGTGAAATTTCAAAGTGAAATCAATGTTAAAGTTAGTCATATATTTTTATTATATTTTATTTCAAATTTTTTTAGGTATCCTATTTGATATTTTCCTCCTCTATTCTTTGAAAAATTCAACAACAAAACTATATATCAAGTTATTAATATTGTATTTGTATATTTTATAAGGTGTATTTGCATTCCCATACTCTCTTGGGGTCATCTTCATGTTGATTTCATATTTTATGGATTCAATAGACATGATGAAAATTAAATACCAACTAGATATCCAAATTTACACTAGATATAGGTAGTTTACAAATATGTCACAACCCGCCCTTCCTCTTTATGATGACCTAATGTTCATCAAAATAATATTTGATGTAAATTGACTCCAAGAGACACATAGTTCTATTCCTTTCCCAACAGTTTCATCGCATGAACATACGGAATGGGTTCACCTTGTAAAAATAGGATATGAAGAGGGAAAGATAATAAGTAATCAGAGAGCCTCCATATTTCAAACATGTGTAAGCTTAATCCCATATATGTTCCAAATTTTTCTCATGGATAACACTTGTATGTAAGACATGAATCATAGATGGACATGTCTCACAACAATTGTAACCTCATGATCAAGGTTTGTGTTTTAATTTATTTGAATACAATTTCATCAGTGGAACTTTCCATCCCAACTATGAAGAAAAAGATGCTCCTATTCATCCTAAATCTTTCTATGCCTCCAATAAAAAACACATACACACTTCTCTTCCATAAAACTAACCCAATCAAAATTTTTCTATAAAATCTCTTCAAAATTCATTTTTGTTGCACAATGGATGAAATGAATGCATTATTGATCTATTTTAATGGATTATTGAGGAAACATATAAGCTACACTTATGGAATAAATTGAAAACGCCAAAGTGTGATGCAATAATGTACATTCATTTTCAAATGGTAATGAGAAAATGGAAACAACATGAAACAAAACAATGATTTTAGATTTATGTAAATACGAGTAATATAATCACTTGGTGTATAATTGATAAATAGTGACTCAACTCTTTATTTTTTAGGTCTAGATTATTATTTTCTATTGATAATTGAATTTTTAAACATTCACCCCACAACATATTCAATTATTAGCAATTGTGTAGAAAGAAAAATAACTTCAAAATTACAACGAAACATAAACGAACATTAGAAGAAAAGCATGCACAAAAGAGACATCAATATTTTTGTCAGAACCTCAGCAAAACCCTACAAAGGGGAAAACCCATCCAAATTATTCTTCTATTGGATATTCATTAATTTTTTATTTGAGACATAAAGCACATCCATAATGAGATGCATTTAACCTATGTTGTAAGAAACAACCCCCGAGGTGGCGTCTTGACTCTTCGTACCCGAAACTCATCGCAACACTGAAATGCCACTAAAACGCCACTGAAATGAAGCTGAAACATTTGGGTGGAGTTTCCTGATTTCAAAATTCCAATGAAACGTCGTTGATAGGTTTCTATGGAGTTTCATCCTAATTCTTCCCCATTTTCGACTAATTTTGACCCATTTCCATGACTTTTTTCCTTTTGTGGGCTCACTCAAGCACCGAAGAAGGTTGTGGGGCCCTTCTATGGCCAAAATAGATTCAATATAGCACTAAATTTTATGTGTAATAACTCCACACACTAATCTATCTCTAATCAATTCACGCTCTTAAAAATTCACTTGTTCTAATTTTGTTAATGAAGATGACGATTAGGATTATAATATATTTAATTGTACTTGTCATTACCATATGTTATGCCTCATTTTGAGCACATATAACCATGTATAAAAGATAATTTTAGATGTAAAGCCTCATGTGTATAGGTTAATATTATAATCTTGGATGTACAACCTCCTTTATAAATGATAATATTGGATTTCAAATGATTTAATGATTTATGAGAGTTAACATAGACCGGGTTTTACACGTCTCATTCTTTTTTTCTTGCAAGTTGTGTTTTAAATTATTTTTAAAAGAATTATATATATATATATATATATATATATATAACATTTCCATTTTTGGGTGGTCACGTTCCCAACCATACCCATTTCATAAACTTCCAAAGGTTTCAGCACTTCGTGCAACTTAGCATTTAACATATCAGGTCTTTTAGGGCCCACCAAAGTTAGTTCACAATGACATTTGTAAATTGAAAAATTTGATATCTAGAGAGTTATTTCAATATCATTGTATGTTGTCATCATCATTGTTATACAATTTCGTCATTGTCTCACTGTAATATAGATCAACATTGTCATTAAGGTCACCAACGTTTTTTCCTATATATTTTCACCTTATCATTGTATTGTTTAGAGACTCATTGTCCTCGCACCAAGGTTACTATCATGAAGAAGGTTATTATCACCTTCCTCCTCCTCCTCCTCCTCCCTCTCACTCGTCGCCCCCTCCTCCTCCCTTTCTCTCTCTCCCCTCTCACCCTCCCTCTCACTTTCCCTCACCCTCTATCCCCCTCCTCCTCCCCCTCCCTCCTTCTCTCTCTGCCTCCCTCTCTCCCCCTCCCCCTCCCCCTCCACCTCCTCCCCTACCTCTCCCTCTCTCCCACCTCCGTCTCCCTATCCCTCTCACTCTAACCTTCCCCCTCCACCTCCTCCCCTACCTCTCCCACTCTCCCCCCTCCTCATCCTCCCTCTCACTCACTGCCCTCTCCCTCTCTCCCCCTCTCTCTCCCTCTCTCCCTCCCCCCCCTCTCTCTCTCTCTTTCTCCTCCTCCCCCACTCTCTCTCTCCTCCGCCTACCTCTCTCCCGCTCCCCCTCCACCTCCTCCCCTACCTCTCCCTCTCTCCCTCCTCCCTCTCCCTCTCACCTTCCTCCTCCTCCTCCTCCCTCTCACTCGCTGCCCCCTCCCCGTCCCTCTCCCTCTCCCCCACCTCCCCCAACCTCTCCCTCTCCCTCTCTCCCCCTCCCTCTCCCTCTCACCTTCCTCCACCTCCTCCTCCCTCTCTCCCCTCTCCCTCTCCCTCCTCCTCCATCTTCCTCTCACTCGCTGTCACCTCCCTCCCCCTCACCTCCCACTCCTCCTCCCCCTCCCTCCTTCTTTCTCTGCCTCCCTCTCCCTCTCACCTCTCTCCCCTCTCCCCCTCCCTCTTGTTCACTGCCCCCTCCTACTCGCCTTCTCTCTCTCCCCTCTCCCCCTCCCTCTCCGTCTCTCCCTCCCCCCCCCTCTCTCTCTCTCTCCCCTCTTCCTCCCTCTCTCCTCCTCCCCTACTTCTCCCTCTCTCCCCCCTCCCTCTCCCTCTCCTTCTCCCTCTCACCTTCCTCCTCCTCATCCTCCCTCTCACTTGCTGACCCTTTCCCATCCCTCTCCCTCTCTCTCCCCTCTCCGCCTCTCTCTCCCTCTCTCTCTCCTCCGCCTCCCTCTCTCACCCTCCCCCTCCACCTCCTCCCCTACCTCTCCCTCTCCCTCTCACCTTCCTCCTCCTCCTCCTCCTCCTCCTCCCTCTCACTCGTTGCTCCCTCCCCGTCCCTCTCCCTCTCTCACACCTCCCCCTCCACACCCCCCCCCTCTCTCTCTCTCTCCTCACTGCCCATCTCTCTACCTTTGTCCCTCTCACTTCCTCTCCTACTATCCTTACTTACCTTGCTTAATATGTCTTTCAAAAATTCCATCTCAAGGTATCTCTCCTCCGCCTGCCCCTCCCCGTCCTCCCCTACCTCTCCGTCTCCCTCTCACCTTCCTCCGCCTCCTCCTCCCTCTCACTCGATGCCCCCTCCTCCTCCCCTTCCCTCTCCCCCTTTCTCCCTCTCTTTCTCCTCCTCCCTCTCTCTCTCCCTCTCTCTCTCCTCACTGCCCATCTATCTACCTTTGTCCCTCTCACTTCCTCTCCTACTATCCTTACTTACCTTGCTTAATATGTCTTTCAAAAATTCCATCTCAAGCTCTATCTCTCTGCCTCCCTACCCACATCTCTCTGCCCCTCACTCCCTCTTTTTCCCCATCTTCCCCTCTGTCTTTGACATCTCTTTCTCACTCTACTAATCTCTCTTTTTACCTCTCTCTCCCACTAGAGCTATCCTTTTCTACATCTCTCACCCTATCACTCATCTCCTTCTCTCCCTCAATCTCTCACACGTGTAGACCGACTTGCTCACTCTCTCCTCTTGTCTCCCTCTTCCTATCTCTTCCCCACTTTCCCATTCTCACTATCTACCCACATTTCCCTCTTCACATTTATCTTCTTTCATCCTAATATCACTATCTCCTTCTCTCCCTCTCTCTCACACACATGTACACCCACTAACTCACTCTCTCCTCTTGTCTTCCTCTTCCTATCTCTTCCCCACTTTCCCATCCTCACTATTTACCCACATTCCCATCTTCACATTTATCTTCTTTCATCTTCCTCTCTACCTCTTTGCTCTAAAATATACTAAAATATTAAAAGCTTTACTTTATAAAATTCATATGAAAAAATACACCAAAATATTGAAAGCTAATATGTACAATATATAAGAAAGTACAAACAAATTTACATCAGAATAAAATCAAATTAAAATTGAAATTTTCAATCAAAATATACTGTTTTTCATAATCATTTTCGGTCTACTAACTACTATTTATTTACTTTGAATAAACTTTAATATTCTTTTTAAATCTGAAAATATAGTATATATCTCAAATATATTTCTAAAAATTAAAAACCCAAAAATACATCTACTTCAGATTCAAAACAATTCAATGAAATTTCCTCAAAATATTGTTTCTCCCCAATCTAATTAATACAAATGCACAAAATGTCATTTAAATATATCAATAATAAATATTACTTACAATTTAATTTAATTGTGACTAAAAAAATAACAATACTTTATAATAAAAAATTACCCAAACTGATCGTGAATAAACATTTACTTTAAACAGAGTAAGATCTCACCATAAAATCTCATTGCATAGTGATTGTGAAAAGCCAAATTACAAACAAAAACAAATATGTTGAAACTATGTTGTTTCTTCCTCTAAAAAAATAGCACTTTCTTAAGGTCACTTTCTTGATTGTTAAAAAAAACACAATACAATTTTATCATCCAACCTCAAATAAATATAAAATATTTGTGTATATCTAATTACTGACCTTTCAAATATAACGATTACTTTAATAAGTATTGATATTTGGAGATTGAATGTAACACCCCCAAGTTCTATGCTTTTCAAATAAGACATTTGAACATAAATCCAAAGGGGAGTGGACCCCAATGGATAATTATTGTGTGGATGTGGTTAACTATTTATTTATGAAAAATAAATAAAATATTGTGTATGCACTATGACCAGATGAGCAAGTGAGATCACATGCCTAATCCATGAGGTGATGGAAAAGGAAAAGACTTTCCCAAAAATCTTTCAAAAAATCCTTGAAAGAAATTATTTCTAATTTAGATTTTTGAGGAAAAATCTAAATTTCCCCAATGAAGAGGAGTAGTTGGGAAGAGGTCAGAAAAAGCTGGAAAAGCTGAGGAAAAGCTTAAAGCATCTTTAAAGAGTCCCAAAATGGGAAGCCTAGGCTAAACAGGAATAAAGCATCCTGAAATTCTGGACGCAGAATTGGAAACAGGCTTTGGGGAAAGCATAGCTTAAATAAGCTACTCCAGAACAGATTGAGGTTAGTCTGTTCTTGGAGGATCTCAGCTCGGGGGTGAGTTTTGGAGATAAACGATCTCTACGTTGGGAGGACTGGTCATAGTAGCGGTATGTATGCACAAATTTGGAGATTTATTTAAGTCTGTATTAAATATATCAATGTTTTATGAATTGTGATGTTATGGCTCATTAGGTAATTTATGAATTGTTATGTTATGGTTCATTATGCAAATTTTAGATTTGATTATTGGTTCAGTAACTCATGCAATTGCAAACTAGAGCTATGGATAGCAGAGACAAATGGTTGGATTATAGGGATGATTACCTTGTAGTACTGAAGTAGAGATGATAGATTGTTTGAATATCTAATCTAATAACAATGTACAGGTGGAGCTTGCTGTCTTTTAAATGAATATTTAGTTGCTGTGTGTATAAACAGAAAATGTTAGCAAAAAAGTAACCAGTAACAGCAAGGGAAAAACCACTAAACCTGTCATAACAGTATTGCTGGCAGTAGAATGGTCATACTGCAATGACAAGGATTGTAGAACTCAGAATTGTATTGTTTATGTCATGGAAGTTAATTATGTGAAACCAAAAATTAACTCCTAACTAAGAATAAGGAACTAAATCTAGAGAGGATAAAATATCAACTTCGGTTTCCTTACTTCTATTTGATTGAAGAAAAATCTCTAAATCCTATATTTCCAAGGGAAGAGTTAAGAAGCATCAGAATTGAAAGTATGTTGAATAAGCATAACAAGAATATAAGGGAAGATCCCTACAGTTATCTGTGATAAAAGTATGTGTAAAGGAAGTTGGTAAGCATATTTAAAAATACTAAGAAAAGAGCATCTATTTACCTTCCATATAAACTGCTGAAAAAGTAGTTGGAGCAACGAAGGTTAACTGAATATAGATAGATGTATATATGGATGCATACATCTATACCTTGATGCTGAAACTTTATGACTATGGATGCTGAAAAGTCTATAAGGCTTGCAAACTGGAAAGTTTGAGGCAGGGCCTAGTGATCAGCTAGAGTTAGACGAAACTCTGAAAAACTGACCTGCGAAATACAAACTAAAATATCTATATATATATATAAGTCAACTAGAGGGATTGAGAAGAGGGGAGGTCAAGCCCAAAAAAAAAATTCTTATGGAAATTATTATATTCCCATTATGGCCTATAATTACTAAAAAGAAATTAAATATCGGATAACGGTATAAATTACTCAGAGAATATTTGAGTTATATTATGTGGAAAAAAAAAAGTTGGGTCTGGGAGACGTGACAAATGGTATCGGAGCCCAAGTTGAGAAAACTGGGCAAGTTATGTGCTCACTCAAAAAAAAAATGTTGAGTCACTGAACATTGAACAATACTAAGGGATACAGCTTACAAACCATGATTAAAGAGAACAAGCTGTAGGTAGATCTGGGTTAATGAAATATTAATGAGAAACTCCTAAGATATTTACAAAATTAACTATAGGCAGTTCTCATTTAAGGCTGAAGACAGCGAAGAAAAATTTATTTCAGACTGGTGTAGGTGAGAAATGGAAGTTAAACTGATTAATTAATTTCCAGATTACATATAACTATCCTTGGAATTGTTTTAATGGAACGAGGTTGAAGTTTTAATGAATTATGTAGTCCATGCATTTAACAAACTGGTCTAGTAGAAAATTTTGAGTGCTAGAGTTGCATGAGAGAAGGCTGGGAAGAACCATCTCCCAAAAATCTCTAAATCTGTGATGGATTTAATCTGAGGATAGGTATCTTCCAGCATTTTTAATGAACATAATCTTCAATAAAATTTCTAAGAACGGTATAAAAGTAGCAGATGTTTCAGGAATTACAAGTCTACATGCTATAATATATTATGCAAAATTTAATGATACAAATCTGTTAAAGTGGAGGCCTAAAAAGATCAGTTGCTGAGACATTGTGGAGTTCTCCGCTTGTAAGATTCATATCAAACCGCCCGTCATGTTCTGTTGGTCCTCCAACACAGGGAGAATAATACTGTCTAAAGAAGTCATCTTCACTCTGATTATCACATATCAGACAATCGGCATCCTCCGACACAAATTTCAGATTAAAAACACTTTCAGATTTTTGTATAGTTGTAGACCATAAATCCATAGAGTAGAAACCCCAGAAGCTCTAAACCAGGGTCGGTTTAAATCTGAAATTACTTAGACTCTATAGAAAATTAAATATTGCTTTGTTACCTGTAGATACCAGGGGGAATTTATCTACTCATGTGTATGCTAGAGAAGTATTATAGCAGAACTAAAGTTATAGGTTGCAAATCTAAAAGAAGAAAGTAAAGAACATTAGAATACGACAATCGAAATTGTGCTAGAGGAAGAATAACTCTACCTTATAAGAGTCTATAATGATTACAGTTGTCTAGATTTTAATTCTAAATCTACCTCTAGTCATTGAATAAATTACCAGAGCTAAAGCTTTAAATTATAGTTAAGGCACCTTATCTAATCACTATCGAATATCTATATAAAAAAAAAAGAAAAAGAAAAAAAAAGAGAGAATATAAGAGCCTTATAGCTATTATAACCTCTTGCATGCATACATCGTGGGTATATCTATTTTTAACCTTTGAAATAAAGACGGTAGCAATTATAATGTGTATGGCGTTTAAAAAAAAAAAAAAAAAATTTACTCCAACCCTTTGAAATAATAGTCGGGCTATGGATTAAACTCATGCTCAATGGACCTCTTCGAATGAGCTATCGATTTCATGCGTAAGTAGTTAACAACAAAATATATATATATATATATAGGTTAACCATCATACTTTAACTAAAAAGGAAACCATAAGAAATTATCCTACCATGGACGCTGAAAATTAAATGCGTCGATTTAATTGTGAAGTCAAGCAGTCGACAGGAAGCATATGCGTTGACGTAAATTGGACAGTTAATCAATTTGATATGCAGAACCATTAGGCCGCTTCTCAAAAAACAAAAATAAAATAACCTTTTCATAGATCATGGTGCTTTCTTAGTCGGGCGTTTTAGCTCGAAGTCCCGTGTATTAAAACAGTTTAAAATGAAAGCGAAATGATTCATAAAGAGACGCGGTTTATTGTATGCGGCAAAGTAAATCTAAATATATATATCACGGTATGGTCGGATTCTATTATTACATGGTGTCGTTTTATACGTTTTACATAATTGGGCTGTACAAGTTAATAACCCTAAGCCGCCAAGTCACGAATGCATACAGTGGTTCGGATGAATTTAGAGCAGGATATGAAACAGATGGAGAAAAAAAAAAAACAAAATCAAAACGACGCTATACAGTTCAAAACAAGCTACGACATGCTTTGTAAACAAAGCGTGTTCTGCATGCAAGTGATTTCGCAATTTTCCAAGACTACCTACCATAATATACCAAACTGTAGCAGGGAGAGTGGTATTAAAAACCAGCGTAGACAACCAAATCAATTATACAACCCCGAATGAACTCGACGATAGCTCTGTCCGAGCACCCAACCGGTACATTGCAGTTCTGTATATGTTAATACCGAATAACCATAGTATACAACATTAAAAATAAAAATTGTTCTGAGGGCGAACTCACGAGGAGGGAGGGGGTTACCGACATTAAGAATCGCTTCCTCCTTGGCGGGGTTCGATTCGCCAGTGATGCCATCTGCAGTAACCACAAAGGAATAAGCTGGGACTCGAATGGCTCTTACACCACTGCTCTCAGTTAGTGTTAGAGAGGACAAATAGACCATACAAACAGTCCACAGTCAATACTGAATAACAATAACCCTAGAATGCTGAACGCACAACAAGAAACCAGAGGCATAAATCTCTGTGATAGTATAATTGTAAACCAAACGCGTTAGGGTATAGACGAAAATGGAAAAAAAAGCAAAATGGCGGCCTGTAAGCCTGCAGCTCCGGTCCAGGCGAGGGCGGAAAAAATCTTAGCAGTCGAAAGACCTGCAATAGAAAACCGGTCGCATTAGTCTAAAGCAGAAACTAAAGGAAAACAAAAGAATTAAAAATATAAAAACTGACGAGAACAGACTCGGGTGCAGCGGTTAAATCCTACGCTCAACCTTATCTCTTGAGCCGAAGCGAATGCTTTTAACCGCCATAGGGTTCCGCATCAGATCTCCTGAAAGAGATTTGCGCCTTCTGGAAGAAGGATGTAAAACTACAACCACAAAAACTGAAGCAAGACTCGACTGTGAGTCGAGCCAGTATATAAAGCGAAAGGGAGGAGAATACGTTGAGATTTTGTTGCAAGGACGAATGGGAAGGGAAGGCGAAACCCTAATCCCACTGCCCCAAACAAATCAGAAATGTCTCCAAGTTGATTTGGGAGAATCAACTTAACCGACACCAGAATACGCGTGGAGGAAATGGAATGGCCGACGAGGTACTGAGAAGCTGACTCTGACTCCCGCGGTACTGAGCGAGTCTGGATAAACAACTAGAAGCGGTACGCGCAGGTTTCTTGCGAGCATCAGTCCTGTAAGGCGCCGGCGTCGGGCACCTCAACCTCCTGAGTAATACGCCATCTCTGTGTACAAAAGCCATCAAAATATTAGATTGAAATAGCAAGACAATCCAGATCCGTCAGAACCCTAAGCTATGTGGCTATACCATTCTGATCCGGTACGCGCGAAGCGTCCTAGGTGTATAACAAAATAAACCTCGTACAGATGCTGTCACTAACCAAAACGATTATATTTCGATGAAATCTACCTAGGCGTCCAGGTACGCGGCGGTCAATATCATGACACACTGTAATGGCCCCAAATTATAAAACCTGCGTATATAACCTGCCACGATTAAACTAAATTCAGGGTTGATTAATCAAATCGACGTCGACAAAAATTCAGGACCAGGGTTGGGGTTATACCTGCCGTGGTAAGGTTCGGCGCTCCAAGACCAATAATGAATCACTGCTATAATGACTCGCAGTCCACCTATGACAAGTTTGAGCATGCATCGAAATCATTCCTCGGCGGAACGGATCATAGGTATACGCTATACCTGTAGCCACGTCGTTCTCGTACGTGTAAACACATCTGCATAATATGTATAGTGTAAACATGAGGCGTAATATGATTATATTGTCATTACAAAATTCTGCCAATTCATTGAAATTATGTTAGTAGGTGTGTCGTGTTAATACGTATGATATATACATCCATAGACGCAATCGCCAAACAAATAATGTCAAAACATTTATATATGCCGCTTATATATATATGGTTATGTGTGCGTTAAAATATATTACAACGATGGTAAATGTAGGTGGGATATATATATAGACGAATCATACACCCACACATGCGCATGCAAGAAAATTAATAAAGGTTATATGTATGGATATAGGTGACCTTAAGACATGTCTATGGAATAGGTGATTATATATCGATGTGCATCGGCCCATAGTCTTATCAAAGGATACTAAAATATATATGGGGTACTTATATATATAAAGGGTATGCATAGAGTCATGCCAAATTTAAATTAATTCTATCAAATGATAACCATACGTGGTTTGCAGCTTTATACATGTATGTTATAATTATATATAGGTGTTATATATTGACACATAGGTGGCATATGTGTGATTGAAAGAAAATGGTTGTATATATGGGCCTTAAGAGGGGCTTGGTATTTTATGACACATGGAAAATATGGAATGTTATAAAAAGGGGGTGGAAAAAAAAAAAAAAAAAGATATTAAAAGTTAATGAAGAAATTGAGGTAATAAGAGGAAAATATAACATTTGGAAAAAAAAAAATGTGTGTCTAAACTGGAGGTGTTACAATCATGAATTAAGAGAAGAGGTGAAATGGGAAAGATTACAAGCACTTATGTAAGTATAAGTCAATGTAACCAATAAATATTCAAGGTCAAAGGTTGGGATGAAAATCATATATAATTATTATAATGGCTTTGAATTAACACATAATTCCATAGGTGACCTATGAAATTTAGATTTAGTATATATATGGAATGGTTGTTAAGGAATTTTAAAAGAAAAATTAATACACCTATAAACCCCACTAGAGTGTGGTGGAATTGAGTATAAATAATTATGTGGGCAAGAATATATATATCTATAGGGAAATTAACCTTCAGGATAAGGTTAAGAAATGGATATATGTAATTAAAACTGAAGTTAAAAGTTGGGAGTGTAAGACAACTAAATTAGAATTTTATTAATATTCAATAAGTTGATTAGAAGCATGAAAAGATATAAATGAATAATTGTGGGGTGATATATGTTCCTAATATGTATATAATACTATGTGTTACCATCGTTATTGGAACAAAAGAAGAAGGAGAGCTTATAGTGGAACATATAGAGAAAGGTGGATAATAGAAAAATGACAAATTATATTTAATAGAGGTATATTAAATATAAATTGTAAATTCTTAAATTCCTATTAAAAATATATATATATATATATATATATATATATAAAATAATAATAATTATCATGGGAAATGATAGATTAAAATGAAACAAATTGCACGTGGGACATAAGTTAAATCTACAATTAACATTATAAATATAGGTGATCTTGTTATATGTTATAATGTTAACTTTGTTGAGTTGTATGAATATAATATCTTCATACATGATAGATTAAGGGAGAAGAAATAATTCACTGGGGAATATTAAAAGTGAATTCACCTTAAAAGCTGCAAGTAAATGTATAAATTATGGTAATTCTTTGGAAAAAGGGGAAATTGTGTCAAATTCCATTTTGACATTATCAAGTAGTAATACTTGTGAATGGGATGAATGATAGTAATTACATGCATTCACACTATAAAATTTTGTTGGTGTAAAATTTAGGTAATTTCCCTGAGTCTTAAATTCAGAGATAGGGGAAATATTGTGCAATCATACAGCTACCAAAAGAAAAAAAAATAAAAAAGAGAAGGTACTGGAAGTACAGCTATGAACTGAAAAAGGGCAAGCATAATCATGCATATGATACAATTGTTTTCATTCATGTATGAGTACTAATGAAAATTTGTAAATTTTTTTTAGCCAAGTGTGTAACAGGAAATTGTACACTCTGGAAACAAGGAGGAAAAAAGTGAAGATAAATCACCTAGAAAATCAAGAAAAGCTGAACTGGACCAAGCTGAATGAGGAAAGAATCTCACTGAAAAACAAGAAAGGATGAGTAGTGTACTAAAAGTGCACTAAACTATTATGAACCTGAACGGTTTGACTAATAACTGAATTTCTTAAGTTTATTGAAATGCAGAATGTTGTTGTGGATTATCAATTGTATGTAACTGACATTACTGACATTGGTATGAATTGTGGACAGAGAAAACAGAATAAAAGAGTTTCTAGACAGAGTTCTTGCAAAGAAGTAGGAAAAACATCAACTGCATAAAGCAGGAGAGTACTCTGCTGGAAACTAAGCAAGAATGAAGAAGAACTCTTCGTCAAAGTTGAAAAAGTCAACGTTAAAGTGTAACACCGAGGAGGGTGTTGGAAAGGGGGGGAACTAATGGCTTATAAACTAGCCTTACCCTTGCATATTAAATTTCATCATGAGTTTCATATATCCTTGTTAGAAAAATATAATTTTTGTACATGATGCTTCTCATATTATTGATTGGAATGTGGTCCAGGTGGAACCAGAAGAGGAATTCCTTCCAGAGCCGCTTCAAATCTGAAAGCGGGAAGAAATTGAATTGCGAAATCGAACAGTAGCTAGAGTAAAGGTGCAGTGGAGCACTTTACTGCTGAAAAGCTACATGGAATAGTGAAGCTGAGATAATGGAAAAGCATTCATAATTATGTGCAAAATCAACTAAGTAGATAGTTGTCAACACCGAGGACGGTGTTTATTTTCAGAGGGGGAATATGTAACACCCCCAAGTTCTATGCTTTTCAAATAAGACATTTGAACATAAATCCAAAGGGGAGTGGACCCCAATGGATAATTATTGTGTGGATGTGGTTAAATATTTATTTATGAAAAATAAATAAAATATTGTGTATGCACTATGACCATATGAGCAAGTGAGATCACAGGCCTAATCCATGAGGTGATGGAAAAGGAAAAGACTTTCCCCAAAATCTTTCAAAAAATCCTTGAAAGAAATTATTTCTAATTTAGATTTTTGAGGAAAAATCTAAATTTCCCCAATGAAGAGGAGTAGTTGGGAAGAGGTGAGAAAAAGCTGGAAAAGCCGAGGAAAAGCTTAAAGCAGCTTTAAAGAGTCCCAAAATGGGAAGCCTAGGCTAAACAGGAATAAAGCATCCTGAAATTCTGGACGCAGAATTGGAAACAGGCTTTGGGGAAAGCATAGCTTAAATAAGATACTCCAGAACAGATTGAGGTTAGTCTGTTCTTGGAGGATCTCAGCTAGGGGGTGAGTTCTGGAGATAAACGAACTCTACGGTTGGGAGGACTGGTCATAGTAGCGGTATGCATGCACAAATTTGGAGATTTATTTAAGTCTGTATTAAATATATAAATGTTTTATGAATTGTGATGTTATGGCTCATTATGCAATTTATGAATTGTTATGTTATGGTTCATTATGCAAATTTTAGATTGATTATTGGTTCAGTAACTCATGCAATGGCAAACTAGAGCTATGGATAGCAGAGACAAATGGTTGGATTATAGGGATGATTACCTTGTAGTAATGAAGTAGAGATGATAGATTGTTTGAATATCTAATCTAATAACAATGTACAGGTGTAGCTTGCTGTCTTTTAAATGAATATTTAGTTGCTGTGTGTATAAACAGAAAATGTTAGCAAAACAGTAACCAGGAACAGCAAGGGCAAAACCACTAAACCTGTCATAACAGTATTGCTGGTAGTAGAATGGTCATACTGCAGTGACAAGGCTTGTAGAACTCAGAATTGTATTGTTTAGGTCATGGAAGTTTAATTATGTGAAACCAAAAATTAACTCCTAACTAAGAATGAGGAACTAAATCTAGAGAGGATAAAATATCAACTTCAGTTTCCTTACTTCTATTTGATTGAAGAAAAAATTCTAAATCCTATATTTCCAAGGGAAGAGTTAAGAAGCATCAGAATTGCAAGTATGTTGAATAATCATAACAAGAATATAAGGGAAGAGCCCTACAGTTATCTGTGATAAAATTATGTGTAAAGGAAGTTGGTAAGCATATTTAAAAATACTAAGAAAAGAGCATCTATTTACCTTGCATATAAACTGCTGAAAAAGTAGTTGGAGCAACGAAGGTTAACTGAATATAGATAGATGTATATATATGGATGCATACATCTATACCTTGATGCTGAAACTTTATGATTATGGATGCTGAAAAGTCTATAAGGCTTGCAAACTGGAAAGTTTGAGGCAGGGCCTAGTGATCAGCTAGAGTTGGATGAAACTCTGAAAAACTGACCTGCGAAATACAAACTAAAATATCTATATATATATATATATAAGTCAAATAGAGGGATTGAGAAGAGGGGAGGTCAAGCCCAAAAAAAAAATTCTTATGGAAATTTGTATATTCCCATTGTGGCCTATAATTACTAAAAAGAAATTAAATACCGAATAACGGTATAAATTACTCAGAGAATATTTGAGTTATATTATGTGGAAAAAAAAAAGCTGGGTCTGGGAGACGTGACATTGAAATGGATCAACAAAATTCTCAATAAGCTGACGAAAACGTAAACGAAAGAAAGAATCAGAATACAAGGTTATTGTCCCCGAACCAGAAGCCATGGAGCTTTTATCCTTTTACTTAGAAGGCGATCGGTGTTGATTATGTGAATTGTTTCTACAATAACAAGTAACAACTTATAGAAATGATAGCAGTGCGGTCTTGGTTTTATTTTTTCTTAATCAGTTTCGACTTTTGAATGCTTGTTTCACCCATAAGTTGCCTCAATACGGGGACATGCTCATCATCTCCAGGCTCTCCATGGAATACAAGGTTTTCATCAAAAAAATTAAAATAAAGCCTGAACTTATTGAGAGAGAATATGATGTCAAGTAGTAGCGAATGTGGAACACTGTTGGGAAAGGTGATTTAAAATTTGCTTACGAGAGAGCGAAGCTTACTTACGTTTTTGTTAAGAATCCAAGTAGAAAACAGTGAAAAAACATTCAAGAGGGAGAATCCAACAAAGAAAGATGGTTTTAATTTATTTTCGTAACTTGGTTTCCAGAATAGCTTACCTAATTTTTTATTGAAAATACAACATAAATTATTTAGAAACTAGAGTAGAGCTCAGTGTAAAGTATATGAGAAATACCTCGAATAAGTATTCCTCAGAGTTGAATATTAACATTAGGGTAGTCCAACGTTTCCACTGGAGCTCTTTAGCAATATTTTCTAAGCCTGTACGCGCACAAAAAAATATACCCAAAAGAAACAGTGCATGTGGGATGTGCAAAATAAACAGTTACACAATATGTGCTTTGTACAATAACCATGGCTATAGGGAGTAAGAAGGCCAACCACCCATCTCTCAGACACAAACAAATCTAAACAATTAAAAGAAAGAAAATAAAAGAAAAGCCCAGGAATATACTACGAGCAAGAAGTGATAAATAACGATGGATATTTCTAAAGCATTCACAGACTAAGAAAAAAAAAGAAGAAATAAAAAACGAAAAAGGACAAATACACAAGGTGCACTGCATCAGCACAAAACCAACAACCCACCGCCCTCTATGCCGTGCTCTGTAGCAGTCTGTTGTGCTCTGCTCAGCAACCCACCGCCCTCTATGCAGTTCTCTATAGCATTCTACCAGAAAGCCTTGCTCAAACAACGAACACAACCACCCACCATCCTCTATGCACTGCTGTGTAGCAGAATTCTGCTGAGTTTGAATGCAGAAGCGATTATAAGTATACAAAATTGATGAAGATAAATACATATCTATTTTCATGAATATAGATAATCCATATGTATATATACCATTAATGGAATCGAAGCTTGATGACATAACTCCTATGTTGAGCTTGATCACCTGGACGAAATGAACCACCATGCTCCCAATTTACAGAAATTTCCTTTGAATTTCTTCGACATGCATGGTGGGGATTGTGAGGATTCTATGTACTCCATTCGCATTGGTGTCACAAAGGCTTTGCATTCTCCTTCTTGATGCCAAGAGATTAACCATCAGTTGTAACTTAGATGTGCACATGTATATGGGCTTGCTTGCGTCTCTAGATGAATGGAAAACATCAATCCTTATCCATTTCTTCATGTCCTCAACGGTTATGTTTTTCTCAATTGACTTTCCCAAACCACATCACAATCGTTCTAATGCCCATTCATTTATTCATGCCCACAATGGCTATGGTTTTATAAATTTGCTCTTTCCCTCCCAAACTACATCATAGCCGTTTTAATGCACCTGCCATCCCAGACTCCGCTGGTGCCCACACTACTGACCTGGTCGATGGTCATTTTCAAGTTAGCAGTGGCATTGCCACATGACGTGGCATTGACTTCAAATTTGGTAAGGCATGTTAACCACCATTCATTTGATGTTAAAATTTAAATTATAAAATCTGCGATGATATTCTTAGGTCTGTGGTAAAATTCATTAATTAAATTAGATATTTTGTGAATAAAATTTATTAACCATCAATTTAATGTTAAAATAGTAAAATTTCTTCACCATCCATTGGATATTAACTATTTTTCACGTGTTAGTTATTGAAAATTAAGGATGTAACTAGTGTTATAACACTTTGATTTTAGTCTTTATATTAAATATATTAATCACTTGTGTCTATCATAAAGGTATTTTGTATTATTTAACATGGAATATAGAAGAATAAATATAATTATGTTTATTTAAGATATAAAGATATTTAATATAACATAATAATGGTTGATAATTTTGATTTTTATAATCTAAGTGACTAAATTTTATATAGATCAAAAAACTAGATTTTTTTTATTTTTTGAAAATTATTATTATTGAAATATACATATAAATTACGTTAAAAAAATCACATAGTTTAATATACGTTATTCATATCATTATTGATTTCAAATATATTCATATCTCTGTTTTTAAATATGTAATATCCCTCGCATAAGCCACCATAAAAACTCTCATAAAATGAGGGTTATTAAATAATTAAATATTATTAATTATTATATTGATATTAAATGAAGAATATTCTTGTAATTGTTGATTAGAAGAATATTGGAAGAATTATTTCTTAATTATTTTATTTATAATAATTTATATTCTTCCATGGAAATAAATTATATTTCCAACTTGGTATATTTTATGAGTTTTAGAAATAATGAGTAATAGATTGGAAAAAGTATGGATAAGTGATATTTTTCTCATAAGAAAAAAGAAAATCTACCTTTAAAAATAAAAGCATGAGGGATTTATGGACTGCTTTTCTGATTTAGGAAAAATCAGATTTATGGAGGCTTTATGGATTGCTTTTGTGATTTAGAAAAGCTGGAATGCTTTCATGATTTAGAAAAT
Source organism: Pinus albicaulis (assembly GCA_034641835.2). Classification (NCBI taxonomy): domain Eukaryota; kingdom Viridiplantae; phylum Streptophyta; class Pinopsida; order Pinales; family Pinaceae; genus Pinus; species Pinus albicaulis. The sequence continues at coordinate 197,364 of JAXQQM020062805.1, read as the reverse complement.
ATGGAATTATTTTATGATTTAGAAAAAGCTGGAATACTTTTAGGATTTAGAAAATCTTGAATTCTTTTATGAATTAGAAAAGATGGAATTCTTTTATGATTTAGAAAAAAGTTGGAATACTTTTATGATTTATAAAATCTATTCCATTTTAATTAATTCTATTTTTTTTTATTATAATCCCATGAGAGAAATAGAAGAGGAAAATGGGAGAATACACGGAGAATGGAGCCAAGGAAGAGGAGGAGAGTATTTCAAGCATGCATCAAGAGATGAGTAACCATATTCTTTGAAAATATATTTGTTTGCATATGGACCATGATTATATAATGATTGAATTTATTTGCAATAAAAGGTTTAGTGTATTAAAAGCTAGATCTACACTTATTTATGTATTATTTTGATAAAACCCCAAGGGGATCTTGTTAAGAAGGTTGAGTAGTTCCAGATCTGGTATGGATCTGATGTTTTAGCCATATATCAGTTTTAAATCTGAATATTAACCTACAGCAGCTGAAACTCCTCAGATAAAATGCTGTCAAGTCTTTCTGCAGCTTTTCCATTTGTTCTGCTATTATTTTTGAAGGATTCTTGCTCTTGGTTCAAGTAAATCCAATGCTTCTACAAAGGAACTTGATTATAGATCTGATTTCTTGATGCCATACTATAACATGAGTGTAATGGCTGATTTCCAGTGTCTTCCAGGAGAAACTATGCAATTCCTAAAGGAGGGTTTCTCTACTTACCAGCTCTCCTTTAACTGATTTTCAACTAGTGTTGATTGTGGGAGATTTTTGTAAACCCTCTAAACTTATTTATTTTTACTGAAACTCTGCTTAGAGGTCCCACACATCCTAAAATAAGGGAAACCAGCCCTATTCTACATTATTTTCACACTATTTTTCTTATACAGCGTCCTCCTTGAGCCTATTGCAAATTTTCTTGAGAGTGGAATTTCCCGCTTCTTCCTTCGTTGGTTTTTGCTTCTCTTTTGGATCCATTATTTAAATCTATAGATATAAGGTTCCTAAGAGCAGCAAACTCTAAGAGGAGTGTTTCATTCCCACACTTGTGTTTCACCATTCTTCTATAGACAGAGTCTGGAACGGGCCAGGAAGCCTCTAGATTTCACCCTTCCTTGTGAAGTTGATGCATCCAGTAAATTCCCTACTAGTCTATCTCTGGTTTATATCTATTGGTGTAATTCCATATTGCTGTGATTCCATAGTGGAATATATTAAGATATTCCCTACTGAGCCTATTTTTTCCCATTCGAAACATTACATAATTGTATGCAAGGAAATAATTATAGTGTTAAAACTCTTTAAAATGAATAGAAGAGGAAAATACATCCTTTTATGCATTATTGGATTAGATTCTTGGAGAGGAAAAAGAGTAATCACATGCTTTATTATGTAAGATTATTTAGAGAAACATATATGCTTGCATGCATGGTAAAATATATTTTGAGTATTAGGATTTCTAGAGAAAAGGAAGATGCAATCACATAATATTTATTGTGTTAGCCTTCTTTGGGAAAAAATAATATGTATTTGTCTAACCCAAAGGGATTAGCTATGGTATTAGCTTTATCTTGGGAGAATATTATGCATAGTTATTGGTTATATCTTTTGGATGAGAGGGAAGTCACTTTGCATGCATGAAATGATAAGTGGTATGCGCTTGACCCTTGGAAAAAGAAATGTGTTTATTTTTCCATGAAATATTTATTTGGTTTCTTTTGGAAAGAAATATATGTTTTACATGGCAGAAGAACAAGATATGTTATCTGCATGCATAAAACTATAACTTGCTTGTTAACTTTGTTTGAAATAGAGTTGGCATTGTTATACATAGTAACCATTATGAATAGATCTTGGGTGGAAAATATGTTTTTGGAAAAGAACATGTATTCACATGCATAAGTATAACATCTATTGCATTAAACAATTTTGAAAAGAAAACATAAGAGTAGGAAAAAAGAGAAATTGCTTGTTGGGATAGTTATCTTCAAATCTTGTTATGCATTTTCATGCACAATATTATTATATAGTATGTTAGCTTTCTTTTGGAAATAATATGAAAGTGTATGCAAGATTTTGTTAGTGTTGGTTAGAAAGAGGATGCTTGATAGTGATTTATTTGTTACTGATGCATGTGAAATGATGTTAAATAAGGAAATTAATGTCAATGTGGTTATGTTTTATACATGCATACAAATATTTGTTGAAGTGCCACAAATAGAGATTGATTATTGGTTTATTAATATTTTATCTAATCATGATATCAAGTGTGCTGACGACAACAATGGCAAGAAAGAAGGATGACTTGAGAAAAGGAATTTTCAAGTTTAAATTTCTGGAAGATAAAGAGTTCTTAGTCCATGTAGGTTTAGTGGTTCCAATTGCACGATGATCCCCTGAAGGAAACAGTCTGACTACAAAGACAGAGATTAATGATTCATGGGTAAATGGTATCATGATTATTGTAATAGCTTATAGCTAGTTATGTTTCATTTAAGATTATTTTTCTATGTAAATTTTATGACAATGGTCAAGGGATGGACTCCCTTATAACCATTGAGTGAGGGGTGACAACCCTCACGAGCGTTTAATAATAAAATTAAACATTTGCTAGTTTTCACCCTACGGGGTTTCCAGGGTATATCAGTCTCTATTTATGTGATTGTTCATTGTGTCGTTTTGATGATGTTAATTTCTTTCATGATATTACGTTGATATTATCAATTAGGTGATCTACTAATTGAATTAAAATTATCATGGGATCGATGCATAGTTATAGCAGGAAATTTAAGTTAATATACTACAACAAGGACAATTAATGGTTGTGTAACTCACTATGATTTTTGCTAAATATTTCTCTAAGTGATGATAATGGGTATTTAAATGGTTAATGCAAAAATATATAAAGAAATTTATAAGGTTACACATTCGTAAAGGTTGAAAAAAAGTCCTAACTCCATGCATTTTTCCTGCGAGGTTATCGGGGTATGTTACAAAATAATTATTATTTATTAGTCATCAATGTTTTAGAGTAGAGATGTTTATACTTTAATGAAAAGTTGTATCTAATATAATTATTATTATTATTATTATAAGTTTGGTAGTACCTTTCATTTTCTCTTTTTTTTTCTTTTTAACTCTATCTTTATCAACATGTACAAATACATAACCCCGAAGGAAATTGAACTTGTGATGAGTGCTATAACAACCCGCCTCATACATTCTCAATATTTTAAATGGAAAAATATTACTCATTGTCTCAGCCCTTCATTAGGTTCCTAACTTTGATTCCAACTATAAAATCATTAATTTACTTTACAATTTTTTAGGACCATAACAATGATTATGTAAAAATATCTATGAAAGTAAATGATTATGTAAAGATATCTAGGAAAGTAAGGTTAATGTGAGCTATAAAACATGACTAGGAGTTTCAACTATTGTCTAACTCTCACAAATAATCTAAATTGGTAATTGGAGCAACTAGTTAGAATCCAATCAAAATGATATTCTAACATGCTATTATTTTTTAACTTTTTATTTTGATATTCTAACATGCTATCATTTTTTAACTTTTTCTCTTTTTCAGGAATAAATTATCCAATCAAGAAAACTTTTTATCATTTTTAGGAAGAAATGATCTAATTAAGAAATTAGAAACTAACACTTAGAGTAGAAATTAAGGATGTAACTAGTGTTGTAACACTTTGATTTTAGTCTTTATATTAAATATATTAATCACTTGTTGTATTATTTAACATGGAATATAGAAGAATAAATATAATTATGTTTATTTAAGATATAAAAATATTTAATATAATATAATAACAATTGATAATTTTGATTTTTATAATCTAAGTGACTAAATTTTATATAGATCAAAAAACTGGATTTTTTTTATTTTTTGAAAATTATTATTATTGAAATATACATATAAACTACATTAAAAAAATCACATAGTTTAATATACGTTATTCATATCATTATTGATTTCAAATATATTCATATATCTGTTTTTAAATAATTATTATTTATTAGTCATGAATGTATTAGAGTAGAGATGTTTATACACTAATGAAAAGTTGTATCTAATATAACTATTATTATTATTATAGGTTTGGCAGTACCTTTCATTTTCTCTTTTTTTTCTTTTTAACTCTATCTTTATCAACATGTCCAGATACATCACCCCGAAGGGAATTGAACTTGTGTTGAGTGCTATAACAACCCGCCTCATACATTCTCAATATTTTAAAAGGAAAAATATTATTCATTGTCTCATCACTTCATTAGCTTCCTAACTTTGATTCCAACTATAAAATCATTAATTTACTTTAGAATTTTTTACGACCATAACAATGATTATGTAAACATATCTATGAAAGTAAATGATTATGTAAAATGATATTCTAACATGCTATCATTTTTTAACTTTTTATCTTTTTCAGGAATAAATTTTCTAATCAATAAAACTTTTTATCCTTTTCACGAATAAATGATCTAATTAAGAAATTAGAAACTAACACTTACAGTAGATTTTCAAAAGCATATTGATAGTGAAATTTCAACTATTGTATAACTCTCATAAATAATCTAAATTGGTAATTGGAGCAACTAGTTAGAATCCAATCAAAATGATATTCTAACATGCTATCATTTTTTAACTTTTTATCTTTTTCAGAAATAAATTATCTAATCAAGAAAACCTTTTATCCTTTTGAAGAAATGATCTAATTAAGAAATTAGAAACTAACACTTACAGTGGATTTTCAAAAGCATATTGTTAGTGAAATTTCAAAGTGAAATCAATGTTAAAGTTAGTCATATATTTTTATTATATTTTATTTCAAATTTTTTTAGGTATCCTATTTGATATTTTCCTCCTCTATTCTTTGAAAAATTCGACAACAAAACTATATATCAAGTTATTAATATTGTATTTGTATATTTTATAAGGTGTATTTTTCATTCCCATACTCTCTTGGGGTCATCTTCATGTTGATTTCATATTTTATGGATTCAATAGACATGATGAAAATTAAATACCAACTAGATATCCAATATTACACTAGATATAAGTAGTTTCCAAATATTTCACAACCCGCCCTTCCTCTTTATGATGACCTAATGTTCATCGAAATAATATTTGATGTAAATTGAATCCAAGAGACACATAGTTTTATTCCTTTCCCAACAGTTTCATCGCATGAACATACGGAATGGATTCACCTTGTAAAAATAGGATATGAAGAGGGAAAGATAATAAGTAATCAGAGAGCCTCCATCTTTCAAACATGTGTAAGCTTAATCCCATATATGTTCCACATGTTTCTCATGGATAACACTTGTATGTAAGACATGAATCATAAATGGACATGTCTCACAACAATTGTAACCGCATGATGAAGGTTTGTGTTTTAATTTATTTGAATACAATTTCATCAGTGGAGCTTTCCATCCCAACTATGAAGCAAAAGATGCTCCTATTCATCCTAAATCTTTCTATGCCTCCAATAAAAAACACATACACACCTCTCTTCCATAAAACTAACCCAATCAAACTTTTTCTATAAAATCTAGTCAAAATTCATTTTTGTTGCACAATGGATGAAATGAATGCATTATTGATCTATTTTAATGGATTATTGAGGAAACATATAAGCTACACTTATGGAATAAATTGAAAACGCCAAAGTGTGATGCAATAATGTACATTCATTTTCAAAGGGTAATGAGAAAATGGAAACAACATGAAACAAAACAATGATTTCAGATTTATGTAAATATGAGTAATATAATCACTTGGTGTATAATTGATAAATAGTGACTCAACTGTTTATTTTTTAGGTCTAGATTATTATTTTCTATTGATAATTGAATTTTTAAACATTCACCCCACAACATATTCAATTATTAGCAATTGTGTAGAAAGAACAATAAATTCAACATTACAACGAAACATAAACGAACATTAGAAGAAAAGCATGCACAAAAGAGACATCAATATTTTCGTCAGAACCTCAACAAAACCCTACAAAGGGGAAAACCCATCCAAATTATTCTTCTATTGGATATTCATTAATTTTTTATTTGAGACACAAAGCACATCCATAATGAGATGCATTTAACCTATGTTGTAAGAAACAACCCCCGAGGTGGCTTCTTGACTCTTCATACCCGAAACTCATCGCAACACTGAAACGCCACTGAAACGCCACTGAAATGAAGCTAAAACATTTGGGTGGAGTTCCCTGATTTGGAAATTCCAATGAAACGTCGTTGATAGGTTTCTATGGAGTTTCATCCTAATTCTGCCCCATTTTCGACTAATTTTGACCCATTTCCATGACTTTTTTCCTTTTGCGGGCTCACTCAAGCACCAAAGAAGGTTGTGGGGCCCTTCTATGGCCAAAATAGATTCAATATAGCACTAAATTTTATGTGTAATTACTCCACACACTAATCTATATCTAATCAATCCACGCTCTTAAAAATTCACTTGTTCTAATTTTGTTAATGAAGATGACGATTAAGATTATAATATATTTAATTGTACTTGTCATTACCATATGTTATGCCTCATTTTCAGCACATATAACCATGTATAAACGATAATTTTAGATGTAAAGCCTCATGTGTATAGGTTAATATTATAATCTTGGATGTACAACCTCCTTTATAAATGATAATATTGGATTTCAAATGATTTAATGATTTATGAGAGTTAACATAGACCGGGTTTTACACGCAAGTTGTGTTTTAACTTATTTTTAAAAAAATTATATATATATATATATAACATTTCCATTTTTTGGTGGTCACATTTCCAACCATGCCCATTTCATAAACTTCCAAAGGTATCAGCAGTTCGTGCAACTTAGCATTTAACATATCAGGTCTTTTAGGGCCCACCAAAGTTAGTTCACAATGACATTTGTAAATTGAACAATTTGATATCTAGAGAGTTATTTCAATATCATTGTATGTTTTCATCATCATTGTTATACAATTTTGTCATTGTCTCACTGTAATATAGATCAACATTGTCATTAAGGTCACCAACTTTTTTTCCTATATATTTTCACCTTATCATTGTATTGTTTGGAGACTCATTCTCCTTGCACCAAGGTTAATGTCATGAAGAAGGTTATTATCACCTTCCTCCTCCTCCTCCTCCTCCCTCTCAGTCGTCGCCCCCTCCTCCTCCCTTTCTCTCTCTCCCCTCTCCCCCTCCCTCTCACTCTCCCTCACCCTCTATCCCCCTCCTCCTCCCCCTCCCTCCTTCTCTCTCTGCCTCCCTCTCTCCCCCTCCTCCTCCCCCTCCACCTCCTCCCCTACCTCTCCCTCTCTCCCACCTCCCTCTCCCTATCCCTCTCCCTCTAACCTTCCCCCTCCACCTCCTCCCCTACCTCTCCCTCTCTCCCACCTCCCTCTCCCTATCCCTCTCCCTCTAACCTTCCCCCTCCACCTCCTCCCCTACCTCTCCCTCTCTCCCCCCTCCTCATCCTCCCTCTCACTCGCTGCCCTCTCCCCATCCCTCTCCCTCTCTCTCCCCTCTCCCCCTCTCTCTCCCTCTCTCCCTCCCCCCTCTCTCTCTCTCTCTCTTTCTCCTCCTCCCCCCTCTCTCTCTCCTCCTCCTCCCTCTCTCCCGCTCCCCCTCCACCTCCTCCCCTACCTCTCCCTCTCACCTTCCTCCTCCTCCTCCTCCCTCTCACTCGCTGCCCCCTCCCTATCCCTCGCCCTCTCCCCCACCTCCCCCAACCTCTCCCTCTCCCTCTCTCCCCCTCCCTCTCCCTCTCACCTTCCTCCACCTCCTCCTCCCTCTCACTCGCTGCCCCTTCCTCCTACCCTTCTCTCCCTCCCCTCCCGCCTCTCTCTCTCTCTCTTTATCCTCCTCCCCCTATGTCTCTCCCCTCTCCCCCAATCTCTCCGTCTCTCCCGCTCCCTCCTCCTCCACCCCAAGCTCTCCCTCTCTCCCCTCTCCCTCTCCCTCCTCCTCCTCCCTCTCACTCGTTGTCGCCTCCCTCTCCCTCACCTCCCCCTCCTCCTCCCCCTCCCTCCTTCTTTCTCTACCTCCCTCTCCCTCTCACCCCCCTCCACCTCCCCCTCCCTCTCATTCGCTACCCCCTCCTACTCCCCTTCTCTCTCTCCCCTCTCCCCCCCCCTCTCTCTCTCTCCCTCCCCCCTGCCTCCCTCTCTCCCTCCCCCCTGCCTCCCTCTCTCCTCCTCCCCTACTTATCCATCTCTCGCCCCTCCCTCTCCCTCTCCTTCTCCATCTCACCTTCCTCCTCCTCATCCTCCCTCTCACATGTTGACCCGTCCCCATCCCTCTCCCTCTCCTCTGCCTCCCTCTCTCCCCCTCTCCCTCTACCCCCCTCCCTCTCCCTCTCCTTCTCACCTTCATCCTCCTCCTACTCCCTCTCACTCGCTGCCCCCTCCCCGTCCCTCTCCCTCTCTCCCACCTCCCCCTCCACACACCCCCCCCCCCACACCCCTCTCTCTCTCTCTCTCCTCACTACCCATCTCTCTACCTTTGTCCCTCTCACTTCCTCTCCTACTATCCTTACTTACCTTGCTTAATATGTCTTTCAAAAATTCCATCTCAAGCTCTCTCTCCTCCGCCTGCCCGTCCCCGTCCTCCCCTACCTCTCCCTCTCCCTCTCACCTTCCTCCTCCTCCTCCTCCCTCTCACTCGCTGCCCCCTCCTCCTCCCCTTCCCTCTCCCCCTCTCTCTCTCTCTTTCTCCTCCTCCCTCTCTCTCTCCTCAGTGCCCATCTATCTACCTTTGTCCCTCTCACTTCCTCTCCTACTATCCTTACTTACCTTGCTTAATATGTCTTTCAAAAATTCCATCTCAAGCTCTATCTCTCTGCCTCCCTACCCACATCTCTCTGTCCCTCACTCCCTCTTTTTCTCCATCTTCCCCTATGTCTTTGACATCTCTTTCTCACTCTACTAATCTCTCTTTTTACCTCTCTCTCCCACTAGAGCTATCCTTTTCTACATCTCTCACCCTATCACTCATCTCCTTCTCTCCCTCAATCTCTCACACATGTAGACCGACTTGCTCACTCTCTCCTCTTGTCTCCCTCTTCCTATCTCTTCCCCACTTTCCCATTCTCACTATCTACCCACATTTCCCTCTTCAAATTTATCTTCTTTCATCTTAATATCACTATCTCCTTCTCTCCCTCTCTCTCACACACATGTACACCCACTAACTCACTCTCTCCTCTTGTCTTCCTCTTCCTATCTCTTCCCCACTTTCCCATCCTCACTATTTACCCACATTCTCATCTTCACATTTATCTTCTTTCATCTTCCTCTCTACCTCTTTGCTCTAAAATACACTAAAATATTAAAAGATTTACTTTATAAAATTCATATGAAAAAATACACCAAAATATTGAAAGCTAATATGTACAATATATAAGAAAGTACAAACAAATTTACATCAAAATAAAATCAAATTAAAATTGAAATTTTCAATCAAAATATACTAATTTTCATAATCATTTTCGGTCTACTAACTACTATTTATTTACTTTGAATAAACTTTAATTTTCTTTTTAAATCTGAAAATATAGTATATATCTCAAATATATTTCCAAAAATTAAAAACCCAAAAATACATCTACTTCATAAAATTTCCTCAAAATATTGTTTCTCCCCAATCTAATTAATACAAATGCACAAAATATCATTTAAATATATCAATAATAAATATTACTTACAATTTAATTTAATTGTGACTAAAAATAACAATACTTTATAATAAAAAATTACCCAAACTGATCGTGAATAAACATTTATTTTAAACAGAGTAAAATCTCACCATAAAATCTCATCTGCATAGTGATTGTGAAAAGCCAAATTACAAACAAAAACAAATATGTTGAAACTATGTTGTTTCTTCCTCTAATAAAATAGCACTTTCTTAAGGTCACTTTCTTGATTGTTAAAAAAAACACAATACAATTTTATCATCCAGCCTCAAATAAATATAAAATATTTGTGTATATCTAATTAATGACCTTTCAAATATAACGATTACTTTAATAAGTATTGATATTTGGAGATTGAAATGGATCAACAAAATTCTCAATAAGCTGACGAAAACGTAAACGAAGGAAAGAATCAGCATACAAGGTTATTGTCCCCGAACCAGAAGCCATGGAGCTTTTATCCTTTTACTTAGGAAGGCGTTCGTCGTTGATTATGTGAATTGTTTCTACAATAACAATTAACAACTTATAAAAATGATAGTGGTGCAGTCTTGGTTTTATTTTTTCTTAATCAGTTTCGACTTTTGAATGCTTGTTTGACCCATAAGTTGCCTCAATACGGGGACATGCTCATCATCTCCATGCTCTCCATGGAATATAAGGTTTTCATCAAAAAATTAAAATAAAGCCTGAAGTTATTGAGAGAGAATATCATGTCAAGTAGTCGCGAATGTGGAATACTGTTGGGAAAGGTGATTTAAAATTTGCTTACGAGAGAGCGAAGCTTTGACCCATAAGTTGCCTCAATACGGGGACATGCTCATCATCTCCATGCTCTCCATGGAATATAAGGTTTTCATCAAAAAATTAAAATAAAGCCTGAAGTTATTGAGAGAGAATATCATGTCAAGTAGTCGCGAATGTGGAATACTGTTGGGAAAGGTGATTTAAAATTTGCTTACGAGAGAGCGAAGCTTACTTAGAGTTTTCATTAAGAATCCAAGTAGAAAACAGTGAAAAAACATTCAAGAGGGAGAATCCAACAAAGGAAGATGGTTTTAATTTATTTTCGTAACTTGGTTTCTAGAATAGCTTACCTAATTTTTGTTGAAAATACAACATAAATTATTTAGAAACTAGAGTAGAGCTCAGTGTAAAGTATATGAGAAATACCTCGAATAAGTATTCTTCAGAGTTGAGTATTAACATTATGGTAGTCCAACGTTTACACTGGAGCTCTTCAGCAATCTTTTCTAAGCCCGCACGCGCACAAAAAAATATACCCAAAAGAAACAGTGCATGTGGGATGTGCAAAATAAACAGTTACACAATATGTGCTATGTACAATAACCATGGCTATAGGGAGTAAGAAAGCCAACCACCCATCTCCCAGAGAGAAACAAATCTAAACAATTAAAAAAAAGAAAATAAAAGAAAAGCCCAGGACTATACTACGAGCAAGAAGTGAGAAATAACGATGGATATTGCTAAAGCATTCACAGACTAAGAAAAAAGAAGAAGAAATAAAAAACGAAAAAGGACAAATACACTTGGTTTCCTATCTCTCCCCACTTTCCCATTCTCACTATCTACCCACATTTCCCTCTCCACATTTATCTTCTTTCATCTTAATATCACTATCTCCTTCTCTCCCTCTCTCTCACACACATGTACACCCACTAACTCACTATCTCCTCTTGTCTTCCTCTTCCTCCCCACTTTCCCATCCTCACTATTTACCCACATTCCCATCTTCACATTTATCTTCTTTCATCTTCCTCTCTACCTCTTTGCTCTAAAATACACTAAAATATTAAAAGCTTTACTTTATAAAATTCATATGAAAAAATACACCAAAATATTGAAAGCTAATATGTACAATATATAAGAAAGTACAAACAAATTTACATCAAAATAAAATCAAATTAAAATTGAAATTTTCAATCAAAATATACTATTTTTCATAATCATTTTCGGTCTACTAACTACTATTTATTTACTTTGAATAAACTTTAATTTTCTTTTTAAATCTGAAAATATAGTATATATCTCAAATATATTTCTAAAAATTAAAAACCCAAAAATAAATCTACTTCATAAAATTTCCACAAAATATTGTTTCTCCCCAATCTAATTAATATAAAATATAAAAAACACAATACAATTTTATCATCCAGCCTCAAATAAATATAAAATATTTGTGTATATCTAATTACTGACCTTTCAAATATAACGATTACTTTAATAAGTATTGATATTTGGAGATTGAAATGGATCAAAAAAATTCTCAATAAGCTCACGAAAACGTAAACGAGGGAAAGAATCAGCATACAAGGTTATTGTCCCCGAACCAGAAGCCATGGAGCTTTTATCCTTTTACTTAGGAAGGCGTTCAGCGTTGATTATGTGAATTGTTTCTACAATAACAATTAACAACTTATAAAAATGATAGTGGTGCGGTCTTGGTTTTATTTTTTCTTAATCAGTTTCGACTTTTGAATGCTTGTTTCACCCATAAGTTGCCTCAATACGGGGACATGCTCATCATCTCCAGGCTCTCCATGGAATATAAGGTTTTCATAAAAAAAATTAAAAACTTCTTAAGACAAAATATCATGTCAAGTAGTCGTGAATGTGGAATACTGTTGGGAAAGGTGATTTAAAATTTGGTTAGGAGAGAGGGAAGCTTACTTAGGATTTAGTTAAGAATCCAAGTAGAAAACAGTGAAAAAACATTCAAGAGGGAGAATCCAACAAAGAAAGATGGTTTTAATTTATTTTCGTAACTTGGTTTCCAGAATAGCTTACCTAATTTTTGATTGAAAATACAACATAAATTATTTAGAAACTAGAGTAGAGCTCAGTGTAAAGTATATGAGAAATACCTGGAATAAGTATCCTTCAGAGTTTAGTATTAACATTATGGTAGTCCAACATTTCCACTGGAGCTCCTCAGCAATCTTTTCTAAGCCTGCACGTGCACAAAAAAATATAACCAAAAGAAACAGTGCATGTGGGATGTGCAAAATAAATGGTTACACAATATGTGCTATGTACAATAACCATGGCTATAGGGAGTAAGAAGGCCAGTCACCCATCTCCCAGACAGAAGCAAATCTAAACAATAAAATAAAAAAAAAGCCCACGAATATACTACGAGCAAGAAGTGAGAAATAACGATGGATATTTCTAAAGCATTCACAGACTAAGAGAAAAGAAGAAGAAATAAAAAACGAAAAAGGACAAATCAACAAGGTGCATTGCATCAGCACAAAATCAACAACCCACCGCCCTCTATGCCGTGCTCTGTAACAATCTTTTGTGCTCTGCTCAGCAACCCACCGCCCTCTATGTCGTTCTCTATAGCATTCTACTGTGCTCTGCTCAGCCCAACCGAACACAACAACCCACCATACTCTATGCACTACTGTGTAGCGGAATTCCGCTCAGTTTGAATGCAGAAGCGATTAGCAGTATACAAAATTGATGAAGATAAATACATATCTATTTTCATGAATAGAGATAATCCATATGTATATATACCATTAATGGAATCGGAGCTTGATGACATAACTCCTATGCCGAGCTCGATCACCTGGACGAAATGAACCACCATGCTACCAATTTACAGAAATTTCCTTTGAATTGCTTCGAATGGTGGGGATTGTGAGGATTCTATGTACTCCATTCTCATTGGAGTCACAAAGGCTTTGCATTCTCCTTCTCGATGCCAAGAGATTAACCATCAGCTGTAACTCAGATGTATATGGGCTTGCTTGCGTCTCTGGATGAAGGGAAAACATCAATCCTTATCCATTTCTTCATGTCCTCAACGGCTATGCTTTTCTCAATTGACTTTCCCAAACGACATCATAATAGTTTTAATGCCCATTCATTTATTCATGCCCACAACGGCTATGGTTTTTTAAATTCGTTCTTTACCTCCCAAACTACATCATAGCCGTTTTAATGCACGTGCCATCCCAAACTCCGCTGGTGCCCACACTGCTGACCTGGTCGATGGTCATTTTCAAGTTAGGAGTGGCGTTGCCACGTGACGTGGCACTGACTGCAAATTTGGTAAGGCACGTTAACCACCATTCATTTCATGTTAAAATTTAAATTATAAAATCTGCAATGATATACTTAGGTCTGTGGTAAATTTTTTTAATTAAATTAGAGATTTTGCGAATAAAATTTATTAGCCATCAATTTAATGTTAAAATAGTAAAATTTCTGAGCCATCTATTGGATATTAACTTAGTAAAATTTCTGAGCCATCTATTGGATATTAACTATTTTGCACGCGTAGTTATTGAAAATTAAAGATGTAACTAGTGTTGTAACACTTTGATTTTAGTCTTTATATTAAATATATTAATCACTTGTGTCTATAATAAAGGTATTTTGTATTATTTAACATGGAATATAGAAGAATAAATATAATTATGTTTTTTTAAGATATAAAGATATTTAATATAATATAATAATGGTTGATAATTTTGATTTTTATAATCTAAGTGACTAAATTTTATATAGATCAAAAAACTGGATTTTTTTTATATTTTGAAAATTATTATTATTGAAATATACATATAAATTACATTTAAAAAATTACATAATTTAATATACGTTATTCATATCATTATTGATTTCAAATATATTCATATATCAGTTTTTAAATAATTATTATTTATTAGTCATGAACGTATTAGAGTAGAGATGTTTATACACTAATGAAAAGTTGTATCTAATATAACTATTATTATTATTATAAGTTTGGCAATACCTTTCATTTTCTCTTTTTTTTTCTTTTTAACTCTATCTTTATCAACATGTCCAGATACATCACCCCAAAGGGAATTGAACTTGTGATGAGTGCTATAACATGTCCAGATACATCACCCCAAAGGGAATTGAACTTGTGATGAGTGCTATAACAACCCGCCTCATACATTCTCAATATTTTAAATGGAAAAATATTACTCATTGTCTCAACACTTCATTAGCTTTGCAACTTTGATTCCAACTATAAAATCATTAATTTAGTTTACAATTTTTTACGACCATAACAATGATTATGTAAAAAGATCTATGAAAGTAAATGATTATGTAAAGATATCCAGAAAAGTAAAGTTAATGTGAGCTATAAAACATGACTAGGAGTTTCAACTATTGTCTAACTCTCATAAGTAATCTAAATTGGTAATTGGAGCAACTAGTTAGAATCCAATCAAAATGATATTCTAACATGCTATCATTTTTTAACTTTTTATTTTGATATTCTAACATGCTATTATTTTTTAACTTTTTCTCTTTTTCAGGAATAAATTATCCAATCAAGAAAACTTTTTATCCTTTTCAGGAAGAAATGATCTAATTAAGAAATTAGAAACTAACACTTAGAGTAGAAATTAATTATGTAACTAGTGTTGTAACTCTTTGATTTTAGTCTTTATATTAAATATAATATTAATCACACTTGTGTCTATAATAAAGGTATTTTTTGTATTATTTAACATGGAATATAGAAGAATAAATATAATTATGTTTTTTTAAGATATAAGGATATTTAATATAATATAATAACAGTTGATAATTTTGATTTTTATAATCTAATTGACTAAATTTTATATAGATCAAAAAACTGGATTTTTTTTATTTTTTGAAAATTATTATTATTAAAATATACATATAAATTACATTAAAAAAGTCACATAGTTTAATGTACGTTATTCATATCATTATTGATTTCAAATATATTCATATATATGTTTTTAAATAATTATTATTTATTAGTCATGAATGTATTAGAGTAGAGATGTTTATACACTAATGAAAAGTTGTATCTAATATAACTATTATTATTATTATAGGTTTGGCAGTACCTTTCATTTTCTTTTTCTTTTTTTTTTAACTCTATCTTTATCAACATGTCCAGATACATCACCCCGAAGGGAATTGAACTTGTGTTGAGTGCTATAACAACCCGCCTCATACATTCTCAGCACTTCATTAGCTTCCTAACTTTGATTCCAACTATAAAATCATTAATTTACTTTAGAATTTTTTACGACCATAACAATGATTATGTAAACATATCTATGAAAGTAAATGATTATGTAAAATGATATTCTAACATGCTATCATTTTTTAACATTTTATCTTTTTCAGGAATAAATTATCTAATCAATAAAACTTTTATCCTTTTCAGGAAGAAATGATCTAATTAAGAAATTAGAAACTAACACTTACAGTAGATTTTCAAAAGCATATTGTTAGTGAAATTTCAACTATTGTATAACTCTCATAAATAATCTAAATTGGTAATTGGAGCAACTAGTTAGAATCCAATCAAAATGATATTCTAACATGCTATCATTTTTTAACTTTTTATCTTTTTCAGGAATAAATTATCTAATCAAGAAAACTTTTTATCATTTTGAAGAAATGACCTAATTAAGAAATTAGAAACTAACACTTACAGTGGATTTTCAAAAGCATATTGTTAGTGAAATTTCAAAGTGAAATCAATGTTTAAGTTAGTCATATATTTTTATTATATTTTATTTCAAATTTTTTTAGGTATCCTATTTGATATTTTCCTCCTCTATTCTTTGAAAAAATCAACAACAAAACTATATATCAAGTTATTAATATTGTATTTGTATATTTTATAAGGTGTATTTTTCATTCCCATAATCTCTTAGGGTCATCTTCATGTTGACTTCATATTTTATGGATTCAATAGACATGATGAAAATTAAATACCAACTAGATATCCAAATTTACACTAGATATAAGTAGTTTCCAAATATTTCACAACCCGCCCTTCCTCTTTATGATGACCTAATGTTCATCGAAATAATATTTGATGTAAATTGAATCCAAGAGACACATAGTTTTATTCCTTTCCCAACAGTTTCATCGCATGAACATACAGAATGGGTTCACCTTGTAAAAATAGGATATGAAGAGGGAAAGATAATAGGTAATCAGAGAGCCTCCATCTTTCAAACATGTGTAAGATTAATCCCATATATGTTCCACATGTTTCTCATGGATAACACTTGTATGTAAGACATGAATCATAGATGGACATGTCTCACAACAATTGTAACTGCATGATGAAGGTTTGTGTTTTAATTTATTTGAATACAATTTCATCAGTGCAACTTTCCATCCCAAATATGAAGCAAAATATGCTCCTATTCATCCTAAATCTTTCTATGCCTCCAATAAAAAACACATACACACTTCTCTTCCATAAAACTAACCCAATCAAACTTTTTCTATAAAATCTCGTCAAAATTCATTTTTGTTGCACAATGGATGAAATGAATCCATTATTGATCTATTTTAATGGATTATTGAGGAAACATATAAGCTACACTTATGGAATAAATTGAAAACGCCAAAGTGTGATGCAATAATGTACATTCATTTTCAAAGGGTAATGAGAAAATGGAAACAACATGAAACAAAACAATGATTTCATATTTATGTAAATACGAGTAATATAATCACTTGGTGTATAATTGATAAATAGTGACTCAACTGTTTATTTTTTAGGTCTAGATTATTATTTTCTATTGATAATTGAATTTTTAAACATTCAACCCACAACATATTCAATTATTAGCAATTGTGTAGAAAGAAGAATAACTTCAACATTACAACGAAACATAAACGAACATTAGAAGAAAAGCATGCACAAAAGAGACATCAATATTTTTGTCAGAACCTCAGCAAAACCCTACAAAGGGGAAAACCCATCCAAATTATTCTTCTATTCTTCTATTCATTAATTTTTTATTTGAGACACAAAGCACATCCATAATGAGATGCATTTAACCTGTGTTGTAAGAAACAACACCCGAGGTGGCTTCTTGACTCTTCGTACCCGAAACTCATCGCAACACTGAAACGCCACTGAAATGAAGCTGAAACATTTGGGTGGAGTTTCCTGATTTGGAAATTCCAATGAAACGTCGTTGATAGGTTTCTATGGAGTTTTATCCTAATTCTGTCCCATATTCGACTAATTTTGACCCATTTCCATGACTTTTTTCCTATTGCGGGCTCACTCAAGCACCAAAGAAGGTTGTGGGGCCCTTCTATGGCCAAAATAGATTCAATATAGCACTAAATTTTATGTGTAATTACTCCACACACTAATCTATCTCTAATCAATCCACGCTCTTAAAAATTCACTTGTTCTAATTTTGTTAATGAAGATGACGATTAAGATTATAATATATTTAATTGTACTTGTCATTACCATATGTCATGCCTCATTTTCAGCACCTATAACCATGTATAAAAGATAATTTTAGATGTAAAGCCTCATGTGTATAGGTTAATATTATAATCTTGGATGTACAACCTCCTTTATAAATGATAATATTAGATTTCAAATGATTTAATGATTTGTGAGAGTTAACATAGACTGGGTTTTACACGCAAGTTGTGTTTTAACTTATTTTTAAAAGAATTATATATATATATATATATATATATATAACATTTCCATTCTTTGGCGGTCACATTTCCAACCATACCCATTTCATAAACTTCCAAAGGTATCAGCACTTCGTGCAACTTAGCATTTAACATATCAGGTCTTTTAGGGCCCACCAAAGTTAGTTCACAATGACATTTGTAAATTGAACAATTTGATATCTAGAGACTTATTTCCATATCATTGTATGTTGTCATCATCATTGTTATACAATTTCGTCATTGTCTCACTGTAATATAGATCAACATTGTCATTAAGGTCACCAACTTTTTTTCCTATATATTTTCACCTTATCATTGTATTGTTTGGAGACTCATTGTCCTTGCAAAAAGGTTACTGTCATGAAGAAGGTTATTATCACCTTCCTCCTCCTCCTCCTCCTCCCTCTGACTCGTCGCCCCCTCCTCCTCCCTTTCTCTCTCTCCCCTCTCCCCCTTCCTCTCACTCTCCCTCACCCTCTATCCCCCTCCTCCTCCCCCTCCCTCCTTTTCTCTCTGCCTCCCTATCTCCCCCTCCTCCTCCCCCTCCACCTCCTCCCCTACCTCTCCCTCTCTCCCACCTCCCTCTCCCTATCCCTCTCCCTCTAACGTTCCCCCTCCACCTCCTCCCCTACCTCTCCCTCTCTCCCCCCTCCTCATCCTGCCTCTCACTCGCTGCCCTCTCCCCGTCCCTCTCCCTCTCTCTCCCCTCTCCCCCTCTCTCTCCCTCTCTCCCTCCCCCCCCTCTCTCTCTCTATTTCTCCTCCTCCCCCCCTCTCTCTCTCCTCCGCCTCCCTCTCTCCCGCTCCCCCTCCACCTCCTCCCCTACCTCTCCCTCTCTCCCCCCTCCCTCTCCCTCTCACCTTCCTCCTCCTCCTCCTCCCTCTCACTCGCTGCCCCCTACCCGTCCGTCTCCCTCTCCCCCACCTCCCCCAACCTCTCCCTCTCCCTCTCTCCCCCTCCCTCTCCCTCTCACCTTCATCCACCTCCTCCTCCCTCTCACTCGCTGCTCCCTCCTCCTACCCTTCTCTACCTCCCACCCCCCCTCTCTCTCTCTCTTTATCCTCCTCCCCCTCTGTCTCTCCCCTCTCCCCCAATCTCTCCCTCTCTCCCTCTCACTCGCTGTCTCCTCCCTCTCCCTCCCCTCCGCCTCCTCCTCCCCCTCACTCCTTCTCCCTCCTCCTCCCCCTCCCTCCTCCTCCCTCTCTCCCGCTCCCCTTCTCCCTCCCTCTCCACCCCAACCTCTCCCTTTCTCCCCTCTCCCTCTCCCTCTCCCTCCTCCTCCTCCATCTCACTCGTTGTCGCCTCCCTCCCCCTCACCTCCCCCTCCTCCTCCCCCTCCCTTTTTCTTTCTCTGCCTCCCTCTCCCTCTCACCTCTCTCCCCTCTCCCCCTCCCTCTCATTCGCTGCCCCCTCCTACTCCCCTTCTCTCTCTCCCCTCTCCCCCTCTCTCTCTCTCTCTCCATCCCCCCCACCCTCCCTCTCTCTCCCTCCCCCCTGCCTCCCTCTCTCCTCCTCCCCTACTTATCCATCTCTCCCCCCTCCCTCTCCCTCTCACCTTCCTCCTCCTCCCGCTCCCTCTTCACCCCCCTCCTCCCTCCCCGCTTTTCCCTCTCTCGCCACCCTTTCCTCCTCCTCCTCCTCTCCCTCACTTCGCCGCCTCTCCCCCGTCCCTTTCCTCACTGCACTTCCCTTCCACACCACCCCCCGCCCCCACTCTCTCTCTCCTCACTGCCCATCTCTCTATCTTTGTCCCTCTCACTTCCTCTCCTACTCTCCTTACTTACCTTGCCTAATATGTCTTTCAAAAATTCCATCTCAAACTCTCTCTCCTCTGCCTGCCCCTCCCCGTCCTCCCCTACCTCTCCCTCTCTCTCTCACCTTCCTCTGCCTCTTCCTCCCTCTCACTCGCTACCCCCTACTCCTCCCCTTCCCTCTCCCCCCCTCTCTCTCTCTCTTTCTCCTCCTCCCTCTCTCTCTCCCTCTCTCTCTCCTCACTGCCCATCTATCTACCTTTGTCCCTCTCACTTCCTCTCCTACTATCTCATTATCTTGCATAATATGTCTTTCAAAAAATTCCATCTCACTCTCTATCTCTTCCGCTCCTCTTATCCATTATTCTCGTCCTCACTCCCTCTTTTCTCCATCTTCCCTCTGCCTCTTTTACATCTTTCTCCCCCTCTACTAATCTCTCTTTTTACCTCTCTCTCCCACTAGAGCTATCCTTTTCTACATCTCTCACCCTATCACTCATCTCCTTCTCTCCCTCAATCTCTCACACATGTAGACCGACTTGCTCACTCTCTCCTCTTTTCTTCCTCTTCCTATCTCCTCCCCACTTTCCCATTCTCACTATCTACCCACATTTCCCTCTTCACATTTATCTTCTTTCATCTTAATATCACTATCTCCTTCTCTCCCTCTCTCTCACACACATGTACACCCACTAACTCACTCTCTCCTCTTGTCTTCCTCTTCCTATCTCTTCCCCACTTTCCCATCCTCACTATCTCTCTCCTCTTGTCTTCCTCTTCCTATCTCTGAAAATATAATATTTATCTCAAATATATTTCTAAAAATTAAAAACCCAAAAATACACTACTTCATAAAATTTCCTCAAAATATTGTTTCTCCCCAATCTAATTAATATAAAATATAAAAAACACAATACAATTTTATCATCCAGCCTCAAATAAATATAAAATATTTGTGTATATCTAATTACTGACCTTTCAAATATAACGATTTTTTTAATATGTATTGATATTTGGATATTGAAATGGATCAACAAAATTCTCAATAAGCTGACTAAAACGTAAACGAAGGAAAGAATCAGCATACAAGGTTATTGTCCCCGAACGAGAAGCCATGGAGCTTTTATCCCTTTACTTAGGAAGGCGTTCGGCGTTGATTATGTGAATTGTTTCTACAATAACAATTAACAACTTATAAAAATGATAGTGGTGCGGTCTTGGTTTTATTTTTTCTTAATCAGTTTCGACTTTTGAATGCTTGTTTCACCCATAAGTTGCCTCAATACGGGGACATGCTCATCATCTCCAGGCTGTCCATGGAATATGAGGTTTTCATCAAAAAATTAAATAAAGCCTGAACTTATTGAGAGAGAATATCATGTCAAGTAGTCGCGAATGTGGAATACTCTTGGGAAAGGTGATTTAAAATTTGCTTATGAGAGAGCGAAGCTTACTTAGGTTTTCGTTAAGAATCCAAGTAGAAAACAGTGAAAAACATTCAAGAGGGAGAATCCAACAAAGAAAGATGGTTTTAATTTATTTTCGTAACTTGGTTTCCAGAATAGCTTACCTAATTTTTGATTGAAAATACAACATAAATTATTTAGAAACTAGATTAGAGCTCAGTGTAAAGTATATGAGAAATACCTCGAATAAGTATTCTTCAGAGTTGAGTATTAACATTATGGTAGTCCAACGTTTCCACTGGAGCTCTTCAACAATATTTTCTAAGCCTGCACGCGCACAAAAAAATATACCCAAAAGAAACAGTGCATGTGGGATGTGCAAAATAAACAGTTACACAATATGTGCTATGTACAATAACCATGGCGGTAGGGAGTAAGAAGGCCAACCACCCATCTCCCAGACAGAAACAAATCTAAACAATTAAAAAAAAGAAAATAAAAGAAAAGCCCAGGAATATACTACGAGCAAGAAGTGAGAAATAACGATGGATATTGCTAAGGCATTCACACACTAAGAAAAAAAAATAAGAAATAAAAAACGAAAAAGGACAAATACACAAGGTGCACTGCATCAGCACAAAATCAACAACCCACCGCCCTCTATGCCGTGCTCTGTAGCAGTCTGTTGTGCTCTGGTCAGCAACCCACCGCCCTCCATGCAGTTCTCTATAGCATTCTACTGTGCTCTGCTCAGCCCAACCGAACACAACAACCCACCATCTCTATGCACTGCTGTGTAGCGGAATTCTGCTCAGTTTGAATGCAGAAGCGATTAGCAGTATACAAAATTGATGAAGATAAATACATATCTATTTTCATGAATAGAGATAATCCATATGTATATATACCATTAATGGAATCGGAGCTTGATGACATAACTCCTATGCCGAGCTCGATCACCTCGACGAAATGAACCACCATGCTACCAATTTACAGAAATTTCCTTTGAATTGCTTCGACATGCATGGTGGGGATTGTGAGGATTCTATGTACTCCATTCGCATTGGAGTCACAAAGGCTTTGCATTCTCCTTCTTGATGCCAAGAGATTAACCATCAGTTGTAACTCAGATGTGCACCTGTATATGGGCTTGCTTGCGTCTATGGATGAATGGAAAACATCAATCCTTATCCATTTCTTCATGTCCTCAACGGCTATGCTTTTCTCAATTGACTTTCCCAAACCACATCATAATCGTTTTAATGCCCATTCATTTATTCATGCCCACAACGGCTATGGTTTTTTAAATCCGTTCTTTCCCTCCCAAACTACATCATAGTCGTTTTAATGCACATGCCATCCCAAACTCCGCTGGTGCCCACACTGCTGACCTGGTCGATGGTCATTTTCAAGTTAGGAGTGGCGTTGCCACATGACGTGGCACTGACTTCAAATTTGGTAAGGCACGTTAACCACCATTCATTTGATGTTAAAATTTAAATTATAAAATCTGCGATGATATACTTAGGTCTGTGGTAAATTTTTTTAATTAAATTAGATATTTTGCGAATAAAATTTATTAGCTATCAATTTAATGTTAAAATAGTAAAATTTCTGAGCCATCCATTGGATATTAACTGTTTTGCACCCGTTAGTTATTGAAAATTAAGGATGTAACTAGTGTTTGTAACACTTTGATTTTAGTCTTTATATTAAATATATTAATCATTTGTGTCTATAATAAAGCTATTTTGTATTATTTAACATGGGATATAGAAGAATAAATATAATTATGTTTTTTTTAAGATATAAAGATATTTAATATAATATAATAATGGTTGATAATTTTGATTTTTATAATTTAAGTGACTAAATTTTATATAAATTGAAAAACTCGGATTTTTTTTATTTTTTTGAAAATAATTATTATTGAAATATACATATAAATTACATTAAAAAAGAAAATTACATAGTTTAACATACGTTATTCATATCATTATTGATTTCAAATATATTCATATATTTGTTTTTAAATAATTATTATTTATTAGTCATGAATGTATTAGAGTAGAGATGTTTATACTTTAATGAAAAGTTGTATCTAATATAACTATTATTATTATTATTATTATAAGTTTGCGAAAGTACTTTTCATTTTTCTCTTTTTTCTTTTTTTAACTCTATCTTTATCAACATGTACAAATACATCACCCCGAAGGGAATTGAACTTGTGATGAGTGCTATAACAACCCGCCTCATACATTCTCAATATTTTAAAATATTACTCATTGTCTCAGCCCTTCATTAGGTTCCTAACTTTGATTCCAACTATAAAATCATTAATTTACTTTTTGACAATTTTTTTACTACTATAACAATGATTATGTAAAACATATCTAGTGAAAGTAAATGATTATGTAAAGATATCTAGGAAAGTAAGGTTAATGTGAGCTATAAAACATGACTAGGAGTTTCAACTCATTGTCTAACTCTCACAAATAATCTAAATTGGTAATTGGAGCAACTAGTTAGAATCCAATCAAAATGATATTCTCTAACATGCTATCATTTAACTTTCTATTTTTGATATTCTAACATGCTATCATTTTTTTAACTTTTTGTATTTTTCTCAAGAATAAATTATCCAATCAAGAAAAATCTCTTTATCCTTTTCAGGAAGAAATGATCTAATTAAGAAATTAGAAACTAAATACTCTAGAGTAGAAATTAAGGATGTACCTATAGTGTTGTAACACTCCTAGATTTTAGTCTTTATATTAAAGTATATTGAATCACTTGTGTTCATAATAAAGGTATTTTGTATTATTTAACATGGAATATAGAAGAATAAATATAATTATGTTTTTTTAAGATATAAAGATATTTAATATAATATAATAAATGCATTTGATGATAATTTTTGATTTTTATAATCTAAGTGACTTCATTTTATATAGACTGCAAAATCGGATATTTTTTGAAAATTATTATTATTGAAATATACATATAAATTACATTAAAAAAATCACATAGTTTAATATATGTTATTCATATCATTATTGATTTCCTCAAATATATTCATCTCTTTTTAAATAATTATTATTTATTAGTCATGCAATGTATTAGAGTAGAGATGTTTATAACAAAGAATGAAAAGTTGTATCTAATATAACTATTATTATTATTATAGGTTTAGCAAGACATCCTTTCTCATTTTCTCTCTCTTTTTAACTCTATCTTTATCAACATGTCCAGATACATCACCTCGAAGGGAATTGAACTTGTGTTGAGTGCTATAACTAACCCGCCTCATACATTCTCACATATTTTTAAAAGGAAAATATTACTCATTGTCTCAAAGACTTCTTATTAGCTTCCTAACTTTTGATTCCAACTATAAAAATCATTAATTTACTTTAGAATTTTTTTACTGACCATAACAATGATTATGTAAACATATCTATGAAAGTAAATGATTATGTAAAATGATATTCTAACATGCTATCATTTTCTAACTTTTTTTATCTTTTTTCGAGGAATGGATTATCTAATCAAGAAAGACTCTTTTTATCCTTTTCATGAAGAAATGATCTAATTAAGAAATTAGGAAACTAACACTTACAAAGAGATTTTCAAAAGCATATTGTTAGTGTGAAATTTCAACTATTGTATAACTCTCATAAATAATCTAAATCTGGTAATTGGAGCAACTAGTTAGAATCCAATCAAATGATATTCTAACATGCTATCATTTTTTAACTTTTTATCTTTTTCATGAATAAATTATCTAATCAAGAAATTTTTTTATCCTTTCAAAGAAGAAATGATCTAATTAAGAAATTAGAAACTAACACTTGCCAGTAGATTTTCAAAAGCATATTGTTAGTGAAATTTTCAAAGTGAAATCAATGTTAAAGTTAGTCATATATTTTTTATTATATTTTATTTCAAATTTTTTTAGGTATCCCATTTTGATATTTTCCTCCTCTATTCTTTGAAAAATTCAACAACAAAACTATATATCAAGTTATTAATGTTGTATTTGTATATTTTATAAGGTGTATTTTTCATTCCCATACTCTCTTGGGGTCATCTTCATGTTGATTTCATATTTTATGTGATTCAACAGACATGATGAAAATTAAATACCAACTAGATATCCAAATTTACACTAGATATAAGTAGTTTCCAAATATTTCACAACCCGCTCTTCCTCTTTATGATGACCTAATGTTCTATCGAAATAATAATTGATGTAAATTGAATCCAAGAGACACATAGTTTTATTCCCTTTTCTTTCCCAAATGGGGGCCCATCGCATGAACATACGGAATGGGTTCACCTTGTAAAAATAGGGATATGAAGAGGGAAAGATAATAAGTAACGTATCGAAATATCTCCATCTTTCAAACATGTATAGTGCTTAATCCCATATATGTTCAACATGTTTCTCATGGATAACACTTGTATGTAAGACATGAATCATATGATGGACATGTCTCACAACAATTGTAACCGCATGATGAAGGTTTGTGTTTTAATTCTATTTGAATACAATTTCATCATGAACTTTCCATCTCAACTATGAAGGGGCCAAAAAGATGCTCCTCTATTCATCCCAAATCTTTCTATGCCTCCAATAAAAAACACATACACACTTCTCTTCCATAAAACTAACCCAATCAAACTTTTTCTATAAAATCTCATTAAAATTCATTGTTGTTGCAACAATGGATGAAATGAATGCATTATTGATCTATTTTAATAGATTATTGAGAAACATATAAGCTACACTTATGGAATAAATTTAAAACGCCAAAGTGTGATGCAATAATGTACATTCATTTTCAAATGGTAACGAGAAAATGGAAACAACATGAAACAAAACAATGATTTTAGATTTCTATGTAAATACTTGAGTAATATAATCACTTGGTGTATAATTGATAAATAGTGACTCAACCATTGTTTTTTAGGTCTAGATTATTATTTTCTATTGATAATTGAATTTTTAAACATTCACCCCCACAACATATTCAATTATTAGCAATTGTGTGCAGAAGAAAAATAACTTCAACATTACAACGAAACATAAACGAACATTAGAAGAAAAGCATGCACAAAAGAGACATCAATATTTTTGTCTGAACCCTCGAGCAAACCCTACAAAGGGGAAAACCCATCCAAATTATTCTTCTATTGGATATTCATTATTTTTTTATTTGAGAGACAAAGCACATCCATAATGAGATGCATTTAACCCGTTTTGTAACAAACAACCCCCCGAGGTGTGCGTCTTGACTCTTCGTACCCGAAACTCATCGCAACACCGAAACACCACTAAAACGCTCAATCGAAAATGAAGCCGAAACATTTGGGTGGGAGTTTCCCGATTTGGAAATTCCAATGAAACATCGTTGATAGGTTTCTGTGAGTTTCGAACTCTAATCTCCGCCCTATTTTCGACTAATTTTTGACCCATTTCCATGACTTTTTTCCTTTATGGCTCACCAAGCATCGAAGAAGGTCAGGCCCCTACTGGCCACAAAATAGATTCAATATAGCACTAAATTTTATGTGTGTAATAAATCCACACACTAATCTATCTCTAATCAATCCACGCTCTTAAAAATTCACTTGTTCTATTTTTTTTTAATGAAGATGACTGTATTAGGATTATAATATATTTAATTGTACTTGTCTATTGCCATATGTTATGCCTCATTTTCAGCACATATAACCATGTATAAAAGATAATTTTACATGTAAAGCCCTCATGTGAATAGGTTAATATTATAATCTTGGATGTACAACCTCCTTTATAAATGATAATATTGGATGAAAATGATTTAATGATTTATGAGAGATAACATAGAACGGGTTTTTACACGTCTTCATTCTTTTCTTGCGAGTTGTGTTTTAACTTATTTTTTAAAAGAATTATATATATATATATATATATATATATAATTTCCATTTTTGGGCGGTCACGTTTCCAACCATACCCATTTCATAAACTTCCAAAGGTTTCATAGTGACTTCTGCAACTTAGCATTTAACATATCGTGTCTTTTAGGCCCACCAAGTTAGTTCACAATGACATTTGTAAATTGAACAATTTGATATCTAGAGAGTTATTTCAATATCATTGTATGTTGTCATCATCATTGTTATAAATTCGTGATCAGTCTCACCGTAATATAGATCAACATTGTTTGGCTAAGGTCACCAACTTTTTTTCCTATATATTTTCGGGCCTTATCATTGTATTGTTTGGAGAATCATTGTCCTTGCACCAAGGTTAATGTACATCAAGAAGGTATTATCACCTTCCTCCTCCTCCTCCTCCTCCCTCTCACTCGTCGCCCCCTCCTCCTCCCTTTCTCTCTCCCCTCCTCTCCCCTCCCTCTCACTCTCCTCACCCCTCTATCCCCCCTCCTCCTCCCTCCCTCCCTCCTTCTCTCTCGCCTCGCTCCCTCTCCCTCCCCCTCCCTCCCTCCACCTCCTCCCCTACCTCCTCCCTCTCTCTCCCCACCTCCCTCTCCCCTCTCCCTCTAACCTTCCCACTCCACCCTCCTCCCCTACCTCTCCCTCTCTCTCACCCCTCCTCATTCTCCCTCTCACTCGCTGCCCTCTCCCCCATCCCTCTCCTCTCTCTCTCCCTCTCTCTCTCTCTCACTCTCTCCCTCTCTCTCTCTCTCTCTCTCTCTCTCTCTCTCTCTCTCTTTCTCCCCCTCCTCCCCTCTCTCTCTCTCTCTCCCTCCGACTACCTCTCTCTCTCCCGTCCCCCTCCACCCTCCTCCCCTACTCTCTCCCTCTCTCCCCCGTCCCTCTCCCTCTAACCTTCCCTCCTCCTCCTCCTCCCTCTCACTCGCTACCCCTCCCCGTCCCTCTCCCTCTCCCCCACCCTCCCCCCAACCCCTCTCCCCTCTCCCTCTCTCCCCCTCCTCTCACTCGCTACCCCCCTCCTCCTACCCTTCTCTATCCCTCTCTCTCTCTCTCTCTCTCTTATCCTCCTCCCCTCCCCGTTCTCTCCCTCTCCCCCAATCTCTCCCTTTCTCCCTCCCTCTCACCGTCGTCTCCTCCCTCCTCCTCCTTCTCCCTCCTCCTCTCTCTCCGCCTCCCTCTCTCCCGCTCCCCTTCTCCCTCCTCCTCCACCCCAACCTATCCCTCTCTCCCCTCTCCCTCCTCCTCCTCCTTCCTCCTCACTCGTTGTCGCCTCCCTCTCCCTCACCTCCCCCCTCCTCCTCCCTCCCTCCTCGCTTCTTTCTCTCGCTCTCTCTCCCTCTCCATCTCACCTCTCTCTCTCCCCTCTTCTCTCCCTTCGCCGCTCTCCCTACTCTCTCTCTCTCTCTCTCTCTCTCTCCCTCCCTCTCCCTCTCTCTCCCTCCCTCCACTCTCTCTCTCTCTCTCTCTCTCTCTCTGCCCTCCCTCTCTCCTCCCTCCCTACTTCTCCCTCTCTCCCTCCCTCACCATCCCTCTCCTTCTCCCTCTCACCTTCCTCCTCCTTATCCTCCCTCTCACTCGCTAACCCCTCCCCATCCCTCTCTCTCTCTCTCTCTCTCTCTCCCCCTCTCTCTCTCTCTCTCTCCCTCGCTCCCTCTCTCTCCCCCCTCCCCCTTCACCTCCTCCTCCCTACCCTCTCTCCTCTCTACCCCCCTCCCTCTCCTCTCTCCGTCACCTTCCTCCCTCCTCCTCCTCCTCCCTCCCTCTCACTCGTTGTCCCCCTCCCCGTCCCTCTCCCTCTCTCTCTCACACCCACCCCTCCACACTCTCTCTCTCTCTCTCTCTCTCTCTCCCTCACTACCCATCTCTCTACCTTTTTCCCTCTCACTTCCTCTCTACTATCCTTACCTACCTTACTTAATATGTCTTTCAAAAAATTCCATTCTCAAGCTCTCTCTCTCTCGCTCCCCGCCCCTCGCGTCCCCGTCCTCCCCTACCTCTCCCTCTCCCTCTCACCTTCCCTCCGCCTCCTCCCTCCCTCTCACTCTCGCTTCCCTCCTCCCTCCTCCCCTTCTCTCTCTCTCTCTCTCTCTTTCTCCTCCCTCCCTCCCTCTCTCTCCCTCTCTCTCTCTCCTCAATGCCCATCTATCTACTCCTTTGTCCCTCTCACTCCTCTCCTACTATCCTTACTTACCTTGCTTAATATGTGCCTCTTCAAAAAATCCATCTCAAGCTCTATCTCTCTCGGGGCTTCTCCCTACCCACATCTCTCTCGCCCTCACTCCCTCTTTTTCTCCATCTTCCCCTCTCGTCTTCGACATCTCTCTTTCTCACTCTACTAATCTCTCTTTACCTCTCTCTCCCACTAGAGCTATCCTTTTCTACATCTCTCTCACCCTATCACTCATCTCCTTCTCTCCTCAATCTCTCACACATGTGAGACTCACTTCCTCACTCTCTCCTCTCGTCTCTCTTCCTATCTCTTCCCCACTTTCCCCATTCTCACTATCTACCCACATTTCCCTCTTCACATTTATCTTCTTTCATCTTAATATCACTATCTCTCCTTCTCTCCCTCTCTCTCACACACATGTACACCCACTAACTCACTCTCCTCCTCTTGTCTTCTCCTCTTCCTATCTCTTCCCCACTTTCCCATCCTCACTATTTACCCACATTCCCATCTTCACATTTATCTTCTTTCATCTTCTCTCTACCTCTTTGCTCTAAAATACACTAAAATATTAAAAGCTTTACTTTATAAAAATTCATATGAAAATACACCAAAATATTGAAAGCTAATATGTACAATATATAAGAAAGTACAAACAACTTTACATCAAAATATAAATCAAATTAAAATTGTAAATTTTCAGTCAAAATATACTACTATTTCATAATCATTTTTGGTCTACTAATCTACTATTTATTTACTTTGAATAAACTTTAATATTATTTTTAAATCTGAAAATATAGTATATATCTCAAATATATTTCTAAAAATTAAAAACCCAAAAATACATCTACTTCATATTCAAAAAAATTCAATGAAATTTCCTCAAAATAATGTTTCTCCCCAATCTAATTAATACAAATGCACAAAATACCATTTAAATATATCAATAATAAATATTACTTACAATTTAATTTAATTGTGACTAAAAAATAACAATACTTTATAATAAAAAATTACCCAAACTGATCGTGAATAAACATTTACTTTAAACGAGAGTAAGATGTCACCATAAAATCTCATCTCTGTGACATAGTGATTGTGAAAAGCCAAATTACAAACAAAAACAAATATGTTGAAACTATGTCAGTTTCTTCCTCTAATAAAATAGCACTTTCTTAAGGTCACTTTCTTGATGGTTAAAAAAAACACAATACAATTTTATCATCCGACTCAAATAAATATAAACATATAGTGTATATCTAATTACCTGGGACCTTTCAAAATATAACGATTATTTTAATAAGTATTGATATTTGGAGATTGAAATGGATCAACAAAATTCGTCAAGTAATTGTGTACCTGTAAACGAAGGGAAAGAATCAGCATACAAGGTTATTGTCCCGAACTAGAAGCCATGAGCTTTTTATCCTTTTACTTAGGAAGGCGTTCATGTTGATTATGTGAATTGTTTCTACAATAACAATTAACAACTTATAAAAATGATAGTGTGCGGTCTTGCTTTTATTTTTTCTTAATCAGTTTCGACTTTTGAATGCTTGTTTCACCCATAAGTTGCCTCAATACGGGGACATGCTCATCATCTCCAGGCTCTCCATGGAATATAAGGTTTTCATCAAAAAAATTAAAATAAAGCCCGAACTTATTGAGAGAGAATATCATGTCAAGTAGTCACGAATGGGGAATACTGTTGGGAAAGGTGATTTAAAATCCTTTCTTAGTCAGAGAGCCTAAGCTCACTTAGGTTTTCGTTAAGAATCCAAGTAGAAAACAAAGTGAAAAAACTTTTCAAGAGGGAGAATCCAACAAAGGAAGATGGTTTTAATTTATTTTCGTAACTTGGTTTCCTGTGAATAGCTTTACTTTATTATAAAATTCATATGAAAAAATACACCAAAATATTGAAAGCTAATATGTACAATATATAAGAAAGTACAAACAAATTTACATCAAAATAAAATCAAATTAAAATTGAAATTTTCAATCAAAATATACTATTTTTCATAATCATTTTTGGTCTACTAACTACTATTTATTTACTTTGAATAAACTTTAATATTATTTTTAAATCTGAAAATATAGTATATATCTCAAATATGTTTCTAAAAATTAAAAACCCAAAAATACATCTACTTCATATTCAAAAAAATTCAATGAAATTTCCTCAAAATAATGTTTTTCCCAATCTAATTAATACAAATGCACAAAATACCATTTAAATATATCAATAATAAATATTACTTACAATTTAATTTAATTGTGACTAAAAAATAACAATACTTTATAATAAAAAATTACCCAAACTGATCGTGAATAAACATTTACTTTAAACAGAGTAAGATGTCACCATAAAATCTCATCTGCATAGTGATTGTGAAAAGCCAAATTACAAACAAAAACAAATATGTTGAAACTATGCTGTTTCTTCCTCTAATAAAATAGCACTTTCTTAAGGTCACTTTGTTGATGGTTAAAAAAAACACAATACAACTTTATCATCCAGCCTCAAATAAATATAAAATATTTGTGTATATCTAATTACTGACCTTTCAAATATAACGATTACTTTAATAAGTATTGATATTTGGAGATTGAAATGGATCAACAAAATTCTCAATAAGCTGACGAAAACGTAAACGAAGGAAAGAATCAGCATACAAGGTTATTGTCCCCGAACTAGAAGCCATGGAGCTTTTATGCTTTTACTTAGGAAGGCGTTCGGCGTTGATTATGTGAATTGTTTCTACAATAACAATTAACAACTTATAAAAATGATAGTGGTGCAGTCTTGGTTTTATTTTTTCTTAATCAGTTTCGACTTTTGAATGCTTGTTTCACCCATAAGTTGCCTCAATACGGGGACATGCTCATCATCTCCAGGCTCTCCATGGAATATAAGGTTTTCATCAAAAAAAATTAAAATAAAGCCTCAATTTATTGAGAGAGAATATCATGTCAAGTAGTCGCGAATGTGGAATATTGTTGGAGGAAGGAGCAATTTAAAATTTGCTTACGAGAGAGCGAAGCTCACTTAGGTTTTCGTTAAGAATCCAAGTAGAAAACAGTGAAAAAACTTTCAAGAGGGAGAATCCAACAAAGGAAGATGGTTTTAATTTATTTTCGTAACTTGGTTTCCAGAATAGCTTTACTTTATAAAATTCATATGAAAAAATACACCAAAATATTGAAAGCTAATATGTACGATATATAAGAAAGTACAAACAAATTTACATCAAAATAAAATCAAACTAAAATTAAATTTTCTGATAAATATACTATCTTTCATAATCATTTCGGTCTACTATTTCTATTTGCGCACTAGCAACTTTAATATTATTTTTTAAATCTGAAAATAGTGCATATATACAAAATATATTTCTAAAAAATAAAAACCAAAAAATACATCTACTTCATATTCAAAACAATTCAATGAAATTTCCTCAAAATATTGTTTCTCCCCAATCTAATAAATACAAATGCACAAAATATCATTTAAATATATCAATAATAAATATTATTTAAAATTTAATTTAATTGTGACTAAAAAAATAACAAAACTTTATAATAAAAATTATCCAAACTGATCATGAATAAACATTTACTTTAAACAGAGTAAGATCTCACCATAAAATCTCATCTGCATAGTGATTGTGAAAAGCCAAATTACAAACAAAAACAAATATGTTGAAACCATGCTGTTTCTTCCTCTAATAAAATAGCACTTTCTTAAGGTCACTTTCTTGATGGTTAAAAAAAATACAATACAATTTTATCATCCCCTCCAATAAATATAAAATATTTATGTATATCTAATTACTGACATTTGAAATATAACGATATATATATAAATAACTATTGATATTTGGAGATTGAAATGGAACAACAAAACTCTCAATAAGCTGAAGAAAACGTAAACGAAGGAAAGAATCAGCATAAAAGGTTATTGTCCCCGAACCAGAAGCCATGGAGCTTTTATCCTTTTACGTAGGAAGGCGTTCGGTGTTGATTATGTGAATTGTTTCTACAATAACAATTAACAACTTATAAAAACGATAGTGGTGCGTTCTTGGTTTTATTTTTTCTTAATCAGTTTCGACTTTTGAATGCTTGTTTCACCCATAAGTTTCCTCAATACGGGGACATGCTCATCATTTCCAGGCTCTCCATGGAATATAAGGTTTTCATCAAAAAATTAAAATAAAGCCTGAACTTCTTAAGAGAGAATATCATGTCAAGTAGTCGCGAATGTGGAATACTGTTGGGAAAGGTGATTTAAAATTTGGTTACGAGAAAGGGAAGCTTACTTAGGATTTCGTTAAGAATCCAAGTAGAAAACAGTGAAAAAACATTCAAGAGGGAGAATCCAACAAAGAAAGATGGTTTTAATTTATTTTAGTGTAACGGGTTTGAAATAACTACTTTATAAAATTCATATGAAAAAATATAAAATGTTGAAAGTTATTGTAATAGGTAACAGTACAACCAATTTACATCAAATAAAATCAAATAAAATTGAAATTACCATCAAAATGTACACTTTTCATAATCATTTTAAATTCTACTAACTACTATTTATTTACTTTGAATAAACTTTAATTTTCTTTTTAAATCTGAAAATATAGTATATATCTCAAATATATTTCTAAAAATTAAAAACCCAAAAATACATCTACTTCATAAAATTTCCTCAAAATATTGTTTCTCCCAAATCTAATTAATACAAATGCACAAAATATCATTTAAATATATCAATAATAAATATTACTTACTAAAAAAATAACAATACTTTATAATAAAAAATTACCAAAACTAATCGTGAATAAACATTTACTTTAAACAAAGTAAGATCTCACCATAAAATCTCATCTGCATAGTGATTGTGAAAAGCCAAATTACAAACAAAAACAAATATGTTGAAACTATGCTGTTTCTTCCTCTAATAAAATAGCACTTTCTCAAGGTCACTTTCTTGATTGTTAAAAAAAACGCAATACAATTTTATCATCCAGCCTCAAATAAATATAAAATATTTGTGTATATCTAATTACTGACCTTTCAAATATAACGATTACTTTAATAAGTATTGATATTTGGAAATTGAAATGGATCAACAAAATTCTCAATAAGCCGACGAAAACGTAAACGAAGGAAAGAATCAGCATACAAGGTTATTGTCCCCGAACCAGAGGCCATGGAGCTATTATCCTTTTACTTAGGAAGGCGTTCGGCGCTGATTATGTGAATTGTTTCTACAATAACAATTAACAACTTATAAAAATGATAGTGGTGCGGTCTTGGTTTTATTTTTTCTTAATCAGTTTCGACTTTTGAATGCTTGTTTCACCCATAAGTTGCCTCAATACGGGGACATGCTCATCATCTCCAGGCTCTCCATGGAATACAAGGTTTTCATCAAAAAAATTAAAATAAAGCCTGAACTTATTGAGAGAGAATATGATGTCAAGTAGTAGCGAATGTGGAACACTGTTGGGAAAGGTGATTTAAAATTTGCTTACGAGAGAGCGAAGCTTACTTACGTTTTTGTTAAGAATCCAAGTAGAAAACAGTGAAAAAACATTCAAGAGGGAGAATCCAACAAAGAAAGATGGTTTTAATTTATTTTCGTAACTTGGTTTCCAGAATAGCTTACCTAATTATTGATTGAAAATACAACATAAATTATTTAGAAACTAGAGTAGAGCTCAGTGTAAAGTATATGAGAAATACCTCGAATAAGTATTCTTCAGAATTGAGTATTAACATTAGGGTAGTCCAACGTTTCCAGTGGAGCTCTTCAGCAATCTTTTCTAAGCCTGCACGCGCACAAAAAAATATACCCAAAAGAAACAGTGCATGTGGGATGTGCAAAATAAACAGTTACACAATATGTGCTATGCACAATAACCATGGCTATAGGGAGTAAGAAGGCCAACCACCCATCTCCCAGACAGAAACAAATCTAAACAATTAAAAAAAAAGAAAATCCCAGGAATATACTACGAGCAAGAAGTGAGAAATAACGATGGATATTGCTAAAGCATTCCCAGACTAAGAAAAAAAAAGAAGATATAAAAAACGAAAAAGGACAAATACACAAGGTGCACTGCATCAGCACAAAATCAACAACCCACCGCCCTCTATGCCGTGCTCTGTAGCAGTCTGTTGTGCTCTGCTCAGCAACCCACCGCCCTCTATGCCGTTATCTATAGCATTCTACTGTGCTCTACTCAGCCCAACCGAACACAACAACCCACCATCCTCTATGCACTACTGTGTAGCGGAATTCTGCTCAGTTTGAATGCAGAAGCGATTAGCAGTATACAAAATTGATGAAGATAAATACATATCTATTTTCATGAATAGAGATAATCCATATGTAGATATACCATTAATGGAATCGGAGCTTGATGACATAACTCCTATTCCGAGCTCGATCGCCTGGACGAAATGAACCACCATGCTACCAATTTACAGAAATTTACTTTGAATTGCTTCGACATGCATGGTGGGGATTGTGAGGATTCTATGTACTCCATTCGCATTGGAGTCACAAAGGCTTTGCATTCTCCTTCTCGATGTCAAGAGATTAACCATCAGCTGTAACTTAGATGTGCACCTGTATATGGGCTTGCTTCCGTCTCTGGATGAATGGAAAACATCAATCCTTATCCATTTCTTCCTGTCCTCAACGGCTAAGCTTTTCTCAATTGACTTTCACAAACCACATCATAATCGTTTTAATGCCCATTCATTTATTCATACCCACAACGGCTATGGTTTTTTAAATTCGTTCTTTCCCTCCCAAACTACATCATAGCCGTTTTAATGCACCTGCCATCCCAAGTTAGGAGTGGCGTTGACTTCAAATTTGGTAAGTCACGTTCACCACCATTCATTGTTCATTCGATGTTAAAATTTAAATTATAAAATCTGCGATGATATACTTAGGTCTGTGGTAAAATTCTTTAATTAAATTAGATATTTTGCGAATAAAATTTATTAGCCATCAATTTAATGTTAAAATAGTAAAATTTCTGAGCTATCCATTGGATATTAACTATTTTGCACGCCTTAGTTATTGAAAATTAAGGATGTAACTAGTGTTGTAACACTTTGATTTTAGTCTTTATATTAAATATATTAATCACTTGTGTCTATAATAAAGGTATTTTGTATTATTTAACATGGAATATAGAAGAATAAATATAATTATGTTTTTTTAAGATATAAAGATATTTAATATAATATAATAATGGTTGATAATTTTGATTTTTATAATCTAAATGACTAAATTTTATATAGATCAAAAAACTGGTTTTTTTTTTATTTTTTGAAAATTATTATTATTGAAATATACATATAAATTACATTAAAAAAATCTCATAGTTTAATATACGTTATTCATATCATTATTGATTTCAAATATATTCATATATCTGTTTTTAAATAATTATTATTTATTAGTCATGAATGTATTAGATTAGAGATGTTTATACTTTAATGAAAAGTTGTATCTAATATAACTATTATTATTCTTATTATAAGTTTGGTAGTACCTTTCATTTTCTCTTTTTTTTCTTTTTAACTCACCCCGAAGGGAATTGAACTTGTGATGAGTGCTATAACAACCCACCTCATACATTCTCAATATTTTAAATCGAAAAATATTACTCATTGTCTCATTCCTTCATTAGGTTCCTAACTCTGATTCCAACTATAAAATCATTAATTTACTTTACAATTTTTTATGACCATAACAATGATTATGTAAAAATATCTATGAAAGTAAATGATTATGTAAAGATATCTAGGAAAGTAAGGTTAATGTGAGCTATAAAACATGACTAGGAGTTTCAACTATTGTATAACTCTCACAAATAATCTAAATTGGTAATTGGAGCAACTAGTTAGAATCCAATCAAAATGATATTCTAACATGCTATCATTTTTTAACTTTTTATTTTGATATTCTAACATGCTATCATTTTTTAACTTTTTCTCTTTTTGAGGAATAAATTATCCAATCAAGAAAACTTTTTATCCTTTTCAGGAAGAAATGATCTAATTAAGAAATTAGAAACTAACACTTAGAGTAGAAATTAAGGATGTAACTAGTGTTGTAACACTTTGATTTTAGTCTTTATATTAAATATATTAATCACTTTTGTCTATAATAAAGGTATTTTGGTATTATTTAACGTGGGAATATAGAAGAATAAATATAATTATGTTTAAGATATAAAGATATTTAATATAATATAAAAACAATGGATAATTTTGATTTTTATAATCTAAGTGACCTAAATTTTATATAGATCAAAAAATTGGATTTTTTTTATTTTCGAAAATTATTATTATTGAAATATACATATAAATTACATTAAAAAAATCACATAGTTTAATATACGCTATTCATATCATTATTGATTTCAAATATATTCATATATCTATTTTTAAATAATTACTATTTATTAGTCATGAATGTATTAGAGTAGAGATGTTTATACACTAATGAAAAGTTGTATCTAATATAACTATTATTATTATTATAGGTTTTAGCAAGACTTTTCATTTTCTCCTTTTTCTTTTCTTTTTTAACTCTATCTTTATCAACATGTCGATGATACATCACTAAGGAATTGAACTTGTGTTAGGAGTGCTATAACAACTCCGCCTCATACATTCTCAATATTTTTAAAATGGAAAAAAATATTACTCATTGTCTCAAAGACTTCATTAGCTTCTCTAACTTTTCGATTCCAACTATAGTAATCATTAATTTCACTTTTAGAATCTTTTTACGACCATAACAATGATTATGTAAAAACATATCTATGAAAGTAACATGATTGATGTAAAATGATATTCTAACATGCTATCATTTTTTTAACTTTTTATCTTTTTTCTGAGAATAAATTATCTAATCAAGAAAAAAACTTTTTATCCTTCTTTTCGTGAAAGAAAATGATCTAATTAAGAAATTAGAAACTAACACTTACAAGAGATTTTCAAAAAGCATATTGTTAGTGAAATTTCAAAGTGAAATCAATGTTAAAGTTAGTCATGTATTTTTATTATATTTTTATTTCAAAATTTTTTTAGGTATCCTATTTGATATTTTCCTCTCTATTCTTTGAAAAATCTAAATAACAAAACTATATATCAATATTAATATTGTATTTGTATATTTTATAAGGTGTATTTTTTCATTCCCATACTCTCTTCTCGGGGTCATCTTCATGTTGATTTCATATTTTTATGGATTCAATAGACATGATGAAAATTAAATACCAACTAGATATCCAAATTTACACTAGATATAAGTAGTTTCCAAATATTTCACAAACTCCGCCCTTCTCTTTATGATGACCCAATGTTCATCGAAATAATATTCTGATGTAAATTTAATCCAAGAGACACATAGCTTCTATTGCTTTCCAAATGATTTACCTATCGCATGAACATATGGCATCGGGTTCACCTTGTAAAAATAGGTATGAAGAGGGAAAAGATAATAAGCAATCAGTAGAGCCTCCATCTTTCAAACATGTGTAAGCTTAATCCCATATATGTTCCACATGTTTCTCATGGATAACACTTGTATGTAAGACATGAATCATAGATGGACATGTCTCACAACAATTGTAACCTCATGATAAGGGTTTGTGTTTTAATTTATTTGAATACAATTTCATTGGAAGCAGCAACTTTCCATCCCAACTATGAAGCAAAAGATGCTCCTATTCATCCTATATCTTTCTATGCCGCTAATAAAAACACATACACACTTTCTTCCATAAAACTAACCCAATCAAAGTTTTTCTACAAAATCTCTTCAAAATTCATTTTTGTTGCACAATGGATGAAATGAATGTGCATTACTGGATCTATTTTAATGGATTATTGAGGAAACATATAAGCTACGCTTATGGAATAAATTGAAAACGCCAAAGTGTGATGCATGTGTACATTCATTTTCAAATGGTAATGAGAAAATGGAAACAACATGAAACAAAACAATGATTTTAGATTTATGTAAATACGAGTAATATAATCACTCGGTGTATAATTGATATAATAGTGACTCACCGTTTATTTTTTAGGTCTAGATTATTATTTTCTATTGATAATTGAATTTTTTAAACATTCACCCCACAACATATTCAATTATTAGCAATTGTGTAGAAAGAACAATAACTTCAACATTACAATGAAACATAAACGAACATTAGAAGAAAAGCATGCACAAAAGAGACATCAATATTTTTGTGAGAACTCTCAAAGAAACCTCTACAAAGGGGATCCCATCCAAATTATTCTTCTATTGGATATTCATTAATTTTTTATTTGAGACACAAAGCACATCCATAATGAGATGCATTTAACCTATGTTGTAAGAAACAACCCCTGAGGTGGCGTCTTGACTCTTCGTACCCGAAACTCATCGCAACACTGAGACGCCACTAAAATGCCACTGAAATGAAGCTGAAACATTTGGGTGGAGTATCCTGATTTGGATATTCCAATGAAACGTCGTTGCTAGGTTTCTATGGAGTTTCATCCTAATTCCGCCCCATTTTCGACTAATTTTGACCCATTTCCATGA
Organism: Pinus albicaulis; assembly: GCA_034641835.2. Lineage (NCBI taxonomy): Eukaryota > Viridiplantae > Streptophyta > Pinopsida > Pinales > Pinaceae > Pinus > Pinus albicaulis. The sequence continues at coordinate 157,214 of JAXQQM020062805.1, read as the reverse complement.
CTTTTTTCCTTTTGCGGGCTCACTCAAGCACCGAAGAAGAAGGTTGTGGGGCACTTTCTATGGCCAAAATAGATTCAATATAGCACTAAATTTTTATGTGTAATAACTCCACACACTAATCTATCTCTAATCAATCCACGCTCTTAAAAATTCGCTTGTTCTAATTTTTGTTAATGAAGATGACGATTAGGATTATAATATATTTAATCGTGTACTTGTCATTACCATATGTTATGCCTCATTTTTCAAGCACATATAACCATGTATAAAACATAATTTTAGATGTAAAGCTCCTCATGTGTATAGGTTAATATTATAATCTTGGATGTACAACCTCCTTTATAAATGATAATATTGATTTCAGCAATGATTTAATGATTTATGAGAGTTAACATGTAGCATCGGGTTTTACACATCTCATTCTTTTTTTCTTGCAAGTTGTGTTTTAACTTATTTTTAAAAGAATTATATATATATATATATATATATATATATATATATATATATATAACATTTCAATTTTTGAAGGCACACGCTTTCCAACCATACCTATTTCATAAACTTCCAAGCGTTTCATGACCGTGCAACTTAGCATTTAACATATCGTGTCTTTTTAGGGCTCACCAAGGTTAGTTCACAATGACATTTGTAAATTGAAAAAATTTGATATCTAGAGAGTTATTTAAATATCATTGTATGTTGTCACTATCATTGTTATACAATTTCCTCGTGATTGTCTCACCGTAATATAGTATCAACATTGTCATTACAGGTCACCAACTTTTTTTTCCTATATATTTTTTACCTTATCATTGTATTGTTTGGAGACTCATTGTCCTTGCACGCAAGGTTATTGCCTTTTCATGAAGAAGGTTATTATCATCTTCCTCCTCCTCCTCCTCCTCCCCTCCTCTCACCTCGTCGCCCCCTCCTCCTCCCTTTCTCTCTCTCTCCCCTCTCCCCCTCCCTCTCACTCTCCCTCACCATCTATCCCTCCTCCCTCCCTCCCTCCTTTCTCTCTCTCCCTCCTCTCTCCACCTCCCTCCACACCCACCCCCTACCTCTCCCTCTCTCCCCACCTCCCTCTCCCTACCCTCCTCTCCCTCCAACCTTCCCCTCCACCTCCTCCCCCTACCTCTCTCCCTCTCTCTCCCTCCTCATCCTCCCCTCTCACTCACGTCCCTCTCCCTCTCTCTCCCCCTCACACCCCTCTCTCTCTCCCTCTCTCTCCCTCCCCCCCTCTCTCTCTCTCTCTTTCTCCCTCCTCCTCCCTATCTCTCTCCTCCGCCCTACCACTCTCCCTCTCCCTCCACCTCCCCTCCCCTACCTCTCCCTCTCCCTCTCTCCCCCCCCTCTCCTCTCCCTCTCACCTTCCTCCTCCTCCTCCTCCCTCTCACTCGTTGTCCCCCTCCCCGTCCCTCTCCCTCTCCCCCACCTCCCCCAACCCCCCCCTCCCTCTCTCCCTCTTCCCTCACCCTCACACCTTCCTCCACCTCCTCCCTCCCTCTCACTCGCTGCCCTCCCCATCCCTCTCTACCCTCTCTCTCTCTCTCTCTCTCTCTTTATTCTCCTCCTCCCCCTTTGTCTCTCCCCTCTCCCCCAATCTCTCCTCTCTCTCCCTTTCACTCGCGTCGTTTCCTCCCTCTCCCTCCCCCTCGCCCTCCTCCCTCCCCTCCCCCCTCCCTCCTTCTCCCTCCCTCCTCTCCCTTCCTCCCCGCCTCCCCCTCTCTCGCGCTCCCTCTTCTCCCCCTCCCCTCCACCCCAACCTCTCCTCTCTCTCTCCTCTCCCTCTCCCTCTCCCCTCTCCCTCCTCCTCCTCCCTCGCTCTAACTCGCTATCGCCTCCCTCTCCCTCTACCTCTCCCTCCTTCTTCTTTCTCTTCCGCTCCCTCTCCCTCTCACCTCTCTTTCCCCTCCCCTCTCATTCGCTGCCGCCCTCCTACTCCCTCTCTCTCTCTCCCCCTCTCCCCCCTCCCTCTCCCCCTTCCCTCTCCCTATCTCTCTCTCTCTCTCCCCTCCCTCCCTCTCTCTCCCACCTCCCCCTCCACAGCCTCTCTCTCTCTCTCTCTCTCTCACCCACCGCTCCATCTCTCTACTCCTTTGTCCCTCTCACTTCCTCTCCTCACTATCCTTACTTACCTCGCTTAATATGTTCTTCAAAAATTCCATCTTAAGCTCTCTCTCTCCCTCCGCCCTCGCCCTCCCCCGTCCCTCCCTACCTCTCCCTCTCCCTCTCACCTTCCTCCGCCTCCCTCCTCCCTCTCACTCGTTGCCCCCTCCCTCCCCCCCCTTCCCTCTCCCCCTCTCTCTCTCTCTCTCTCTCTTTCTCCTCCTCCCTCTCTCTCTCCCTCTCTCTCTCCCCGCTGCCCATCTATCTACTCCTTTGTCCCTCTCTACTTCCTCTCTCCTACTATCCTTACTTACCCTTGCTTAATATGTCTTTCAAAAATTCCATCTCAAGCTCTATCTCTCCTCGCCTCCCTACCCACATCTCTCTCCGCCCCTCCCTCACTCCTCTTTTTCTCCATCTCTCCTCCGTTCCTTGAAATCTCTTTCTCACTCTACTAATCTCTCTTTTTGCCTCTCTCTCCCACTCAGCAGTTGTCCTTTTCTACATCTCTCACCCTATCACTCATCTCCTTCTCCCCTCCCCAGCTCTCACACATGTAGACCCACCGCTCACTCTCTCCTCGTCTCTCTTCCTATCTCTTCCCCACTTTCCCCATTCTTCACTATCTACCCACATTTCCCTCTTCACATTTATCTTCTTTCATCTTAATATCACTATCTCCTTCTCTCCCTCTCTCTCACACACATGTACACCCACTAACTCACTCTCTCCTCTTGTCTTCCTCTTCCTATCTCTTCCCCACTTTCCCATCCTCACTATTTACCCACATTCCCATCTTCACATTTATCTTTTTTCATCTTCCTCTCTACCTCTTTGCTCTAAAATACACTAAAATATTAAAAGCTTTACTTTATAAAATTCATATGAAAAAATACACCAAAATATTGAAAGCTAATATGTACAATATATAATAAAGTACATACAAATTTACATCAGAATAAAATCAAATTAAAATTGAAATTTTCAATCAAAATATACTATTTTTCATATTTACTTTGAATAAACATTAATATTCTTTTTAAATCTTAAAATATAGTATATATCTCAAATATATTTCTTAAAATTAAAAACCCAAAAATACATCTACTTCATATTCAAAACAATTCAATGAAATTTCCTCAAAATATTGTTTCTCCCTAATCTAATTAATACAAATGCACAAAATATCATTTAAACATATCAATAATAAATATTACTTACAATTTAATTTAATTGTGACTAAAAAAATAACAATACTTTATAATAAAAAACTACCCAAATTGATCATGAATAAACATTTACTTTAAATAGAGTAAGATCTCACCATAAAATCTCATCTCATCTGCATAGTGATTGTGAAAAGCCAAATTACAAAAAAAAACAAATATGTTGAAACTATGCTGTTTCTTTCTCTAATAAAATAGCACTTTCTTAAGGTCACTTTCTTGATTGTTAAAAAAAACACAATACAATTTTATCATCCAGCCTCAAATAAATATAAAATATTTGTGTATATCTAATTACTGACCTTTCAAATATAACGATTACTTTAATAAGTATTGATATTTGGAGATTGAAATGGATCAACAAAATTCTCAATAAGATGACGAAAACGTAAACGAAGGAAAGAATCAGCATACAAGGTTATTGTCCCCGAACCAGAAGCCATGGAGCTTTTATCCTTTTACTTAGGAAGGCGTTCGACGTTGATTATGTGAATTGTTTCTGCAATAAGAATTAACAACTTATAAAAGTGATAGTGGTGCGGTCTTGGTTTTATTTTTTCTTAATCAGTTTCGACTTTTGAATGCTTGTTTCACCGATAAGTTTCCTCAATACGGGGACATGCTCATCATCTCCAGGCTCTCCATGGAATATAAGGTTTTCATAAAAAAAAATTAAAATAAAGCCTGAACTTATTGAGAGAGAATATCATGTCAAGTAGTCGCGAATGTGGAATACTGTTGGGAAAGGTTATTTAAAATTTGCTTTTCGTTAAGAATCCAAGTAGAAAACAGTGAAAAAACATTCAAGAGGGAGAATCCAACAAAGAAAGATGGTTTTAATTTATTTTCGTAACTTGTGTTGAGTGCTATAACAACCCGCCTCATACATTCTCAATATTACTCATTGTCTCAGCACTTCATTAGCTTCCTAACTTTGATTCCAACTATAAAATCATTAATTTACTTTACAATTTTTTACGACCATAACAATGATTATGTAAAAATATCTATGAAAGTAAATGATTATGTAAAGATATCTAGGAAAGTAAGGTTAATGTGAGCTATAAAACATGACTAGGAGTTTCAACTATTGTATAACTCTCACAAATAATCTAAATTGGTAATTGGAGCAACTAGTTAGAATCCAATCAAAATGATATTCTAACATGCTATCATTTTTTAACTTTTTATCTTTTTCAGGAATAAATTATCTAATCAAGAAAACTTTTTATCCTTTTCAGGAAGAAATGATCTAATTAAGAAATTAGAAACTAACACTTACAATAGATTTTCAAAAGCATATTGTTAGTGAAATTTCAAAGTGAAATCAATGTTAAAGTTAGTCATATATTTTTATTATATTTTATTTCAAATTTTTTTAGGTATCCTATTTGATATTTTCCTCCTCTATTCTTTGAAAAAATCAACAACAAAACTATATATCAAGTTATTAATATTGTATTTGTATATTTTTATAAGGTGTATTTTTCATTCCCATACTCTCTTGGGGTCATCTTCATGTTGATTGCATATTTTATGCATTCAATAGACATGATGAAAATTAAATACCAACTAGATATCCAAATTTACACTAGATATAAGTAGTTTCCAAATATTTCACAACCCACCCATCCTCTTTATGATGACCTAATTTTCATCGAAATAATATTTTATGTAAATTGAATCCAAGAGACAAGTAGTTTTATTCCTTTCCCAACAATTTCATCACATGAACATACCGAATGGGTTCACCTTGTAAAAATAGGATATGAAGAGGGAAAGATAATAAGTAGTCAGAGAGCCTCCATCTTTCAAACATGTGTAAGCTTAATCCCATATATCTTCCACATGTTTCTCATGGATAACACTTGTATGTAAGACATGACTCATAGATGGACATGTCTCACAACAATTGTAACCTCATGATCAAGGTTTGTGTTTTAATTTATTTTAAGAGAATTTCATGAGTGGAACTTTCCATCTCGATTGTGAAGCAAAAGATGCTCCTATCCATCCGAAATCTTTCTATGCTTCCAATAAAAGATGCTCCTATCCATCCTAAATCTTTCTATGCTTCCAATAAAAAGCACATACACACTTCTCTTCCATAAAACTAACCCAATCAAACTTTTTCTATGCTCGAGAGAAACAGGGAAACTTGTCATTGATTATTTGTTTGGTTAAACTTCTCGTCAAAATTCATTTTTATTGCACAATGGATGAAATGAATGCATTATTGATCTATTTTAACGGATTATTGAGGAAACATATAAGCTACACTTATCGAATAAATTGAAAACACCAAAGTGTGATGCAATAATGTACATTCATTTTCAAATGGTAATGAGAAAATGGAAACAACATGAAACAAAACAATGATTTCAGATTTATGTAAATGCAAGTAATATAATCACTTGGTGTATAATTGATAAATAGTGACTCAACTGTTTATTTTTTAGGTCTGGATTATTATTTTCTATTGATAATTTAATTTTTAAACATTCACCCCACAACATATTCAATTATTAGCAATTTTGTAGAAAGAACAATAACTTCAACATTACAACAAAACATAAACAAACATTAGAAGAAAAGCATGCACAAAAGAGACATCAATATTTTTGTCAGAACCTCAGCAAAACCCTACAAAGGGGAAAACCCATCCAAATTATTCTTCTATTGGATATTCATTAATTTTTTATTGGAGAGACAAAGCACATCCATAATAAGATGCATTTAACCCGTGTTGTAAGAAACAACCCCCGAGGTGGCGTCTTGACTCTTCGTACCCGAAACTCATCGAAACACTGAAACGCCACCAAAACACCACTGAAATGAAGCTGAAACATTTGGGTAGAGTTTCCTGATTTGGAAATTCCAATGAAACATCGTTGATAGGTTTATATGGAGTTTCATCCCAATTCTGCCCCATTTTCGACTAATTTTGACCCATTTCCATGACTTTTTTTCTTTTGCGGGCTCACTCAAGCACCAAAGAAGGTTGTGGGGTCCTTCTATGGCCAAAATTTATTCAATATAGCACTAAATTTTATGTGTAATAACTCCACACACTAATCTATCTCTAATCAATCCACGCTCTAGTTCTGCTTAAAAATTAACTTGTTCTAATTTTGTTAATGAAGATGACGATAAGGATTATAATATATGTAATTGTACTTGTCATTACCATATGTTATGCTTCATTTTCAGCACATATAACCATGCATAAAATATAATTTTAGATGTAAAGCCTCATGTGTATAGGTTAATATTATAATCTTGGATGTACAAATGATTTCAAATGATTTAATGATTTATGAGAGTTAACATAGACCGGGTTTACATGTCTCATTCTTTTTTTCTTGCAAGTTGTGTTTTAGATATATATATATATATATATATATATATATAACATTTCCATTTTTAGGCGATCAGGTTTCCAACATTTCCATTTTTGGGCGGTCATGTTTCCAGCCATACCCATTCCATAAACTTCCAAAGGTTTCAGCACTTCGTTCAACTTAGCATCTAACATATCAGGTCTTTTAGGGCCCACCAAAGTTAGTTCACAATGACATTTGTAAATTGAACAATTTGATATCTAGAGAGATATTTCCATATCATTGTATGTTGTCATCATCATTTTTATAAAATTTGGTCATTGTCTCACTATAATATAGATCAACATTGTCATTAAGGTCACCAACTTTTTTTCCTCTATATTTTCACCTTATCATTGTATTGTTTGGAGATTAATTGTCCTTGCACCAAGCTTACTGTCATGAATAAGGTTATTATCACCTTCCACCTCCTCCTCCTCCTCCCTCTCACTCGCCGCCCCCTCCTCCTCCCCTTCTCTCTCTCCCCTCTCCCTCTCTCCCCCTCATCCTCCCCCTCCCTCCTTCTCTCTCTGCCTCCCTCTCTCCTCCTCCTCCTCCCCCTCACTCGCCGCCTCCTCCACCTCCCCGTCTCCCTCTCCCCTCTCCCCCTCCCTCTCCCTCTCTCCCCCCTCCCTCTCCCCCTCCATCTCCCTCTCCCTCTCACCTTCCTCCACCTCCTCCTCCCTCTCACTCGCCGCCCCTTCCTCCCCTCCCCTCTTTCTCTCTCTGTCCCCCCTCCCCTCTTTCTCTCTCTTTCTCCTCCTCCCCCTCTCTCTCTCCCCTCTCCCCGACTCTCTCCATCTCTCCCTCTCACTCGCTGTCCCCTCCCTCTCTATCCCTTCCATATCATCCTCCCCCTCCCTCTCCCTCTCACCCTGGCCCCTCCCTCTCCCTCTCACCTTCCTCCTCCTCCTCCTCCATCTCACTCGTTGTCCCCTCTCCCTCCCTCTCACCTTCCTCCTCCTCCTCCTCCCTCTCACTCGCTTTCCCCTCACCCTCTCCCTCCTCCCCTTCCCTTCCTCCTCCCCCTCCCTCCTTCTCTCTCTGCCTCCCTCTCTTCCGCTCCCCCTCACCCTCCACCTCCTCCCCTACCTCTCCCTCTCTCCCTGCTCCCTCTCCCTCTCCCTCTCCCTCTCCCTCTCACCTTCCTCCTCCTCCTCCCCTTCTCTCTCTCCCCTCTCTCTCCACCTCCCCATCCCTCTCATCCCCTCCGCCTTGCTCTCTCCCCCTCCTCCTCCACCTCCTCCCTCACTTCTCCCTCTCTTCCCTCTCCCTCTTGCCTTCCTCCCCCTCCTCCTCCCTCTCACTCACTGCCTCTCCCCGTCCCTAGCCCTCTCTCTCCCATCCTCGTGCCTCTCCCTCTCTCTCTACTCTCCCCCTCTCTCTCCCTCTATCCCTCCCCCCCTCTCTCTCTCCCTCTCCCTCTCACCCCTCGCCCTCTCCCTCTCCCTCTCACCTTCCTCCTCCTCCTCCTCCCTCTCACTCGTTGCCCCCTCCCCGTCCCTCTCCCTCTCTCCCACCTCCCCCTCCACCCCCCCTCACCACCCCTCTCTCTCTCTCTCTCTCCTCACTCCCCAATCTCTCTACCTTTGTCCCTCTCACCTCCTCTCCTACTATCCTTACTTACCTTGCTTAATATGTCTTTCAAAAATTCCATCACAAGCTCTCTCTCCTCCACCTCCCTCTCTCCGGCTCCCCCTCCTCCCCTATCTCTCCCTCTCTCCCCCATCCCTCTCCCTCTCCCTCTCCCTCTCACCTTCCTCCTCCTCCTCCTCCCTCTCACTCGTTGCCCCCTTCTCCTCGCCTTCCCTCTCCCCCTCTCTCTCTCTCTCTTTCTCCTCCTCCCTCTCTCTCTCCTCACTGTCCATCTCTCTACCTTTGTCCCTCTCACTTCCTCTCCTACTATCCTTACTTACCTTGCTTAATATGTCTTTCAAAAATTCCATCTCAAGCTCTATCTCTCTGCTTCCCTACCCACATCTCTCTGCCCCTCACTCTCTCTTTTTCTCCATCTTCCCCTATGTCTTTGACATCTCTTTCTCACTCTACTATTCTCTCTTTCTACCTATCTCTCCCACTAGAGCTATCCTTTTGTACATGTCTCACCCTATCACTCATCTCCTTCTCTCCCTCAATCTCTCACACATGTAGACCCACTTGCTCACTCTCTCCTCTTGTCTCCCTCTTCCTATCTCTTCCCCACTTTCCCATTCTCACTATCTACCCACATTTCCCTCTTCACATTTATCTTCTTTCATCTTATTATCACTATCTCCTTCTCTCCCTCTCTCTCACACACATGTACACCCATTAACTCACTCTCTCCTCTTGTCTTCCTCTTCCTATCTCTTCCCCACATTCCCATCCTCACTATTTACCCACATTCTCATCTTCACATTTATCTTCTTTCATCTTCCTCTCTACCTCTTTGCTGTAAAATACACTAAAATATTAAAATATTTACTTTATAAAATTCATATGAAAAAATACACCAAAATATTAAAAGCTAATATGTACAATATATAAGAAAGTACAAACAAATTTTCATGAAAATAAAATCAAATTGAAATTGAAATTTTCAATCAAAGTATACTATTTTTCATAATCATTTTCGGTCTACTAACTACTATTTATTTACTTTGAATAAACTTTAATTTTATTTTAAAATCTGAAAATATAGTATATATCTCAAATATATTTCTAAAAATTAAAAACCAAAAAATACATCTGCTTCATATTCAAAACAATTCAATGAAATTTCCTCAAAATATTGTTTCTCCCCAATCTAATTAATACAAATGCACAAAATATCATTTAAATATATCAATAATCAATATTACTTACAATTTAATTTAATTGTGACTAAAAAAATAACAATACTTTATAATAAAAAATTACCCAAACTGATCGTGAATAAACATTTACTTTAAACAGAGTAAGATCTCACCATAAAATCTCATCTGCATAGTGATTGTGAAAAGACAAATTACAAACAAAAACAAATATGTTGAAATTATGCTATTTCTTCCTCTAATAAAATAGCACTTTCTTAAGGTCACTTTCTTGATTGTTAAAAAAAACACAATACAATTTTATCATCCAGCCTCAAATAAATATAAAATATTTGTGTATATCTAATTACTGACCTTTCAAATATAACGATTACTTTAATAAGTATTGAAGTATTGATATTTGGAGATTGAAATGGATCAACAAAATTCTCAATAAGCTGACGAAAACGTAAACGAAGGAAAGAATCAGCATACAAGGTTATTGTCCCCGAACCAGAAGCCATGGAGCTTTTATCCTTTTACTTAGGAAGGCGTTCGGCGTTGATTATGTGAATTGTTTCTACAATAACAATTAACAACATATAAAAATGATAGTGGTGCAGTCTTGGTTTTATTTTTTCTTAATCAGTTTCGACTTTTGAATGCTTGTTTCACCCATAAGTTGCCTCAATACGGGGACATGCTCATCATCTCCAGGCTCTCCATGGAATATAAGGTTTTCATCAAAAAATTAAAATAAAGCCTGAACTTCTTAAGAGAGAATATCATGTCAAGTAGTCACGAATGTGGAATACTGTTGGGAAAGGTGATTTAAAATTTGGTTATGAGAGAGGGAACCTGACTTAGGATTTAGTTAAGAATCCAAGTAGAAAATAGTCAAAAAACATTCAACAAAGAAAGATGGTTTTAATTTATTTTCGTAACTTGGTTTCCAGAATAGCTTACCTAATTTTTGATTGAAAAGACAACATAAATTATTTAGAAACTAGAGTAGAGCTCAGTGTAAAGTATATGAGAAATAACTCGAATAAGTATCCTTCAGAGTTGAGTATTAACATTATGGTAGTCCAATGTTTACACTGGAGCTCCTCAGCAATCTTTTCTAAGCCTGCACATGAACAAAAAAATATACCCAAAATAAACAGTGCATGTGGGATGTGCAAAATAAACGGTTACACAATATGTGCTATGTACAATAACCATGGCTATAGGGAGTAAGAAGGCCAGCCACCCATCTCCCAGACAGAAGCAAATCTAAACTATAAAATAAAAGAAAAGCCCACAAATATACTATGATCAAGAACTGAGAAATAACGATGGATATTGCTAAAGCATTCACAGACTAAGAAAAAAGAAGAAGAAATAAAAAACGAAAAAGGACAAATCAACAAGGTGCACTGCATCAACACAAAATCAATAACCCACCGCCCTCTATGCCGTGCTCTGTAATAGTCTTTTGTGCTCTGCTCAGCAACCCACCACCCTCTATGTCGTTCTCTATAGCATTCTACTGTGCTCTGCTCAGCCCAACCGAACACAACAACCCACCATCCTCTATGCACTGTTGTGTAGCGGAATTCTGCTCAGTTTGAATGCAGAAGGGATTAGCAGTATATAAAATTGATGAAGATAAATACATGTCTATTTTCATGAATAGAGATAATCCATATGTATATATACCATTAATGGAATCGGAGCTTGATTACATAACTCCTATGCCGAGCTCGATCACCTGGATGAAATGAACCACCATGCTCCCAATTTACATAAATTTCCTTTGAATTGCTACGACATGCATGGTGAGGATTGTGAGGATTCTATGTACTCCATTTGCATTGGTGTCACAAAGGCTTTGCATTCTCCTTCTCGATGCCAAGAGATTAACCATCAATTGTAACTCATATGTGCACCAAACCACATCATAATCATTTTAATGCCCAGTCATTTATTCATAATTGTTTTAATGGCCATAATCGTTTTCTCAATATTTTAAATGGAAAAATATTACTCATTGCCTCAGCACTTCATTAGCTTCCTAACTTTGATTCCAACTATAAAATCATTAATTTACTTTACAATTTTTTACGACCATAACAATGATTATGTAAAAATATCTATGAAAGTAAATGATTATGTAAAGATATCCAGGAAAGTAAAGTTAATGTGAGCTATAAAACGTGACTAGGAGTTTCAACTATTGTCTAACTCTCATAAATAATCTAAATTGGTAATTGGAGCAACTAGTTAGAATCCAATCAAAATAATATTCTAACATGCTATCATTTTTAAAATTTTTATTTTGATATTCTAGCATGCTATCATTTTTTAACTTTTTGTCTTTTTCAGGAATAAATTATCCAATCAAGAAAACTTTTTATCCTTTTCAAGAAGAAATGATCTAATTAATAAATTAGAAACTAACTCTTAGAGTACATTTTCAAAAGCATATTGTTTAAAAAAATAAAAAATAATCTATATCTAACGACTTTTTTTGAAAAAAAATTGATTTATAATAAACAATTTATTTATCAAAATTTCAAAGTGAAATCAATGTGAAAGTTAGTCATATATTTTTATTATATTTTATTTCAAAATTTTTTAGGTATCCTATTTGATATTTTCCTCTATTCTTTAAAAAATTCAACAACAAAACTATATATCAAGTTATTAATATTGTATTTGTATATTGGGTGAAAATGTGAAGCTGGGTTACACTTTTTGCCCTTTTTTGAGAAAAAAATTTCATTTTTTTCGGTTCTTCAACTTTCTGCGAACTATAACAATTGTTCTGTGTAGAATTTCATTTTGCGATAAGAATAAAAGTTGTGAGAAATTTTGTTAGCTTTCTATTAATTATTTTTTCAAATTTTTTTATGCAGATTTCATGTGTCAACCTAGCGTTTCTTTGAGTGTGTGTTTCTTAACAATCAAAGGATTCATAAGAAATCATGTTATGACGTAATGTTGTATTCATTGAAAATTTGTGTTTTTGAAAAAAAAAAATGTGTTACAACAATCTAGACAGAGTCTACTTTTTTTTCGTCATATTTACAAAGCCAAGGGATGCATATCATAATTACTAGAATTTTTTGAACTGGTCCAATACGAAAAACTACATATTTTGGATATGTTTCACGTCGCAAGAAATTTCTTAACATATTAGTTATAAACTAAAAATCTAAAAGCTACCCATTCGAGACGATGGACCAATGTAATGCCCCATAATTTTTTCAATTTTTTTTACAATGTATTTTGGGAGATACAAAATTTTGATTTCACTGAATCACAATGACCCTCAGAAATTGTTTGCACCCATTTTATTAGAAAAATAATTAAAATTAATAAATGTTTATGAAATTCCATAAAAGTTATATTTCCTGAAAGTAGATTCAATTCGGAAAATGCTTGTCTTGGTTCCGACAGTTAATTAACAACCTTTCATGGAGTTTAATCAGTCCAAAGTTGCAGAACTGTTTTCAGAGCCTGGTTTTTGCGTAATTGGTGGCGCGTTAGTTCGGCCGAAATTTTAGTCCAAGTTTGGCCAAACTATGTTTTCCGCTTAAGGCTCGTTAAATATAACCTCTTAATAGTTCAGCCGAACTTTTGATCAAAAGTTCGGCCGAAGTATTGTAGAACTCTCCGTCGGCCGGAAAGTTTTGCGGAGCCCCCTACTAAAACACTTTTCGCGTCAATATAAATTGCCACGAAATGATTCATAATTTTCGCACATTTCACACACTTCATCTCATTTTACAAAGATCTTGGTTTGGGTTCAAAAACTTTTCTTCAAAGTTTGGGTTTAAAAGCATTTCTTGGAAGAAAATTGATTTTACAATTTTGGGTTTAAAGAATTTTTTTGGAAGACATTTCTTGGAGGCGGCGTGATTTTGGAAAAAATTGTAAAAAATTTCTTGGACGTACATTCAAAAGACATTTCTTGGAGGTATGTACGTGTTTTGAGCTGAGGTAAATCTTTTGAGCTTCGTTGCATTTTTATAACACATTTTTCTCTCGAATTTTTTAAAGTGTGTGTTTTGGATTGGAGTATGTATTTTTTACAAAAAATTTACACTGAATTTTTTTAAATTAAATATTTTGTGATATTTTTTGTAATTGAGTTATTGTGTAATTTTTTGAAGGAAATTTTTTGAACTTCATACCCTATTATCATGGGAAATCGAAGAACTTGTGCGAGAAAATATGATCGAAAAAGAGACCCTGAAGCACGTAGAGAAGAGACGAGACAATCTCGCAAAAGAAAGTTAGAAGCCCTCTCAAATATTGAAGAGGAAAATCAACCTCAAGCAGAAATTGAAGCAGGTATGTAAATGTAAATATTATGATCTATTGATATATATTTAAAATTTTCCTAATGTAAAATGTGAAGCTTAAATTTTATTTGATGAACTAGTTTGAAAAATATTTTGTTTAATGTAAACAGATAGAGATATTCCTCAAAATATTGAAGAAGAAAATGAACCTCAAGCAGAAATTGAAGCAGGTATGTAAATGTAAATATTATGATCTATTGATATATTTTTTAAATTTTCCCAATATAAAATGTGAAGCTTAATTTTTATTTGATTAACTAGTTTGAAAAATATTTTTTTTAGTGTAAAAAGACAAAGATATTACTCAAAATATTGAAGAATAAAATCAACCTCAAGCAGAAATTGAAGCAGGTATGTAAATGTAAATATTATGATCTATTGATATATTTAAAATTTTCCCAATGTAAAATGTGAAGCTTAATTTTTATTTGATGAACTAGTTTGAAAAATATTTTGTTTAATGTAAACAGACAAAGATACTCCTCAAAATATTGAAGAATAAAATCAACCTCAAGCAGAAATTGAAGTCGATATGTAAATGTAAATATTATGATCTATTGATATATTTAAAATTTTCCTAATATTTATTGACATATTTATTAATTTAGTGATTTATTGAATATGTACTATTTTTTTGAATATGTACAGATGAAATCACTATCGATAATGAGATGTTAGAAAATGTTGACACTCACACATATGGAGATGAAAAACCTAACCATGTTATACGATATCGTGTCAACAACATTTTTGAAGAGTATTTCTTAAATGTGTGAGTGACAGTTCAGGCTCAAATGTTGAAAGGTCTCCTATCATCAAGGAAATTAAAAGAAGCGACGACACTATTGGGTATTTGAAAATCAACCAAAGATAAAAAAATGAATGAAGAGGTGATAAAAAATATGAGTAGTGTTATAAAGTCAATTAAGAGATCTAGAGATAAATATGTTTCAAATATACGTAGAGGAATACAGATGGCGATAGTTTCACCAAGTACTCAAGAGAATCGTTTGATAACATCTATGGCACGAGCACTGGGAACCTCGTGAAAAGCTCTGTACAAAAGTTCAAAAATTTCAACTGCAAATGGATGTAAATGATGAACTCGCTTGTTAGAGAGCTATTTGTAGGCAACCATACAAAGATAGACTTGGAGAAAATGTTAAAAAAATAATAAATGAATATTGGAAGAACAATTCGCATGTTTCACCAACTGCAAGACATGTGATGCGAAGAAGAATAACACGAAATCAGTAAGAAGAACATGTAAAACATATGTTGGAAACCACTCAGATAGATTTATTCAAAACATTCAAAAAAGAGAATTGTCAAATTCATGTTTCACTCAATGCTTTTTTTCAACAAAAACCATGGTATGTAAAACCTATCACCGTACGTGACACTTGTTGCTACCGTTATCATGTGGAATTTGAGTTATGTTATGACACATTCCTTGATTTCGGTGGAACATTATGGAAGGATTCACCTCCTCCTTCCACTATTCGTGAATTCATCTCTCAAATTCTATGTGAAAGAGAAAGTGATGAACTATTTTACAAAAAAAAATGTGTTGGTGGTAAAAATTGCGATGATTGTGGAAATTTGACTAAATTTCAAAACAAGTATCGTATTGATATAAATGATCAATCATTGTCCAACATGAAAGTGAAATGGAAGAGATATGAATATATTGGTACATCGATTCAAGGTGCAAATAGTGTTAAAAGAATCGAATTACGAGAAGACAAAATTTTTCTGATAGCCATTTTGAGAAAGTTTGAGGCAGAAATTTACAAATACGCCAAGCATTCCCATAGAGCTCGATGGCAAGACTTGCAATTCAAAAAATCTCGTGAATATTTTCCACCGAGGACCATTTTGTCAGTGATTGATTTTGCAGAAAACTACACATTTTTTCCACAAAAAGAAATTCAGAGTGAATAATATCATTGTTACCAAGTCTCCATCCTCGTCCATATTATATATAGACATGCTAAGAAAAATGTCGATCATATAGAAATCACGAGTGAAAATTGACATATCATTAAAGAATATCACTTTTATATCAGTAAGGTCGTACACATGATACATGTTTTGTACAACATTGTTTTGGAAGAATTTATGATTCATTGAAAGATCGTGGAATAACATTCAATGAACATTGGATATGGTTAGATGGATGCGCAGGTCAATTCAAATCTGCACGATCATTCTTTTGGCTGTTTTGTCTTCATAAGAAAACCTGCATTAAACATTGCTGGAATTTCTTTGAGACTGGCCATGGAAAAGGAGAACATGACGGTGCAGGAGCATGCATAAAATGAGTACTTCGAAGATATCAAATGAACCACTCTGCACGCCGACTTGTGAACGCTGAAGAAGTTGTTCAATGGTGCATCGCTACTCTAAGCCATGAGAAAAACCCATCAAGAGAAGTGCGAAGGTACATTCAATTTAATTTATATTGGAAATCTATTTTTAAACATTGTACATTTATAAGGCAATGATTATTTTTAATTGTATTTTGATATCATATTTACAAGTTATTTTTCTAATTTTCCATATAAAGGTTTTTCTGGCATATTGGAATTGAAGACGTAGATAGATCAATTAGAAATGACGTTGAAACAATAAAAGGGACTCAAAAATTGCATTCAATTCAAACAAATTTGTCCACATGTGTTTGCATTGGATACAAGAAAATATTCTTGTTTTTGTGATGTTTGCATAAACAACACAAAATCCAATGACGTTTGTGAAAACAAAATGTATGTGAACGATTGGAAACATACAGATCTAAATACAAAGGGCAAAATGTCTGTTGCAATGTTTGAAGAAATGCAATTAGAGGAAACTACAATATCATCCGATGGTGATCGAGTTTCTGATCTTGTTAGAGAAGGTAACATTTGAATTACTTTCGAATGATTTAAAGATCTAGAAATAAATTTAAATATGCATAATTAAATGTTAAATTTATTTTATTGTGCAAGAGATGTTTTTGTTGTAATTGCACCTATTGACAACGATGAAAATGTGAAGTATTATTTGATGCGTTGCACTGAATGAAAAATGAAATTATTACAAGACTATAATGATCACGGATTTCAGTATGACAAAGGGTCTATTATACTGAAAAGTTAATTTTTCATAAAAAATCATCAAAGTGGAGACTTTGTTTACTTTGAAGACTATGAACCTGATTCCATAAGTTTTCAACATAGTCACTTGGTGTGTGTAGGATGCATAAATTTGATAGAAGTTCAATCAAAGAAAAAATCGAAAATTAAGAAATGGAAAATGTCAAAATTCGATCATGAACGGATTATTGAAGATGGAATTCCATTAGAATTTTTTTGAGTGAAGTGTCCAACAATTTATTATATTTGGATTAAATATGTTTTATAACTTTCACTACTCAACTAAAAATTGAGTTGCTTATGTTATTTCTGGTTTGCACATGTTACAAATTGTTTGGGTACAAGCACGTGCTCTAGTATCAACTGAAAGTAGTTTTTCTATAAATGTGCATTGATGAAAAATGTTATATATATATATATATATATATATATATATATATATATATTCTAGAATGAAATTAATTGTTCTTGTATATTAATTTTTCTTGTATATGTTTTCCGACCGTATGGTACAAATTATTTCACTTTATTTTGTAAGGTCAAATTCGGGCCCCATATGGCCTAGCCTCCAAGGGACGAGATAACAAGTGTTTGTCCCCACTTGCCCGAATCTCAGCTTTTAAGTACAATTTTACTGTTTATGGTAGGCATCTTACATGATGTCCTAGCCAAGGATAGATTCTCTTTGTTTCAAGTTTCATGTAAAAGTTGTCACCGAATGACCTACTAGGATATTATAAATACTAGCTTTGTAAGATCATTTGGCATTCGGAAAAATTTGAAAGTCTTAGACTATCAATCAATTTAAAGTATCATTCACCCTAGGGAGTGTAAAATATTCAATTTAGGTTTGTGACGATGCTCACTCCTAGCTTGAAGCAGCTCCAATGACCAATTCTTTAATGAATTCCAATGCACTAGACCAAAGTAGGTGACCTACTTGGTTTTTCACACAAGAAATTCCAAGGTACTCTTCTTACCTTTGGCCCCCAAAGCTACAATGGAGTTATAGGAAGGTGAAGAATTTTTTTTTCACTGATAGGAATTTGGTCACATCCCTAATCTCCCCTTATCAAAAAGTTCCTATCTACTACATTATCGAGCATGTACTCAAGATCACTATTTCGTAATTAGAATATCACAATATCATAAGTTCTCACAAAAATACATGGAATGCCATTACGAAACTCATCTAAAAATGGGGAGCTCAAAACCTAGAAAGCTCCTCGTCCCCTTAATAATAATGTGTTTAATTTAGTCTTTTAGGTGAGGATTAGGTGTGAATATTGTTTTCACATACAAAAATAATTAATTGTTTAATTCCATAAATTTGATTATTCACCAAAATACATGTCATATCCACTATTTGTCTCTCCTACAAATTCCCATTATTTTATTAAAATATGATTTTATCTCAATCAACTATCACATGTTCTTAAATTTACTCCTAATTGTTCCCTATGCCCTAAATCTACTCCTAATTGTTCCCTATGCTACTTTTCCCTTACTTATTTTTAGAAAGTTATTTTCCTAGATCCATCATAACTATGGATCTATCAAACGCCGAGAGGGATCAAATATCTAGAGGTTCAAACCTCTTTTTTGAGTGCAAAACTTCAGGAAAGGTTTGCACCTCGAGATATTTGATCCCTCTCGGCGCTTGATAGATCTGTAGTTAAGATGGATCTAGGTTGGTTTCAGTCATGTGCAACCAAGGAAAAAATATCAATAATATGAGGAACATATGATTAATTTTATCAATAATATGTAAATACATCTAATATTAATATAACCATTTTAAATATGCTAAATATGTTTTAGATTTATCAAGTCATTTTAATTTTAAATTTTCTTAGTTACCTCAATTTGTTGAGATGATAAATATTGTAGAATAACTTTAATAATGGAAAATGATCGAATAAAATTTTTGAATGCAAAGTGACAATGTAATAATATTGAATGATAGAATGTGAATAATTAGAATGTAATCAATTACAAATAGCATTTATTGTGATCAATCTTAAACTATTTTCTTCTTCTATTCTTATTTTCACCCTTATTAGTTTTGTCATCTTTCTGTATCGATTATATTAAAAAGAAAGTAAAAATCATAAATCATAAACCATTTAAATATTTAGCTCGAACTCTTGTAGTAAACACCATACCTTGTCTCTCTTGCTCTCCAATATTATTAGGTTTAATTATTATAACACAAAAATCGTTCTAGATTGTCAATAATTTTTTGCGCTTACACTGAAATAAATGAACACTATTAATCCAATGACTTTACAAGTAATGTACCATCATACATGCAATTATATCAAATCAGAAATCAACATATACAATGAAATCAATGGGGATTGTCTTGTTACAAGTAACATTTCAATTTACCACCTGTGCAAATGTAGGTTGAAACCATCCAAAACTTTAAGTTGTAGATTGAAACCATCCAAAACTTTAATTTTTAAACCCTTTTGATTATATATTGTGCAACATTAAAACATTAAACATTTAAAGTTCATTAAATATCACATGCAAAATGTAGATTGAAACCATCCAAAACTTGAGTTTTAAAAACTTCACATGCCATGCCAATTATAATTCAAATATCCAACAAAAACATTTAACATTAAATATCACATGCCAAATGTAGTTCAGATGACAACATTACTTCACATTCACATGCCAAAAGTACTAAAACCATCCAAAAATTAAATAAAACAAATTATATAATAACAATATAATAAAATATGTCCAAAAATTGTAAATCTCACAAGTATAAAACTGTATCAAGTTTAACAAATTTTAAAACCATCTAAATTTTGAAATCAAATCTACTGTAAATCATTTCCATCAAATGGAGGATCTAGCGTCTTCCCTACTAGGGTCTCAGTCCGCACCCTATCCTGTGAATAGGAAACCTACATACACAATGCACATGTACTTGAACATTAAAATTTGAAGTTTTAAAAATGAAAGAGAATATATATATCTAGAAATTCATGTAAAAAACAAAATATAACAAAAAAATTATGCAATACCTCCTAAGGTTCCCTCTCCATTTGATGAACAGGTTCTCCCATAGGAACATCTGCAGTGGTAAACTGTACAATATACATGTACAGTTAAATATAAATATATAAATATAAATATATATATATATATATATATATATATATATATATAAATAAATAAATATATATATATATATTAAAAACTTTCAAATGAAAATGCACATGTACATATAAAAAGCTATTTTCAATAATATTAAAAAAAGGAACTAAAGACAACTTTTTCAAATGATGTGGATGTTCCTATCTCCGTCGCTAGAGTCCCCGGATTAAAGAAACCTTCTATAGGAACCTAAATTAAAAAAAAATTAAATAACTCAAAATATAGATCTCTCTCTCTATATATATATCTCAATTTTTAATGGAACCTTTTGAGGTAGAATATATATATATATATATATATATATATATATATGTGTGTGTGTGTATGTATGTATATATATATATAACTTTTAAACATAAATTTTAAACTTGTGAAAAATTGTCCATACTTGTGGCTCATCTCCCAATGAAGTAGAAGGTACATATCCTAAGGAAGAAGAAGGTACCGCCATCCCAAAAACATCAGACGGAATCGGTACCTGTTAAATATTTTTATCAAATTATATATATACATACATGTACATGTGTGGCAATAATTATTTATTTTAGAGTCACTTAAAAAACACTAACATGTGCCAACATATCATGATGGTCAGACCCATCTGCATCGTTTAAACCAGAGGTCCTGAATGTAATATTAACATTTTCATCACACATCATGCCTGAGAACTGCAGATGGTGTTTTAACATATAATCATACATTTTTGTTAGATTAATGTACACATACAAATAAATGTATACATGTACATACACATGTATTTATTACAAATTGTACACATGTATATGTAAAAATAATTTCAAACCCTAAGGTCACAAACACATATCGTTCCGGTGCCCTCTTCCTCATGAAAAATTAGGTCTTGTAGACCATTGTGACAATTTATTGCATATGTTCGGAGATCTTCAACATTCATGTTGTAAATATCCTCATCTGTACGATAAACAAAATTGGCACGTGCATTTTCACGTTCTCTTTGTCGATTTAAACAAAGATCGACTCCACTCAATCCGCTATGAACATTGTCGATCATAAAATCAATTGCTTCTCGACTTATTTGAGAAGTCGCATCCATCTTTGCTCGCAGAGTTTCGACTCGAAACGGTCGACTCACCAATGGTGGCTCAGGGCGAGGCAAATCCACATCTCGCTTAGCGCCCTTACGATCATATAATCTACCTTTCCCCGGGCCAAAAAATTCTAAAGGAAGGTCATTGTAGTTGGGTTTCATACCCAAAAAAAATTCTGCATAAAACATTTGTTCAAAATAAACATGAATAAGGTCCAAATTTTTGATGAAAATGTGCTATGAAAGTAAAGGGTTAAAGGCAACCATGTACAAGGCATAGTTAATACAAGGCATAATTGAGCCAAATGTTGTTGAGGAAGGGCCTAATTATTTGGGTCTTGGTTATGTAAAACATGGAGAATGCTCCAAAGCCAAGGAGGCACATGAAGCTATTCCAAGAAGGAATTTTATTTCGTGTTCATTACCTTAAGCTTGTGAAGTTTGTGTTCATGATGAATGGAAAAGTTTGACACCCACTTTGCAAGAATATGTTAATAAACATGCAGCTAATGAGAATGTAAACGAAGAGGATGTTGAAAGCTCTATCTAGTCATTGAATTCATTGCTAGTATTCAGAGGAGAGCCACTACCTCATCAAATTCAGCTCCTCAAGAAGGCGACAATGGTGAATGTTCAAGGTATAAATTTTCCTTTAATCAAATTGCTTTTGATTATGATAAACATGGTAAATATTCACATAAGATATATAAAAGAACTTGCACATGTTCCTTTTACGGTTTGACTAATCATAATGTTTATAGATGTTGGAAGAAGATATCCATACACATTGAAACTTTCTAAATAAATGAGGCAAAAAGTCAAAGGCCCATTGGACAAGGAAAATGATGTTGAAAATAAGATGCAATTGTTTATTACTCATTTCCATAAGAAAGGTCACCTTGTGGACAAGTGTTGGAATTTGTATCCAACAAGTCATCCACAACATTTGAAGAAGGTGGAAAGAGATAACAACAAGAATGGAAAAGAGGATTCCATAATCGATGAGGGTCAAGATGATTCACATGATGAAGTGCAGCTACAAGATGCGGCATTGAAATGGTTTGCTAACAGATGGTTAGATTTCTTATCTAATTAAAGCCTTGCATGTATTTTGATGTTTCATGAATTTATTTGCAAATTCAAAGTATGGTGCATGTTGCATGAAGCAAGATGTTGAAAGTAGAGTTACGTTGACACACTTAAATGCAACAAATATGGAAATTTGTACCTGATCTCTATTATTTCACTTGAGAGTCAGTTGTTTGAAGAGGCATTTTTTGTCGATTTGTGTTTGGTTGATGGTTTTGTACACCAATATGTAAGAGTGCATGGAGATATTCACATGATGTGAATTTTTTTTCTTTGAAGGAGAAAAATGATATTTCAGCGAGCTATGTTTTTTGCATGATGTGTTTTCAGTTTGATGGTTTTGTTTGTGACAAGACGTCACAAGATTTTAGGAAGGTCCACTCTTGAGCGAGAGCCTCATGATTACAACCTAATCATGAGAATAAAATGGGAGTGCATCCTTATTTTGAAAACAAATAGGATTCTGAGCTACCTAGGACTCAAACCATTATTTTTAAATTTGAAATATAATGGTGTGTTGTTTCAATGCCTGAATCCACAACCCTAACATAAATTGTTTTATTCCTTTTTTGCAGGATTTAGCTGGTTATATTAAAATTCAAATGAATTTAAAATTCTTGGCTTAGTGGCATGATCCAAACATATTGTACATATTAAATGAGGAATTTCGCTCTCCCAATCATTTCTAAATCACCCATATCACCAAGAAAACATGTTTTAAAAGAACATACTTTGGTATGGGAAAGACCTTAGGTTTCAAATATTATAAGAAGGTTTTTGATATGCTTGAGAGAATGTGGAAAATAGAATCCATAAACAAATTATTTTTCAAAACGTATTACTTTCAAAGTATCAACAAGGAACATGTACAAGGGTGTTCAATGAATTAACGCTATTTATTTAAATTCCATGATGTATATCTTACTCATAATTTTAACAAAATATTAAATAATGATCTAGATTGGATAATTATATTGTTTGTCATATATTTTGATGCTTATAGAGTGAAAAAACTGTAAGAATCAACTTGTAGGGTCATTTTAATGGTGGGTGGAGAATTGGGGTCTAAAACCTTTTGGAATTATTTTGAGTCATTAAATGACATTTCTAGGGGTCAAACGATTATCCCTTGTGCCAAAATCTTAACCATTATTCTACACTTAAAGACATATCCAATGGTGCAAGAAAAACATCAAACGAAGTTCATTCAAAATTTATGCCTTTAGTAAGTTGACCTATCATGTTGACCACCATGGTACGAGATAATGAAATTTTAGCCCCATTACTCATGCATGGCAAGCTAGCTGCATGTGGAAATTTAAGAAGACTCTAAAAGGTCTACAATCAGAAACCTCGTTAATGGTTGACAGAGTCAAATATTACACCTAGTTGGCTATCACGCTATGTTAAATACTTGGCCACTAAGAGGATCAAGAGTTCCATTTTGTGTTATTGTATTTTGTTCCATAGTTGAAAATACAACTAGGAGTGTGAAGTTAGAGAGAAAAATGTACGAAATTAAGTTTTTATAGCAACCTTACATGCTAAAAGTCTTAGCTAACTCTAGAGATATTACCTCTTTCTTTGTACTCACATATTTTCCATACCAGAAAAGAGAGAGTAGAGCATGTTTACATTTTAGTGTTGTTTTTCTCCCATAAGGATTTCCTAGGGAAAAATGAGTCTAGAGCATCATTACTTTTTAGGGTTGCTGGTCTCCCATAAGGATTTCCTAGGAAAATAATTGTGTTTATTGTCTAGAGATATGTATGTGTGTGTTTCATTATGTTCTCTATTTCTTACGTTGTGTTTCAGTATGTTTTATATTTCTTACATTTCTGCCCTCCAATTTTTCTTTCCAATCAAGGTTTATAAAATAACATGAGAAGCAACATGAGACTTGGAACAATCATTTTCATTATCTATATGGAAGGAAAGAAGGATTATATCCCCTTGAGCTTAAGCTTATGTAGTTTGTCAATTTTTATCATATATTTTTTGGTAAGGGTAAATGTTTTTTATCTATAGTACAAGTCATGAGTTCCCCAATTTTACCTTATGTAAAGCATTATTCTAGGATTACTACAATTTGTACTTGGTTTTTTATTGTGATGATGCCCTGTATCAATCACTTGGGCATCTCTCGATGCGTAGTTAAATCTTTATAACAATACTTCAAGTAAAATTTATCTATTTGTATTATGTGAAATTATGTAAAAAATGGTATACTATTTTCCATAAAATTGGGTTGAGTTTATCATATATTTCAATGAAAGTTGATTAAATATGTTTTCTTTAAAAGGATATAACAATTTTGTTAAGGTATGAATTTGCAATTTTGTGTGTCTCTCTATCAACCTCCACTTCCTCATTTCTAGAAAAAATCTACTTGCTTATTCGTATACCCACTTTCTATTCAAATGCATGAGTTTTGAACTCTCGGTAACTATGTTTTTCCACGCAGAAAAATTATGTCACATTTTATACTAAATCTAAATATTATTTTGAAGTTTGGATTACTGTTATTCTTTTATATAATTTAACATTAGATATAAGTTTAAATTGAAATCTACTTAGATGAAATATAGATTAGATATTGCATTTGCAAATTATTATCTATTTATTGAACTAAAGGACACAATTATTACACATGTTTAATTTACATTCAAATGCTTCTTTGATTTATCTCCTATAGCTTAATGTAATGCTAGATATATAATTTAAGTTGAAGGCCCATGAGATAAATATGATTAATATGTGACATTTGTATTGAATCATCTATTTGTTGTGTTATATGAACATAATTGGTACGCATATCTAATTTACATTACTAATATGTCATGCTTC
This sequence comes from Pinus albicaulis, assembly GCA_034641835.2. NCBI lineage: Eukaryota > Viridiplantae > Streptophyta > Pinopsida > Pinales > Pinaceae > Pinus > Pinus albicaulis. The sequence goes on along the minus strand of JAXQQM020062805.1, from coordinate 132,060 downwards.
TTTAATTTATCTTTTATAAATGATCAGAGCATCCCTTTTTAATCTATCCCTTTTGACTTCAGATATGTGGGCAATACTCATCCGAATATTTTTCTATCATAAAGTAGTGAGTAAAATTGTATTCCATTTGTGTCAATGTTAAGGTTAAGCACATGGATTAAAGTTTTATATAAGATACATTTCCATAGTGTACATTTATATCTAAAGAGTCCAAAACCTAATTCAAGACCATATGTTTTGTTGATGTAGTTTGATTGGTTATATTGCATTGCTTTTGCAGTTGTTGCTGTGGGCCTCACCATATAGTGATTTTAGGTAAAAAATTATTTACCTGGAATTTTGAAGTATCCTAGAATGTTTGTTATTTATCACTACTAGCCTTGGTGATTTAGTTTTTTGTTTTGATGTTGCTTGGTTACCCATATTTAATAGTTGTTCATGTTTAATTCATTGTTAAGGCTTTTTATTGGCCTATCAGGATGTATTTTTCTCAAATCCATAATGGCTAAAAGAATGAAATTTATCTATGAAAAAGAGAGGTCATATGGAAAAAAAATTGTTTGCAAGTGTTCTTTTGAACCCATAGAACTTGCAACCCCAATATGGATACAATACCAAGTAATACATAGCCTCCTCATCTAACTTAACCAGGGATTTGAAATACTATATTTGAGTTGGCTAGCTCCATTTCAAGATATTATAATGTTAGATTATTATTTCTATATATTTTGATTATGGTAGTAAAATGTTACAAAAAATCGGAAACTACAAATAATATTATTCTAGATATATGTAGAAAGGACATGGTAGAGAAAATCAAACAATATTAAACTTTTCATAAATAGTTTATATATAAATACATTTTCTAATTTTGATTGTAAATTCCAAGGCTTAAAGCAATAAATTTTCTAATAATTTTTTTTTAATTAATAAATAAAAAAGAAGCATTTTCAATCAATATCACATCCAACATATAATAAAAATAATAAAAACAATTTAAAACGTCATACACTATGACATTACTATGGAAAAGAGCATAAAAATATACAAGCAAAAAATCCTTTTATATAATAATGGAGAGCTTCAAATATACAACAAAAAAAATCTTTCATCCTTCTTGTATCCTAGAGAAAAGAGTTGCTCAAACAATCATATTTTAAACAATTTTAAAACTTGGAGAAAATCCTCTGTTTTTGAATTTCAATTATATAAAAAATTAGTCAAATATTTCAAATCTATTTTTTGGCTTGTTGCAGAGTGTAGGTGCAGTACTAGCTAGAGAGAGACTCCAAGAAGAGGTTTCAAGACAGAACATCTTTCCAACATTCCAGTCAAGAAGCGAGGCAAATATTTCCAACAAAAGAGGCAAGAACAAGTTCCCTAGTGGTAGTGCTATGCCACCTAGTTAGTCAGTGCATGTTGCAGGCAAGAGTGCGAGTAGCTGGTAATCTCCAAAGAGAGTTTCTAGAGGTAGAAAGAGTTTCCCAGAAGCAGTACTACACATTTTATTAGGTAGGACTGCATCTAGCATGGAGAAAATCATCTGTTTTTGAATTTCAATTATATAAAAAATTAGTCAAATATTTCAAATCTATTTTTTGGCTAGTTGCAGAGTGTAGGTGCAGTTCTAGCTAGAGAGAGACTCCAAGAAAGGGTTTCAAGACAACAGGTTTCCAAAATTCCAGTCAAGAAGGGAGGCAAATATTTCCAACAAAAGAGGCAAGAACAAGTTCCCTAGTGGTAGTGCTATGCAACCCAGTTAGTCAGTGCATGTTGCAAGCAAGAGTACGAGTAGCTGGGAGTCTCCAAAGAGAGTTTCTAGAGGTAGAACGAGTTTCCCAAAAGCAGTACTACACATTTTATTAGGTAGGACTGCATCTAGCATGGAGAAAATCATCTGTTTTTGAATTTCAATTATATAAAAAGTTAGTCAAATATTTTAAATCTGTTTTTTGGATAGTTGCAGAGTGTAGGTGCAGTTGTAAGACAGAGCAGGTTTCCAACATTCCAGTCAAGAAGGGAAGAAAATATTTCCTATAGATGTTTCGCCCTTATTACCGTGGTGCTTCTTAACCTCCTGCTATGGGTGCTGCTAATGATCCTGCCGGTGGTTCTTAGTAAAAGTTAAAACTCAGAATTGTGACGCTGTAATGTCTAGTGTTTAAATTTTAAAATTTTAATACAAAACAGTGACAAATTCAATTTAATTCACATATAAGATGATTTTTCCATGTCAAAATTGAAAATAAGGCTGGTTCCAAAGAAAAGCACGCACAATGTCACATAGATTTAGTGCCTAATGATAAACCTAGCACGCACAATGTCACACAGATTTAGCGGCTAAGGAGAAACCCACACAACGAACTTACAAACTGTCATATCAGAATTTTGAAATTTTCAAAAAACTTAAAAGTTAAAAGGGATACAAATCGGTGTAAGTCCCAATTGAGCTCATTTCCCTTCCACAAGCTCCCGTAGAAAAAATTCACAACTACATACTTGGAATCATTAGTGGTAGAGTTTAAAAATTTAAACTTTAATGCAGCAATGGAGAGGGATCCCAGATAACTTGATAACTGACAACCCATTCAATAAAAAAATTAGAAATACAGAGTGAGGAGCAGTTTCAGACGGTCAACACAGAGTGAGCAGATTGATTAGAATTTCAGAGTTCACAGCCATAGAACAAGAAAAAATTTAAAATTAAAATTCGATGGAGTGCAGTGAAGTGCAGAAAAATTTTAAAAATAAAATTAGATCGAGCTTCTAAGAGGGGGATTCAGCAAGACGAGGGTAACTGGAGGATCAGAGAACATCAGGATGGTGATACCACTGAATACTTTCATCCATCTTTATTTGACTGAGAGGCTACTATTTTCTTAGTTTCGCCTATCAACAAATAGCCAACTTATGTGAATATTTACCATGTTTATCATAATCAAAAGAAATTTGATTAAAGAAAAATTTATACCTTGAACATTGACCATTGTCGCCTTCTTGAGGAGGTGAGTATGATGAGGTAGTGGCTCTCCTCTGAATACTAGCAATGAATTAAATGACTAGATAGAGCTTTCAACATCCTCTTCTTTTACATTCTCATTAGCTGCATGTTTATTAACATCTTCTTGCAAAGTGGGTGTCAAAATTTTCCATTCATCATGAACACAAACTTCACAAGCTTGAGGTAATGAACACGAAATAAAATTCCTTCTTAGAACAGCTTCATGTGCCTCTTTGGCTTTGGAGCATTCTCCATGTTTTCCATAACCAAGACCCAAATAATTAGGCCCTTCCTCAACAACATTTGGCTCAACTATGCCTTGTACATGGTTGCCTTTAACCCTTTACTTTCATAGCACATTTTCATCAAAAATTTGGACCTTATTCCTCTAGTGTGTCTTTGAAAAGCACATACACATTCATTTTGAGAGGAAATTGAAGAAAGAAACCAATAGCTAATTCTTCTAACTAACTTTGACTAAAATGAGCTAAATTGTACTTTGATACCAACTTGATTTGAATATGGAAAAACTAGTTTTATTAGGCTATCTCCCTCATTAGTTAAATAAAAATGTGTTTAGGATCGTCTAAAGTTAGCCAATTGGGAAGGGGTTTGTGTCAAGCTTTAAGTGTATTTTGTGAGAAATTTATGAGTTAATTAGCTTTTAAAAACTCATGTGTACAAATAGTCCACTAGGAAAATTACACCAAGTAGCTTCCAACCTCATATGACCATCATGTCAAACTCATCTCAGGATATTGTCTAAGTAAGAGCCACTTAAGCAAGAAATCTAGTATACATGACTCCAATTTCAACTAGCAGCAATGATAGTTCTAAGTATGGTGCAAACATTGCTCCAGATCCTCAATGGGGCATGTTTGATGACAATAATTTGGGGAGTGAGAGAGGGAGATAGTAGGAGAAAAAAATCAAGGAATCCACGGGAAATTGAAAAATATATAACTAATAAGGTGGAAGACATTTGTAACCTAAGAGAGAAACCTGTGAGGAAATGGGTGAAGTTGGTATTACACACCCAATTAGACAACCTCGAGGAGAAAACATTTCTCCCACTTTATTTGTTGGCATAACCTAGTAAGTGTTATTCACTAGCATGTATTTTGTAAAGGCCTTTCAACCTAGTTTCCATTCAACTCCATCCACCAGGTTGTAGAGGATTCCAAGCCTAATTTCATAAAAAGTAAGTTGGGGATGATCACATTGACTTGCTTGATGACATGTCTATGAAGATTAACTGCCTTGAACTATTTTTTTTGCGTAGGGAAAGAGACACATTCCCATGTCTGAGCATGAAAATTTTCTTTGATATTGTTAATGCCTCTAGTGTTTACTTCTACAAGTTCTATAGGCAGAGTCTGTAAAGGGCCAGGTAGCCTCTGGATCTCATCTTTTATGAAAGGTGACATATCTAGTAAATGCCCCTACAGTCAATCTCTGGAATGGATCTAAATAGAATTTCTTCATTTTAATATCCATAAAACACAACAACTTTAAGGTAAACTATGTACATGTGTCAATTCTCCCACAAAATAAAGTGTATAAGTAGTAAATTTTATACCAAGTGTGCTCCCACCATGTAAAGCACAATTCGGTGAACTTATCATTTTTATAATATCTTTTTCGATTAAATTTAGTTTCACACGTGATCAATTATTGCTTTGAAATTTGTGTTCTACATAATTTGTGTACACTAAATTACAAATTATTTTTTTGAAATCTATTTTGTGTAAATGTCGACCAATAGATATATATCATGGAGGATGAATGACGAAGATTAGTTGAATCCCATATGGAGGTTCAGGGATAGGGGGATGTTCACGGTATTTAAATAAATCTTAAATCTCCATACATGTGTGTACATATGGAATTTATTTTTTTATTAACTTTGTGAGTTAAATTAGTTGTTAATAAGTTTCATATTTTAATTTTTAGGAGGTAAGAGGAGAAGGGTTTCTACTCCATCCATGGAGCGTGGCCAAGGTTCAACTGGTCGAGGTATGAGTGGTAGCAAGTTGCGGGAAGGGGGTGATATTTATTCCCCCGAAGGCCAATCAACGGTTGCTTGTTCTCAATAGGGTCACTCTGGGTCTAGTTCTCAGCAATGTCATTCTGGGTCTGGTTCTCAGCAGGGTCATGTTGGAGAAGATGTTAACTAACAACATCAAGGTTTCCATCAATTTCAATATTTTTTCATTAAATTTGTACAACTTTTTTTACACGTGTTTTTTCTAATATACGAAATTATATATATATTGATGCAGAGGCCGAAAATGTTCGAGCTAGTGGTCAAAATAGACGCAGGGCAGCTTGCTACATTCAAGAAGAAGGTTTTCAACCTAGCACAACTTATCCGGCTGAGATTACTGATATACCATGGGAAACCAACATGGCGGAATGCACCTTAAAAAGGTGTGAAAGCCTTCATGCAAAATTGCAAAGAGATCTCATGGCTTTGTCTGTCCCTGCTGAGAGAAGACAAAGCCTTGAAATAGTTACACATTCATTGGGTGAAATGGTAAATGTGTACAGAAATTTGGGGCCAACGATTGATTAATTTGAAGAACTGATGAGAAAGAGAAAAGAAACAGTGATGGGTTCAAATAAATATAAAATATTTGTGTATATCTAATTACTGACCTTTCAAATATAACGATTACTTTAATAAGTATTGATATTTGGAGATTGAAATGGATCAACAAAATTTTCAATAAGCTGACAAAAACGTAAACGAAGGAAAGAATCAGCATACAAGGTTATTGTCCCCGAACCAGAAGCCATGGAGCTTTTATCCTTTTTAGCAGGAAGGCGTTCGGCGTTGATTATGTGAATTGTTTCTACAATAACAATTAACAACTTATAGAAATGATAGCGGTGCGGTCTTGGTTTTATTTTTTCTTAATCAGTTTCAACTTTTGAATGCTTGTTTCACCCATAAGTTGCCTCAATACGGGGACATGCTCATCATCTCCAGGCTCTCCATGGAATATAAGGTTTTCATCAAAAAATTAAAATAAAGCCTGAACTTATTGAGAGAGAATATCATGTCAAGTAGTCGCGAATGTGGAATACTGTTGGGAAAGGTGATTTAAAATTTGCTTACGACAGAGCGAAGCTTGCTTAGGTTTTCATTAAGAATCCAAGTGAAAAACATTCAAGAGGGAGAATCCAACAAAGAAAGATGGTTTTAATTTATTTTCGTAACTTGGTTTCCAGAATAGTTTACCTAAATTTTGATTGAAAATACAACATAAATTATTTAGAAACTAGAGTAGAGCTCAGTGTAAAGTATATGAGAAATACCTCGACTAAGTATTCTTCAGAGTTGAGTATTAACATTATGGTAGTCCAACGTTTCCACTGGAGCTCTTCAGCAATCTTTTCTAAGCCTGCACGCGCACAAAAAAATATACCCAAAAGAAACAGTGCATGTGGGATGTGCAAAATAAACAGTTACACAATATGTGCTATGTACAATAACCATGGCTATAGGGAGTAAGAAGGCCAACCGCCCATCTCCCAGACAGAAACAAATCTAAACAATTAAAAAAAAGAAAATAAAAGAAAAGCCCAGGAATATACTACGAGCAAGAAGTGAGAAATAACGATGGATATTACTAAAGCATTCACAGACTAAGAAAAAAGAAGAAGAAATAAAAAACGAAAAAGGACAAATACACAAGGTGCACTGCATCAGCACAAAATTCAGTCCCCACCGCCCTCTATGCCGTGCTCGTAGCACTGTTGTGCTCTGCTCAGCAACCCACCACCCTCTATGCCGTTCTCTATGGCATTCTACTGTGCTCTGCTCAGCCCAACCGAACACAACAACCCACCATCCTCTATGCACTGTTGTGTAGCGGAATTCTGCTCAGTTTGAATGCAGAAGCGATTAGCAGTATACAAAATTGATGAAGATAAATACATATCTATATTTTCATGAATAAGAGATAACCCATATGTATGTATACCATTAATGGAATCTGAGCTGATGACATAACTCCTATGCCGAGCTCGATCACCGGACGAAATGAACTAGCATGCTACCAATTTACGTAATTTCCTTTGAATTGCTTCGACATGCATGGTGGGGATTGTGAGGATTCTATTTACTCCATTAGCATTGGAGTCACAAAGGCTTTGCATTCTCCTTCTCGATGCCAAGAGATTAACCATCAGCTGTAACTCAGATGTGCACCTGTATATGGGCTTGCTTGCGTCTCTGGATGAATGGAAAACATCAATCCTTATCCATTTCTTCATGTCCTCAACGGCTATGCTTTTCTCAATTGAATTTCCCAAACCACATCATAATCGTTTTAATGCCCATTCATTTATTCATGCCCACAACGGCTATGGTTTTTTAAATTCGTTCTTTCCCTCCCAAACTACAACATAGCCGTTTTAATGCACCTGCCATCCCAAACTCCGCTGGTGCCCACACTGCTGACCTCGTCGATGGTCATTTTCAAGTTAGGAGTGGCGTTGCCACGTGACGTGGCACTGACTTCAAATTTGGTAAGGCACGTTAACCACCATTCATTTGATGTTAAAATTTAAATTATAAAATCTGCGATGATATACTTAGGTCTGTGGTAAAATTCTTTAATTAAATTAGATATTTTGCGAATAAAATTAATTAGCCATCAATTTAATGTTAAAATAGTAAAATTTCTGAGCCATCCATTGGATATTAACTATTTTGCACATGTTAGTTATTGAAAATTAAGGATGTAACTAGTGTTTTAACACTTTGATTTTAGTCTTTATATTAAATATATTAATCACTTGTTTCTATAATAAATGTATTTTGTATTATTTAACATGGAATATAGAAGAATAAATATAATTATGTTTTTTAAGATATAAAGATATTTAATATAATATAATAATGGTTGATAATTTTGATTCTTATAATCTAAGTGACTAAATTTTATATAAATCAAAAAACTGGATTTTGTTTATTTTTTGAAAATTATTATTATTGAAATATACATATAAATAACATTAAAAACATTACATAGTTTAATATACGTTATTCATATCATTATTGATTTCAAATATATTCATATATCTGTTTTTAAATAATTATTATTTATTAGTCATGAATGTATTAGAGTAGAGATGTTTATACTTTAATGAAAAGTTGTATCTAATATAACTATTATTATTCTTATTACGAATTTGGCAGTACCTTTCATTTTCTCTTTTTTTTCTTTTTAACTCTATCTTTATCAACATGTACAAATACATCACCCCGAAGGGAATTGAACTTGTGATGAGTGCTATAACAACCCACCTCATACATTCTCAAAATTTTAAAGTTGTCTCATTCCTTCATTAGGTTCCTAACTTTGATTCCAACTATAAAATCATTAATTTACTTTACAATTTTTTACGACCATAACAATGATTATGTAAAAATATCTATGAAAGTAAATGATTATGTAAAGATATCCAGGAAATTAAAGTTAATGTGAGCTATAAAACGTGACTAGGAGTTTCTACTATTGTGTAACTCTCATAAATAATCTAAATTGGTAATTGGAGCAACTAGTTAGAATCCAATCAAAATAATATTCTAACATGCTATCATTTTTAAAATTTTTATTTTGATATTCTAACATGCTATCATTTTTAACTTTTTGTCTTTTTCAGGAATAAATTATCCAATCAAGAAAATTTTTTATCCTTTTCATGAAGAAATGATCTAATTAAGAAATTAGAAACTAACACTTAGAGTAGAAATTAAGGATGTAACTAGTGTTGTAACACTTTGATTTTACTCTTTATATTAAATATATTAATCACTTGTGTCTATAATAAAGGTATTTTGTATTATTTAACATGGAATATAGAAGAATAAATATAATTATGTTTTTTTAAGATATAAAGATATTTAATATAATATAAAAACAATTGATAATTTTGATTTTTATAATCTAAGTCACTAAATTTTATATAGATCAAAAAACTGGATTTTTTTTTATTTTTTGAAAATTATTATTATTGAAATATACATATAAATTACATTAAAAAAATCACATAGTTTAAAATACGCTATTCATATCATTATTGATTTCAAATATATTCATATATCTGTTTTTAAATAATTATTATTTATTAGTCATGAATGTATTAGAGTAGAGATATTTATACACTAATGAAAAGTTGTATCTAATATAAGTATTATTATTATTATAGGTTTGGCAGTACCTTTCATTTTTTTTTTATTTTTTTTTTAACTCTATCTTCATCCATTAAACACACAGTGACATTACAATTATAAATATGCTGAGAGTAATAGTAATGCTCGGAACACTGGTGTGTGCACTGAGCCTTACCCTACATGTCGACAGTGAGGCGAGTTCAAAATATACACATTGCACCCTAACCCGTATCATAAACATAATCACTGGAAAACGAGAAATTGATAACACACAGCGACATGAATTTAAAGAAGTTGTTTACCATCGTAATCCGGAGGGATGCTTGGGAACGAGCAGGGTTGTTGCACCAGAAGAAGACAGGACATGCACTGAACCAGGGGTCATCCTGCATCAATGATGACGCGCATTCACTTGACTATTAAACCCTGGTTTTGCTATTCCACAGAGCAACCCGAACCTTTATTTCAACACAACACGTATGCGTGAATGACAAGGGAGGGGAGCGATTCAGGAACATCTTCCTGCAGGGTGGAGCAATAAGGAAAAAAAAAACATAGAGAGAAAATAGAGCTGAACATAGGAAATGAAATAATAATGAATGGGGAGGGGTTTAAAATGTGAAACCGAAACCCTAACCCTAAATCTACATTATTACACACAAGAGTGCGTTGCAGGTTTGGCGTACAGGCCAGATACTCAACCCTAATCCGCATCGACCTCTAGTCGCACGAAATCCCGAGAGGGATTTTAGGGATCAGGGTGAGTAGGTAAGATCAGTACCATTCCATAACAATGGATTTTCTCCAACTCTAAATTCGTGCATCGAGCCGGCGGAAAGTCTGCAAAGCTGTGCGTTCATCTTGCTGAAGTGACCCTACTGAAGGCACGTATAGCTGGGAGCACAGAGGAACAATACTGGGGTCAAAAACCTATCTCTCCCGAGGTGGGCGAGAGTGAGCGCTAGACGTTAACCTTGCAGAGTTCCTCGCCTCTGTGTAGGACGCGTGTATTCTTCTTTCCATGGAAATTGGTCTAAAACGATGGGTGAAGTACAGAAGAAAGAGGAAAACGCAGACCGTCGTCGTGGCTGGTGCACAACATGAACACTCCAGCATATAATCGACCTCAGAAATTCCTTACGTGGCAAAAAGATGTGACATCTTACTTCTGGTGGTTACACGCAAATATTTTGGGCAAGATCGCGGGTGTAATTCATATCACTATATATGGTACCTACACTTTACATGGCGGAGGTTAATTATCAGTGGTAACATGCCGACGTTAAAAACGGTAACGCATACACACGCCACCGTAATACACGCATATCGTGTAAGTTCTGCATAATAATTTCATACGCCTAGTTTAGTTTCTCATTACATGTTTCGTCCTTCACATGTATGTGGCGTAAAACCATAATATCACAAACCCTACTATGCGAGTTTACAAGAGAATAAAATCATGTTATGTTATGTGACTTTAAAAAGTAAAGAAGCAATGATTTAAATCCTACATCATGCGATGGGTTAAAAGTCGTATAGAATGTAATGATTTAATGGTTAGGAGATTAACCACCTATATATATATATATATATATATATATATATATATGCATATAGGTAGGACATATAAACATTTATGAATTGGGTTAAGGAGCACGCATTGATGATTTTATGGGTAGGATATTAAATACCCATCCATATATATATATATATATATATATATATATATAAATAAACATATATATATATATATATATATATATATCGGATTTAATAAAGTTGCACTTTAGATTTCTATGGGTAGGATATTAAATATCTATATATATATATAAACATATATATATATTGGATTAATAAAGTGGCACTTTATTTGGATTTATTAAATTGCACTTTAGTTGAATTTAATAAGTTGAACAGGTGTGAACTTTGGTACTGAAATTCACCCAGATGTATAGATGGTATTTAAACTAGAAGTGGAAAATTTTCTAGTGGAAAAGGAACACGTTGTCTTGAAAAAAAATAAAAATTGGGAGGTGTGACACATTGCATATTAACTATTTTGCACGCGTTAGTTATTGAAAATTAAGGATGTAACTAGGGTTGTAACACTTTGATTTAGTCTTTATATTAAATATATTAATCACTTGGATCTATAATAAATGTATTTTGTATTATTTAACATGGAATATAGAAGAATAAAGATAATTATGTTTTATTAAGATATAAAGATATTTAATATAATATAATAACCGTTGATAATTTTGATTTTTATAATCTAAGTGACTAAATTTTATATAGATAAAAAAACTGGATTTTTTTTATTTTTTGAAAATTATTATTATTGAAATATACGTATAAATTATATTAAAAAACTTAGGTAGTTTAATATATGTTATTCATATCATTATTGATTTCAAATATATTCATATCTCTGTTTTTAAATTAATTATTATTTATTAGTCATGAATGTATTAGAGTAGAGATGTTTATACACTAATGAAAAGTTGTATCTAATATAACTATTATTATTATTATTATAAGTTTGGCAGCACCTTTCATTTTCTCTTTTTATTTATTTTTAACTCTATCTTTATCAACATGTCCAGATACATCACCCCAAAGGGAATTGAACTTGTGATGAGTGCTCTAACAACCCGCCTCATACATTCTCAATATTTTAAATGGAAAAATATTACTCATTGTCTCAGCACTTCATTAGCTTCCTAACTTTGATTCCAACTATAAAATCATTAATTTACTTTACAATTTTTTACGACCATAACAATGATTATGTAAAAATATCTATGAAATTAAATGATTATGTAAATATATCCAGGAAAGTAAAGTTAATGTGAGCTATAAAACATGACTAGGAGTTTCAACTATTGTCCAACTCTCATAAATAATCTAAATTGGTAATTGGAGCAACTAGTTAGAATCCAATCAAAATGATATTCTAACATGCTATCATTTTTTAACTTTTTATTTTGGTATTCTAACATGCTATCATTTTTTAACTTTTTATCTTTTTAAGGAATAAATTATCCAATCAAGAAAACCTTTTATCCTTTTCAGGAAGAAATGATCTAATTAAGAAATTAGAAACTAACACTTAGAGTAGATTTTCAAAAGCATATTGTTTAAAAAAATAAAAAATAATCTATATCTAACGACTTTTTTTGAAATAAATTGATTTATAATAAACAATTTATTTATCAAAATTTCAAAGTGAAATCAATGTGAAAGTTAGTCATATATTTTTATTATATTTTATTTCAAAATTTTTTAGGTATCCTATTTGATAGTTTCCTCCTCTATTCTTTAAATAATTGAACAACAAAGCTATATATCAAGTTGTGAAAATGTGAAGCTCGGTTACACTTTTTGCCCTTTTTTAAGAAAAAAATTTCATTTTTTTCGGTTCTTCAACTTTCTGGAAACTATAACAATTTTTCTGTGTAGAAAAAACCTGACCATGTTATACGATATTGTGTCAACAACATTTTTGAAGAGTATTTCTTAAATGAGCGAGTGACAGTTCAGGATCAAATGTTGAAAGGTCTCCTATCATCAAGGAAATTAAAAGCAGCGACGACACTATTGGGTATTCGAAAATCAACCAAAGATAAAAAAAATGAATGAAGAGGTGATAAAAAATATGAGTAGTGCTATAAAGTCAATTAAGAGATCTAGAGATAAAGATGTTTCAAATATACGTGGAGGAATACAGATGGTAATAGTTTCACCAAGTACTCAAGAGAATCGTTTGATAACATCTATGGCACGAGCACTGGTAACCTCACAAAAAAATCTACACAAACATCGAAAATTTCGACTGCAAATAGATGTAAATGATGAACTCGCTTGTTGGAGAGCTATTTGTAGGCAACCATACAAAGATAGACTTGGAGAAAATGTTTAAAAAATAATATATGAATATTGGAAGAACAATTCGCGTGTTTCACCAACTGCAAGACATGTGATGTGAAGAAGAATAGCACGAAATCAGTACGAAGAACATGAAAAACATCTCTTGGAAACCACTCAGATAGAGTTATTCAACAAGTTCAAAGAAGAGAATCGTCAAATTCAAGTTTCACTCAGTGCTTTTGTTCAACAAAAACCATGGTATGTAAAACCTATCACCGTACGCGATACTTGTTGTTGCCGTTATCATGTGGAATTTGAGTTATATTATGACACATTCCTTGATTTCGGTAGAACATTATGGAAGGATTCACCTCCTCCTTCCACTATCCATGAATTCATATCTCAAATTATATGTGAAAGAGAAAGCGATGAACTATTTTACAAAAAAAATGTGTTCGTGGTAAAAAATGCGATGATTGTGGAAATTTGACTAAATTTCAAAACAAAGATCGTATTGATATAAATGATCAATCATTTTCCAACATGAAAGTGAAATGGAAGAGATATGAATATATCGGTACATTGATTCAAGGTGCAAATAGTGTTAAAAGAATCGAATTACAAGAAGAAGGAATTTTTCTGATAGACTTTTTGAGAAAGTTTGAGGCAGAAATTTACAAATACACCAAGCATTCCCATAGAGCTCGATGGCAAGACTTGCAATTAAAAAAATATCGTGAAGTTTTTCCACCAGGGACCATTTTTTCAGTGATTGATTTTGCAGAAAACTACACATTTGTTCCACAAAAAGAAATTCAGAGTGAATACTATCATTCTGACCAAGTCTCCATGCTCGTCCATATTCTATATAGACATGCTGAACAAAATGTCGATCATATAGAAAGCACGGGTGAAAATCGACATATAATTAAAGAATATCACTTTTATATCAGTGACGATCGTACACATGATACATGTTTTGTACAACATTGTTTTGGAAGAATTTATGATTCATTGAAAGATCATGGAATAACATTCAATGAACATTGGATATGGTCAGACGGATGTGCAGGTCAATTCAAATCTGCACGATCATTCTTTTGGTTGTGTTGTCTTCATAATAAAACCTGCATTAAACATTGTTGGAATTTCTTTGAGACTCGCCATGGAAAAGGAGAACATGACGGTGCAAGAGCATGCATAAAACGAGTACTTCGAAGATATCAAATGAACCACTCTGCACGCCGACTTGTGAACGCTGAAGAATTTGTTCAATGGTGCATCGCTACTCTAAGCCATGAGAAAAACCCATCAAGAGAAGTGCGAAGGTACATTCAATTTAATTTATATTGGAAATCTAATTTTAAACATTGTACATTTATCATGCAATTATTATTTTTAATTGTATTTTGATATCATATTTACAAATTCTTTTTCTAATTTTTCACATAAAGGTTTTTCTAGCATATTGGAATCGGAGACGTAGATAGATCAATTGGAAATGACGTTGAAAAAATAAAAGGAACTCGAAAATTGCATTCAATTCAAACAAAGTTGTCCACAAATGTGTTTGCATTGGATAAAAGAAAATATTCTTGTTTTTGTGATGTTTGCATAGACAACACAAAATCCAATGACGTTTGTGAAAACAAAATGTATGTGAACAATTGGAAACATACAGAGCTAAATACAAAGGGCAAAATGTTTGTTGCAATGTTTGAAGAAATGCAATCAAAGGAAACTACAATATCATACGATGGTGATCGAGTTTCTGATCTTGTTAGAGAAGGTAACATTTTAATTACTTAATAATGATTTAAAGATCTAGAAATAAATTTAAATATGCATAATTAAATGTTAAATTTATTTTATTGTGCAGGAGATGTTTTTGTTGTAATTGCACCTATTGACAACGATGAAAATCTGAAGTATTATTTTATGCGTTTCACTGAACGAAAAATGAAATTATTACAAGACTATAATGATCACGGATTTCAGTATGACAAAGGGTCTATTATACTGAAAGGTTATTTTTTCAGACAAACTCATCAAAGTGGAGACTTTGTTTATTTTGAAGACTATGAACCTGATTCCATAAGTTTTTAATATAGTCACTTGGTGTGTGCAGCATACATAAAGTTGATAGAAGTTCAATCAAAGAAAAAATCGAAAATTAAGAAATGAAAAATGTCAAAATCCGATCATGAACGGATTATTGAAGATGGAATTCCATTAGAATTTTTTTGAGTGAACTGTCCAACAATTTATTATATTTGGATTAAATATGTTTTAGAACTACGAGTACTCAACTAAAAATTGAGCTGCTTATGTTATTTGTGGTTTGCACATGTTACAAATTGTTTGGGTACAAGCATGTGCTCTAGTATCAACTGAAAGTAGTTTTTCTAAACATGTGTATTGATGAAAAATGTTATATGTATTGGATATATATATATATATATATTCTAGAATGAAATTAATTGTTCTTGTATATGTTTTCCGACCACATGGTACAAATTATTTCACTTTATTTTGTAAGGTCAGATTCGGTCCCCATATGGCCTAGCCTCAATGGGACGAGATAACAAGTGGTTGTCCCCACTTGCCCGAATCTCAGCTTTTAAGTACAATTTTACTGTTTATGGTAGGCATCTTACATGATGTCCTAGCCAAGGATAGATTCTCTTTGTTTCAAGTTTCCGGTAAAAGTTGTCACCGAATGACCTACTAGGATATTATAAATACTAGCTTTGTAAGATCATTTGGCATTCGGAAAAATTTTAAATTGTTAGACTGTCAATCAATTTAAAGTATCATTCACCCTAGGGAGTGTAAAATATTCAATGTAGGTTGGTGACGATGCTCACTCCTAGCTTGAAGCAGATCCAATGACCAATTCTTTAATGAATTGCAATGCACTAGACCAAAGTTGGTGACCTACTTGGTTTTTCACCCAAGAAATTCCAAGGTACTCTTCATACCTTTGGCCCCCAAAGCTACAATGGAGTTATAGGAAGGTGAAGAAATT
Organism: Pinus albicaulis; assembly: GCA_034641835.2. Classification (NCBI taxonomy): domain Eukaryota; kingdom Viridiplantae; phylum Streptophyta; class Pinopsida; order Pinales; family Pinaceae; genus Pinus; species Pinus albicaulis. The sequence continues at coordinate 115,974 of JAXQQM020062805.1, read as the reverse complement.
TTTTTTCACTGATAGGAATTTGGTCACATCCCTAATCTCCCCTTATCAAAAAGTTCCTATCTACTACATTATCCAGCATGTACTCAAGATCACTATTTCGTAATTTGAATATCACAATATCATAAGTTCTCACAAAAATACATGGAATGTCATTACGACACTCATCTAACAATGGGGAGCTCAAAACCTAGAAAGATCCTCGTCCCCTTAATGATAATGTGTTTAATTTAGTCTTTTAGGTGAGGATTAGGTGTGAATCTTGTTTTCACAAACAAAAATAATTAATTTTTTAATTCCATAAATTTTATTATTCACCAAAATACATGTCATATCCACTATTTGTCTCTCCTACAAATTCCCATTATTTTATTAAAATATGATTTTATCTCACCCAACTATCACATGTTCCTAAATTTACTCCTAATTGTTCCCTATGCCCTAAATCTACTCCTAATTGTTCCCTATGTTGCTTTTCCCTTACTTATTTTTAGAAAGTTATTTTCCTAGATCCATCATAACTATGGATCTATCAAGCACCGAGAGGGATCAAATATCTAGAGGTGCAAACCTCTTTTTTGAGTGAAAAACTTGAGGAAAGGTTTGCACCTCGAGAGATTTGATCCCTCTCGGTGCTTGATAGATCCGTAGTTAAGATGGATCTAGGTTGGTTTCAGTCGTGTGCAACCAAGGAAAAACTATCGATAATATGAGGAACATATGATTAATTTTGTCAATAATATGTAAATACATCTAATATTAATATAACCATTTTAAATATGCTAAATATGTTTGAGATTTATCAAGTCATTTTAATTTTAAATTTTCTTAGTTACCTCAATTTGTTGAGATGATAAATATTGTAGAATAACTTTAATAATGGAAAATGATCAAATAAATCTTTTGAATCCAAAGTGACAATGTAATAATATTGAATGATAGAATGTGAATAATTAGAATGTAATCAATTACAAATAGCATTTATTGTGATCAATCTTAAACTATTTTCTTCTTCTATTCTTATTGTCACCCTTATTAGTTTTTTCATCTTTCCATATCGATTATATTAAAAAGAAAGTAAAAATCATCAATCATAAACCATTTAAATATTTAGCTCGAACTCTTGTAGTAAACACCATACCTTGTCTCTCTTGCTCTCCAATATTATTAGGTTTAATTATTATAACACAAAAATCGTTCTACATTGTCAATATTTTTTTGCGCTTACACTGAAATCAATGAACAATATTAATCCAATGACTTTACAAGTAATGTGCCATCATACATGCAATTATATCAAATCATAAATCAACATATACAATGAAATCAATGGGGATTGTCTTCTTACAAGTAACATTTCAATTTACCACATGTGAAAATGTAGGTTGAAACCATCCAAAACATTAAGTTTTAAATTGAAACCATCCAAAACTTGAGTTTTAAAAACTTCACATGCCATGCCAATTATAATTCAACTATCCAAAAAAAACATTTAACATTAAATATCACATGCCAAATGTAGTTCAGATGACAACATTACTTCACATTCACATGCCAAAAGTACTAAAACCATCCAAAAATTAAATAAAACAAATTATATAATAACAATGTAATCCAATATGTCCAAAAATTGTAAATCTCACAAGTATCAAACTGTATCAAGTTTAACAAATTTTAAAACCATCTAAATTTTGAAATCAAATCTACTGTAAATCATGTCCATCAAATGGAGGATCTAGCATCTTCCCTACTAGGGTCTCAGTCCGCGTCCTATCCTGTGAATAGGAAACCTACATACACAATGCACATGTACTTAAACATTAAAACTTCATGTAAAAAACAAAATATAACAAAAAAACATGCAATACCTCATAAGGTTCCCTCTCCATTTGATGAACAGGTTCTCCCATAGGAACATTTGCAGTGGTAAACTGTACAATATACATGTACAGTTATATATATATATATATATATATATATATAGATATAGATATAGATATAGATATAGATATAGATATAGATATAGATATATATATATATATATAAATTAAAAACTTTCAAATGAAAATGCACGTGTACATATATAAACTTATTTTCAATAATATTAGAAAAAGGAACTAAAGACAACTTGTTCAAATGTTGTGGATGTTCCTATCTCTACCGCTAGAGTCTCCAGATTAAAGAAATCTTCTATAGGAACCTAAATTCAAAAAAATTTAAATAACTCAAAATATAGATCTCTCTCTCTCTCTCTCTCTCTCTGTGTGTGTATATATATATATATATCAATTTTTAATGGAACTTTTTGAGGTAGAATATATATATATATATATATATATATATATAACTTTTAAACATAAATTTTAAACTTGTGAAAAATTGTCCATACTTGTGGATCATCTCCCAATGAAGTAGAAGGTACATCTCCTAAGGAAGAAGAAGGTACCGCCATCCCAAAAAATCAGACGGAATCGGTACCTGTTAATTTTTTTTATCAAATTATATATATACATACATGTACATGTGTGGCAACAATTATTTATTTTAGAGTCACTTTAAAGACACTAACATGTGCCAACATATCATGATGGTCAGACCCATCTGCATCGTTTGAACCGGAGGTCCCGAACGTAATATTAACATTTTCATCACGCATCCTGCCTAGGAACTACAAATAGTGTTTTAACATATAATCATACATTTTTGTTAGATTAATGTACACATACAAATAAATGTATAAATGTACATACACATGTATTTATTACAAATTGTACACATGTATATGTAAAAATAATTTCAAACCCTAAGGTCAGTAACACATACCGTTCTGGTGCCCTCTTCCTCATGAAAAATTAGGTCTTGCAAACCATTGAGACAATTTATTGCATATGTTCGGAGATCTTCAACATTCATGTTGTAAATCTCCTCATCTGTACAATAAACAAAATTGGCACGTGCATTTTCACGTGCTCTTTGTCGATTTAAACAAAGATCGACTCCACTCAATCCACTATGAACATTGTCGATCATAACATCCCTTGCTTCTCGACTTATTTGAGAAGTCGCATCCATCTCTGATCGCAGAGTTTCGACTCGAAACGGTCGACTCACCAATGGCGGCTCAGGGCGAGGCAACTCCACATCTCGCTTAGCACCCTTACGGTCATATAATCGACCTTTCCCCGGGCCAAAAAATTCTGAAGGAAGGTCATTGTAGTTGGGTTTCATACCCAAAAAAAATTCTGCATAAAACATTTGTGCAAAATAAACAAGAACCTCATCGTTCCATGGAAGCCTTCCAAAGGCCGCAAGATGTCGATCATACAAATAACTAGCTTTGTCTGGGTGCTTGAAATACTGCACCTTCAACATTTTTCTTTTTGGCCCTTCCTTATAATTAAACATTGACTTGGCCTCTGCTCTTGTAACTTTTTGTTTTATGTCTTGCCATTTATCGGGACCCATCACTGTTTCTTTTCTCTTTCTCATCAGTTCTACAAATGAATCAGTCATTGGCTCCAAATTTCTGTACACATTTACCATTTCACCCAATGAATGTGTAACTATTTCAAGGCTTTGTCTACTCTTAGTAGGTAGAGACAAAGCCATGAGATCTCTTTGCAATTTTGCATGAAGGCTTTCACACCTTTGTAAGGTGCATTCTGCCATGTTGGTTTCCCATGGTATATCATTAATCTGAGCCGGATAAGTTGTGCTGGGTTGACAGCCTTCTTCTTGAATGTAGCGAGCTGCCCTACGTCTATTTTGACCACTAGCTCGAACATTTTCGTCCTCTGCATCAATATATATAAAATTTCGTATATTATAAAAAACACGTGTACAAAAATTTGTACAAATTTAATGAAAAAATATTGAAATTGATGGCAACCTTGATGTTGTTGGTTAACATCTTCTCTAGCATGACCCTGCTAAGAACCAGACCCAGAATGACACTGCTGAGAACCAGACCCACAGTGACCCTGTTGAGAACCAACAGCCGTTGATTAGCCTTCGGGGGAATAAATATCACCCCCTTCCTGCAACCTGCTACCACTCATACCTCGACCGGTTGAAACTTGGCCACGCTCCATGGATGGAGTAGAAACCCTTCTCCCCTTACCTCCTAAAAATTAAAATATGAAACTTATTAACAACTAATTTAACTCACAAAGTTAATAAAAAAATCAATTCCATATGTACACACATGTATGGAGATTTAAGATTACATTTAAATATCGTGAAAATCCCTCGATCCCTGAACCTCCATATGGGATTCGGCTAATCTTCGTCGTTCATCCTCCATGATATATATCTATTGGTTGAAATTTACACAAAATAGATTTTAAAAAATCAATTTGTAATTTAGTGTACACAAATTATGTAGAACACAACTTTCAAAGCAATAACTGATCATGTGTGAAACTAAATTTAATCGAAAAAGATATTATAAAAATGATAAGTTCACCGAATTGCGCTTTACATGGTGGGAGCACACTTGGTATAAAATTTACTACTTATACACTTTAGTTTGTGGGAGAAATGACACATGTACATAGTTTACCTTAAATTTGTTGTGTTTTACGGATATTAAAATGAAGAACTTCTATTTAGATCCATTCCAGAGATTGACTGTAGGGGCATTTACTAGATATGTCACCTTTCATAAAGGATGAGATCCAGAGGCTACCTGGCCCTTTACAGACTCTGCCTATAGAACTTGTAGAAGTAAACACTAGAGGCATTAACAATATCAAAGAACGTTTTCATGCTCGGACATGGGAATGTGTCTCTTTCCCTACGCAAAAAAATAGTTCAAGGTAGTTAATCTTCATAGACATGTCATCAAGCAAGTCAATGTGATCATCCCCAACTTACTTTTTATGAAATTAGGCTTGGAATCCTCTACAACCTAGTGGATGGAGTTGAATGGGAACTAGGTTGAAAGGCCTTGCCAAAATACATGCTAGTGAATAACACTTACTAGGTTATGCCAACAAATAAAGTGGGAGAAATGTTTTCTCCTCGAGGTTGTCCAATTGGGTGTGTAATACCAACTTCACCCATTTCCTCACAGGTTTCTCTCTTAGGTTACAAATTTCTTCCACCTTATTAGTTATATATTTTTCAATTTCCCGTGAATTCCTTTATTTTTTTCTCCTACCATCTCGCTCTCTCACTCCCCAAATTATTGCCATCAAACATGCCCCATTGAGGATCTTGAGCAATGTTTGCACCATACTTAGAACTGTCATTGCTGCTAATTGAAATTGGAGTTTTTAAAAGCTAATTAACTCATAAATTTCTCACAAAATACACTTAAAGCTTGACACAAACCCCTTCCCAATTGGCTAACTTTAGACGATCCTAAACACATTTTTATTTAACTAATGAGGGAGATAGCCCAATAAAACTAGTTTGTCAATATTCAAATCAAGTTGGTATAAGAGTATAATTTAGCTCATTTTAGTCAAGGTTAGTTAGAAGAATTAGCTATTGGTTTCTGTCTTCAATTTCCTGTAACACCCCCAAGTTCTATGCTTTTCAGATTTGACATTTGAAACATAAATCCAAAGGGGAGTGGACCCCAATGGATAATTACTTGTGTGGATGTGGTTAATTATTTATTTATGAAAAATAAATAAAATATTGTGTATGCACTATGACCAAATGAGAAATTGAGATCATATGCCTAATCCATGAGGTTATGGAAAAAGGTAAAGACTTTCCCCAAAATCTTTCAAAAATCCTTGAAAGAAATTATTTCTAATTTAGATTTTTGAGGAAAAATCTAAATTCCCCAATGATGAGGAAAGTAGTTGGGAAGAGGTAAAAAGCTGGAAAAGCTGAAAGCAGCTTTAAAGTCCCTAAATAAGGGAAGCCTAGGCAAACATGAATAAAGAATCCTGAAATTCTGGACGCAGAATTGGAACCAGGCTTTGGGGAAAGCATAGCTTAAATAAGCTGCTCCAGAACAGATTGAGGTTAGTCTGTTCTTGGAGGATCTCAGCTCGGGGGTGAATTCTGGAGATAAACGAACTCTAAGGTTGGGAGGACTGGTCATAGTAGAGGTATGCATGCAAAATTTTGGAGATTATTTTATGACTGTATTAATGATATCTGTGTTAATTATATCAAGGTTATATGCATGGTTCTGTTAGAACTTCTTATTTAAATTTCAGATTGAATGTTTGTTCAGTATCTCATGAAAATTACAAGCTAAGTGTAGTAGCTGAAAATTCAGTGGGTTAATAGCAAGGAGAAAGTTAAACAAAACCCAAGGGGTTAGTTATGGGGATTTGTACATTGCAGTAATAAAGGGTAGAGATGATAAATCAATCTGAATGTTTAATCGAATAGAAAAATTCAAGTGGTAGCTTGCTGTCCTTGGAATGAAAAACTTAGTTTGATGGGTTGTATAAACAGAACGTTTTAATAACGCTGTAACCAATAACAGCACATAGGAAACAACTAAGTCTTTGATAGCAGTATGGGGCTGTATTACAATGGAAAGAATTGTAGAAATAAGAATTTAAATTGTTCTATTATATGGAAGTTTAAATGTATGAAAGCAGAAGTTGAATACTAACTAAGTACGGGGATCTGACACTAGGGAGTCTAAACTATCAATTTCAGTATTCTCTACCTCCATTTGATTGAAGCAAGAGGATCTATATCCTAGTTTTCCAATGGAAGAGTTTAATCTGCACCAGAGTTTCAAATATGTTGAATAATTGTAACAATAAAATAAGAGGAGAGTCCTATTGAAAATCTAATGGTGTGATAAAAAGTGTGTGTGAGGGAAGATTGTAAGCATATTTAAAAATACTAGGAAAGAGCATCTATTACCTTCCATATAAGTTGCTGGGAAAGTAGTTGGAGCAGCGAAGGTTAACTGAATATATATAGATGTATACGTGGATGCATACATCTATACCGTGATGCGGAAACTTTATAATGCTGAAAATTCTATAAGGCTTGCAAACTGGAAAGTTTGAGGAAGGGCCTATTGATTAGCTAGAGTTGGACAAAACTCTGAAAAACTGACCTGAGAAATACAAACTAATATATATATAGATATATAAGTCAACTAGACGGACTGAGAAGAGTGGAGGTCAAGCCCAAAAATTCTTCTGGAAATTCTTATATTCCCATGACTGCCTATAATTACTAAAAAGAAATTAAATACCGGATAACAGTATGAATTTGAAATTGGTTCAATAGAAAAGTTTTGAGTGTTATCTGGTGCATAAAGCAGAGTATATCTGAATTTATGTTATATGGGTAAGAAGCTGGGTCTGGGAGACGTGACAAATGGTATCGGAGCAAAGTTCAAAAATTGGGCAAGATATGTGCTCACAAAGAAATAATAAACTGTTATAAATCTTATGAATATAAAAAATATTACTTCAAATATACTTGCATGACAATCACTTATCCCCACATCAATTTAGCTAAAACACGGGGAAAATCATGTACTCACACAGAAATATCTGTTGTTGGAAAATTTTTGCTAATGTTAAAAAAAAAAAAAAAATTGAACAGTAAATAGTCTTGAAGGATATAGCTGCAAAACTTAACCAAAGGGGACGAGTTACGCTAGTAAGGAGGAAGACAGAATTCTACGGTTGGGAGGTTGGTCTACTACATGAATGGTATGTCTTGAAATAAAATGTTTTATTTGCTTCAATCCATATGAATTGGCTACATATAAAAACAAAATGAATTTATTAAATGTAGATTTATTATCAGTTCTACATTTAGCAGCATACCCCTTTGCCATTCTGCATGGTTGTAGAACTTTAAGATGTAAAGTAGAATCTTATAGAATCTCTAAACCCTGGCTGGTTTAAATCTATAGATACTTATCTTCACAGGAAAACAAAACTGGATGTGTTATGTCAAACTTGCTTCTGTTTTAATCAAACCATACCATTGGATATCTATACACAGTAGAAAGAAATTTAAAGTCCTGACTCTATAGTGGAGATAGCAATAAAAAAAAAAAAACTCTTTTAAATATACCTGTAAGCAGCTAGAATATAAAGGAAAAGTATTGTAAATTCCATAAACATCTCCTAGAGAAAATCCCTTAATAATAAAAAACAATAAGCTCGGCTTACCTATATTATTTGGTTGTAAAATACAAATAACATTTTATAAGTTACTACAACAATAAATTTTAGGTTAAGTACAACACTAGACTATTTTGCATAAGTATGAGCAGAGGTAAAAATAAGTGATAGTCTAGGTTACATAATTAAAAACAGAGATAAAAATAAGGGATAGTCGCATGATGAGATTTATACTTTTATTAGTGTTTCAATATCAAGAAGAAAAAAAAAAACGATGGAGCGTATACCCAAGATCTTTATATAAAAGGCAGAATAAGCACCGTAAGCTAAAAGATCAGCTCGTATCACTATATTAATTAACAACAGAAAGAACTAGATTGAAAAATGGTTATGTGCTACGTTTCCAATCATATAATAAGCCGAGCCGCAAATAAGAAAACCCATAGTTACGTTATAGGGACCGAAACAGAAATTGGTAGCGGCATGTAAACTCAAAATTTTAATCGATTCATGAGGCGTGGTGCTTAGAATCGACGCGGCCTGTTATACGTACAACTCTGGAAATAGTTATTCTTCTTGGCATATGAAAAAAAAAAATATACCTTAGCATTGAGCCGAACAGGAGTCCTATTGCCGTGAATAAGCTTGAGTTCTCGTATCGTTAAGCTGAGCATTTCAACACAGGAAGGAAAATTTATATCTATATATGTCATATCCATCATAAACTAGGGTTTCTATGTGAAAAAAAAAGTAAAAATAAAACAACGATTTATCAATCATCATGGCAGATAAAAACGTAACCCGGAAGTCAAGGGCGTAAGCGTATGAGCTGTGTGGAGGGATAATCGAAATCCCAGCTCGAGAATCATATCCCGGAACTATGCTGCTGGTATACCACCAACAGAGTAGGGAGAACGAACTGTAGCAATGATATAATACACTTTTTCCCTAGTTACTCAGGATATATATATATATTAGTCGAATCCATAAAACATTTAACTATAGGGACTCGACAATGAGATAAAAATGAACTCTGCACCTTTTTACACCAACGTGGGTGCCGGACCCAACGTAATTATAGTATTAATTAAAAACAAAGAAAAACAACCTCGGCAGTCATAGCCGTGTCCCAAATCACACCTTTGAGGAGGTGATAATAGAGGAATCAGGGAAATCGGGACATCGAGGGTTGAGTCTTCGGGGGTAGACGTGAACGACGAAAGCCAGTTAGGTGGCTCCTGCAACAAAAAGAGAACACAGACGCGTTAGAACCCGGAACATACCACGCGTAGGTATAGCTTAAGTAGTAACCAAAGAAGAGGGACAAACCTGAAGCGAAAAGGGGATAGCTCGCCCTGAGTGAAATCGGCGTGCAGGAAATCGAGCAGTCGTTTGTGGAAACGATAAATGTTTTCCCGCGCAGATGGGCAACCCCTATTCAGCATCAGCAGAAAGGGTAATACCATACGAAACCCTGACACAGTATACAGTCACTAAGCCCCAACGCTGAAAATGGCATCATCATATTAATCTAAGAAAAAAAAAAAACAAACAAGAACTGCGCCTTTTAACAAAGTAGAGAAACCGAAAAATAACCCTGTGTGATGGAAAACTCTACAGGCCTATGTACGCAGATAACGAAACGGTCAGGGGGCGAAGATTACCAGGCCGGCAAAAACAGAGTTCAAACCTGATAGGCACACCCAGACAACACAACGCACTGAGGCTTGAGACAATCGCAGGTGCAACAAGCAGTGAAGAGCCTCGGCGATGGAGGGTTTAAATTGAGTCAAAACGATACACAATAACCCTAGGACTAACTCGATAACCGTGGCTGAAAAAAAATTCCGTTGGAAAGATTTGCGCTGTAAACCTCCGCAACCAAGAGCAGAGAAAAGAGATCCCGAGGGGGATTACTGATATCAATTCGAACAGAGCCAACAAGTACCTTTAATAATATTAAATCCGCGTTAAGGTACGCGGCAGTCACCTCGTCGGCGTGACAATGAGTTAAACCTATCGAACTGACCTTTCTTCGACCCTCCTCCATCCTTGGCTTCAACGTGCCATCGGCTCATCAGCTGAAGTACAGTGGCTGAAATACGTTTCTGGAACTTGAAAGCGGTGAACACGCCAACCGGGAACCAAAAGAGGCGGTGGCGCAGGAGGGTCGTACACATACATCCATCCTGCTCGCAAGAAGGCGTAAATACGGGGTACCAAACCCTTCGCACAGGATCGCTGGCACAGCCAACAACAAAGCGTGAGGTCAAAACATTCGTAACCTCCTAGATGAATAACCTACATACAAAAAGCGACAAGGGTATATTAGAGTTTAGAAATCCACATATAATTAGAACAGAAAATTATCGACCTTTCTAATCATTATCTATGTTTTACTCTTTTAAATTGATTACCATCACTATTGTTTGTGGAAACGGTCGTATAACAGAATATATATATATATATATATATGGGGTGGACACCCGCAGAAACTATATTCAGTGCTGACCCCGACAGGGGGATAAACATATATATATAGGCCGAGTGGTAATACAGGAGTTAGAGATTACACTTTGCAATTATCGGTCTAACGATTCCAGAGGTATAGGGGTCGATAAGAAATAACGAAAGACTATTAAGTTACGATTTTAAGGTTGTGTGATTTAAAATAAATTGTAAAAGCAGGTACATGATGATAAAAATTAAACATAACGATTGTGTATGTCATAAATCTTATGATATCACCTTATGGGTTTTGATATAAGGTATGGGATTTTCAAGTAAAAGAGCGAAAGGCTTCAAAATTTAATATACAAGGTGTGACTAACCCTCCTAACTAATAGAGGGGGTTATTCTCGTTTGATTTAAATCAATAGTTAATAAATTGGGGAAAGGGGAGAACTTGAAAGTATTATAAATATAGATAGGTGACACACATATCTGTGTGCCTTCATGTCATAGTATTAAAGGGTAAAGATATATATGTGTTATATAAATGTAGGGGTTATATAATGTTATCAAAGAGCGTGCTCTATATATATGGAGAAACGAATATATAAATTTTGAAAAGAAAAGAAATACATGATTCCAAGATAGGAAATAACACTATTCAAATGGGTAATTAAATTTCAATACATTGCGAGAAAAAAAAAAATACATAGTATAGTGAAATTTAATTTGTGTACTGGAAATTGATGATTAGGAAATTTAAGAAGTGTTAGGATGTAATGGATAAATAAGGATATCATAGTTGGAAGCGGAATACCTATGGTTTAATCCTATTAAAATTTAATTAAGATGAAAAATTTATACACCTATAAACCCCACTAGAGTGTGGTGGAATTGAGAATAAATACTTATGTGGGCAAGAATATATATCTATAGGGAAATTAACCTTCAGGATAAGGTTAAGAAATGGATATATGTAATTAAAACTGAAGTTAAAAGTTGGAAGTGTTAAAAACAACTAAAATAGAATTTTATTAATATTCATTATAACAATAAGTTGAATTGAAGCATGAAAGGATATAAATGAATAATTGTGGGGTGATATATGTTCCTAATATGTTATATAATACTATGTGTTACCATAGTTATTGGAACAAAAGAAGAAGGAAAGTTTATATTGGAATATATAGAGAAAGGTGTGTAAAAAAAAAAAAAAAAAAAATGATGACAATTTATATTTAATAGAGGTATGTTAAATATAAGTTGTAAATTCTTAATTAACTATTAAAAATAAATAAATAAATATATATATATATATATATATATAATAATAATGATTATCATGAGAGATGATAGATTAAAATGAAACAAATTGCACGTGGGACATAAGTTAAATCTCCAATTAACATTATAAATATAGGTGATCTTGTTAACTTGGTTGAGTTGTATGAATATAATATCTTCATACATGATAATTTATTTTAGTTAGTAAGATTCAAACTTTATACCCACGGGATTAAGGGAGAAGAAATAATTCACTAGGGAATATTAAAAGTGAAGTCACCTTAAAAGTTGCAAGTAAAGTGGAAGGACATATTTCACCATATGGCCGGAATATTATTACTGTAATCATAGTTAAAGGAGTAATAAACACTAGTTGTGGTAGATTAAGTGTTAAAAGTATAATGTGGAAAAAAAATATTGATATTGGAAAAAATTACCAAGATGATTTTCAAGTCAAGTATATTTGGTGATAAGCATATTGTAGTTCATGGAAAATAATGAAGTGGTAAGCTTAAGTACGAGTTATAAACACAGTTAAGTAGTTGGTTTAGTAATGGGGGACCATTGCATATTAAATAATGTAATGAAAATCCATTACATTGAGTTATGAATGAATGAATGAAGGGATAAATCAAATTTTCCCAGGTGGGCTAGCTAGGGTAGAATTGGAAACCTATATAAACCATGGATTGATTTTTAATGATTAGTGAAATTCACGTACAGATATAATTGGAGAATCATCATTGGAATTAGTAAAGCATGAACATACAATTAAAAGTAAATGCATAAATTCTAGTGATTCTTTGAAAAAGGGGAAACTGTGTCAAATTTAATTTTGACATTATCAAGTATTAATACTTGTGAATGTGAGGAATCATAGTAATTACATATATCACTATAGAAGAAATATGTATTCACACTATAAAATTTTGTTGGTGAAAATTTTATTAAATTTAATTTTCCTGAGTCTTAAATTCCAGACAGGGAAATAGTGTGAAATCATACAGCTACCAACTGAGAGAAAAGAGGATGTGATGCATTTTAACTTGGGTGTGGGGGAAACCCATCAGATCCAAATTTATTCATGTAAGTTTTGAATTAGTGGATACAATTCATAAAAGAGGTTAGAGGAAAAAATTTCATGTGTGAAGTAAGAATTGAATTATAGAGATTATTAATGAGTCTAGTTATTACTAATTAAATTGATTGACTAACAAAAGAAAACAATGAAAAGATGCTGGAAGTACAGCGATGAACTGAGAAAGGGTAAGCATAACCATGCATATGATACAATTGTTTTCTTTCATGAGTACTAATGAAAAGTAGTAAAATTGTTTAGCCAAGTGTGTAACAGGAAATTGTACACTCTGGAAACAAGGAGGAAAAAGGTGAAGATAAATCACCTAGAAAAGATGAACTGGACCAAGTTGCGTGAGGAAAGAATCTCACTGAAAAACAAGAAAGGATAAGTAGTGTACTAAAAGTGCACTAAACTATTATGAACCTGAACGGTTTGACTAATAACTGAATTTCTTAAGTTTATTGAAATGCAGAATGTTGTTGTGGATTATAAATTGTATGTACCTGATATTACTTACATTGGCATGAATTGTGGACAGAGAAACCAAAATAAAAGATCTTCCAGACAGACTTCTTGCAAAGAAGTAGGAAGAAAATCAACTGCATAAGGCATCAGTAAATAGAGTGGAAGCAGGAGAGTACTCTGCTGGAAACTAATCAAGGACGAAGAAGAAATCTTTGTCAAAGTGAAAAAAAATCAACGTTAAAGTGTAACACCGAGGAAGGTGTTGGAAAAAGGGGGAAACTAATGGCTTATAAACTAGCCTTACCCTTTCATATTAAATTTTTGTACATGATGCTTATAAATATATATAATTTTTGTACATGATGCTTCTCACATTATTGATTGGAATGTGATCCAGGTGGAACCAAAAGAGGAATTTCTTCTAGAGCCGCTTCAAATCTAGAGCGGGAAGAAATTGAATTGCGAAATCGAATAGTAGCTAGAGTAAAGGTGCAGTGGAGCACTTTACTGCTGAAAGAGCTACATGGAACAGAGAAGCTGAGATGATGGAAAATCATTCATATTTATTTTCAAAATAAACTAAGTAGATAATTGTCAACACCGAGGACGGTGTTTGTTTTCAGAGGGGGAATATGTAACACCCCCAAGTTCTATGCTTTTCAGATTTGACATTTGAAACATAAATCCAAAGGGGAGTGGACCCTAATGGATAATTACTTGTGTGGATGTGGTTAATTATTTATTTATGAAAAATAAATAAAATATTGTGTATGCACTATAACCAAATGAGAAATTGAGATCATATGCCTAATCCATGAGGTTATGGAAAAGGTAAAGACTTTCCCCAAAATCTTTCAAAAATCCTTGAAAGAAATTATTTCTAATTTAGATTTTTGAGGAAAAATCTAAATTCCCCAATGATGAGGAAAGTAGTTTGGAAGAGGTAAAAAGCTGGAAAAGATGGAAAAGCAGAAAGCAGCTTTAAAGTCCCTAAATAAAGGAAGCCTAGGCAAACAGGAATAAAGCATCCTGAAATTCCGGACGCAGAATTGGAAACAGGCTTTGGGGAGAGCATAGCTTAAATAAGCTGCACCAGAACAGATTGAAGTTAGTCCGTTCTTGGAGGATCTCAGCTCGGGGGTGAGTTCTGGAGATAGACGAACTCTAAGGTTGGGAGGACTGGTCATAGTATCGGTATGCATGTACTGGGAGTTTATTTTATGACTGTATTAATTATATCTGTGTTAAGTATATCAAGGTTTTATGCATTGTTCTGTTAGAACTTCTTATTTAAATTTCAGATTGAATGGTTGTTCAGTGTCTCATGCAATTACAAGCTAAGTGTAGTAGCTGAAAATTCAGTAGGTTAATAGCAAGGAGAAAGTTAAACAAAAACCAAGGGGTTAGTTCTGGGGATTTGTAAATTGCAGTAATAAAGGGTAGAGATGATAAATCAATCTGAATGTTTAATCGAATAGAAAAATTCAAGTGGTAGCTTGCTGTCTTTGGAATGAAAAACTTAGTTGATGTGTTGTATAAATAGAACCTTTTAATAACGCTGCAACCAATAACAGCAAGTAGGAAACAACTAAGTCTGTGATAGCAGTATGGGGTTCAGTATATCAGCTGTATTACAGTGGAAAGAATTGTAGAATTAAGAATTTAAATTGTTCTATTACTGGGAAGTTTAAATATATGAAAGCAAAAGTTGAATCCTAACTAAGTACAAGAATCTGAAACTAGCGAGTCTAAACTATCAATTTCAGTATTCTCTACCTCCATTTGATTGAAGCAAGAGGATCTATATCTTAGTTTTCCAATGGAAGAGTTTAATATGCACCAGAGTTTCAAATATGTTGAATATTTGTAACAATAAAATAAGGGGAGAGTCCTATTGGAAATCTATTTGTGTGATAAAAGTGTGTGTGAGGGAAGATTGCAAGCATATTTAAAAATACTAGGAAAAGAGCATCTATTTACCTTCCATACAAACTACTGGGAAAGTAGTTGGAGCAACGAAGGTTAACTGAATATAGATAGATGTATACGTGGATGCATACATCTATACCTTGATGCTGAAACTTTATAATGCTGAAAAGTCTATAAGGCTTGCAAACTGGAAAGTTTGAGGAAGGGCCTATTGATCAGCTAGAGTTGGACAAAACTCTGAAAAACTGACCTGAGAAATACAAACTAATATATATATAGATATATAAGTCAACAATATGGACTGATAAGAGTGGAGGTCAAGCCCAAAAATTCTCATGGAAATTCTTATATTCCCATGGCTGCCTATAATTACTAAAAAGAAATTAAATACCGGATAACAGTATGAATTTGTAATTGATTCAATAGAAAATTTTTGAATGTTATCTGGTTCATAAAGCAGAGTATATCTGAGTTTATGTTATATGGATAAGAAGCTGGGTCTGAGAGATGTGACACTTTCCTCTCAAAATGAATGTGTACATGCTTTTCAAAGACACACTAGAGGAATAAAGTCCAAATTTTTGATGAAAATGTGCTATGAAAGTAAAGGGTAAAAGGCAACCATGTACAAGGCATAGTTAATACAAAGCACAGTTGAGCCAAATGTTGTTGAGGGCCTAATTATTTGGGTCTTGGTTATGGAAAACATGATGGAGAATTCTCCAAAGCCAAGGAGGCACATGAAGTTGTTCCAAGAAGGAATTTTATTTCGTGTTCATTACCTCAAGCTTGCGAAGTTTGTGTTCATGATGAATGGAAAATTTTGACACCCACTTTGCAAGAAGATGTTAATAATCATGCAACTAATGAGAGTGTAAAAGAAGAGGATGTTGAAAGCTCTATCTAGTCATTGAATTCATTGCTAGTATTCATAGGAGAGCCACTACCTCATCAAATTCACCTGCTCAAGAAGGCGACAATGGTGAATGTTCAAGGTATAAATTTTCCTTTAATCAAATTGCTTTTGATTATGATAAACATGGTATCTATTCACATAAGATATAGAAAATAACTTGCACATGCTCCTTTTGTGGTTTGAATAATAATAATGTTTATATATGTTGGAAGAAGATATCCATGCACATTGAAATTTTCTAAATAAATGAGGCAAAAATTCAAAGGCCCATTGGACAAGGAAAATGATGTTGGAAATAAGATGCAATTGTTTATTGCTCATTTCCATAAGAAAGGTCACCTTGTAGACAAGTGTTGGATTTTGTATCCAACAAGTCATCCACAACATTTGAAGAAGGTGGAAAGAGATAACGAAAAGAATGGAAAAGAGGATTCCATAATCAATGAGGGTCAGGATGATTCACATGATGATGAAGTGCAGCTAAAAGAAGCGCCATTGAAAAGGTTTGCTAACAGATGGTTAGATTTCTTATCCAATTAAGTCCTTGCATGTATTTTGATGTTTAAACATTCATTAATCCAAGTAGAAAACAAGAAAAAATTCAAGAGGGAGAATCCAACAAAGAAAGATGGTTTTATTTTATTTTTGTAACTCAGTTTCCAGAATAGCTTACCTAATTTTTTATTGAAAATAAAAACATAAATTATTTAGAAACTAGAGTAGAGCTCATTGTAAAGTATATGAGAAATACCTCGAATAAGTATCCTTCAGAGTTGAGTATTAACATTATGGTAGTCCAACGTTTCCACTGGAGCTCCTCAGCAATCTTTTCTAAGCCTGCACGCGCACAAAAAAATATACCCAAAAGAAACAGTGCATGTGGGATGTGCAAAATAAACATTTACACAATATGTAAGAAGGCCAACCACCCATCTCCCAGATAGAAGCAAATATAAACAATACAATGAAAGAAAAGCCAACAAATATACTACGAGCAAGAACTGAGAAATAACGATAGATATTGCTAAAGCATTCACAGACTAAGAAAAAAGAAGAAGAAATAAAAAACGAAAAAAGACAAATCTACAAGGTGCACTGCATCAGCCCAAAATCAACAACCCACCACCCTCTATGCCATGATCCTTTCGGCTCCTGGCTGCGGCTCGCCTGCTAGAACCCCACCGCACTCTATGTCGTTCTCAGCATTCACTTTGCGTTCGCTCAGCCCAACCAAACATAACAACCCACCATCCTCTATGCCCTGCTGTGTAACGAAATTCTGCTCAGTTTGAATGCAGAAGCGATTAGCAGTATACAAAATTGATGAAGATAAATACATATCTATTTTCATGAATATAGATAATCCATATGTATATTTACCATTAATGGAATCGGAGCTTGATGACATAACTCCTATGCCGAGCTCGATCACCTGGAAAAAATGAACCACCATGCTCCCCATTTATAGAAATTTCCTTTGAATTGCTTCAACATGCATGGTGAGGATTGTGAGGATTCTATGTACTCCATTCGCATTAGTGTCACAAAGCCTTTGCATTCTCCTTCTCGATGCCAAGAGATCGATGCCAAGAGATTAACCATCAGCTGTAACTCAGATGTGCACCTGTATATGCGCTTGCTTGCGTCTCTCGATGAATAGAAAACATCAATCCTAACCCATTTCTTCATGTCCTCAACGGCTATGCTTTTCTCAATTGACTTTCCCAAACCACATCATAATCATTTTAATGCCCATGGTTTTTTAAATTTGCTCTTTCCCTCCCAAACTACATCATAGCCTTTTTTAATGCACCTGCCATCCCAGACTCCGCTGGTGCCCACACTGCTGACCTCGTCAATGGTCATTTTCAAGTTAGGAGTGGCGTTGCCACGTGACGTGTCACTGACTTCATTTTCAAGTTAGGAGTGGCGTTGCCACGTGACGTGTCACTGACTTCAAATTTGGTAAGGCACGTTAACCACCATTCATTTGATGTTAAAATTTAAATTATAAAATCTGCGATGATATACTTAGGTCTGTGGTAAAATTCATTAATTAAATTAGATATTTTGCGAATAAAATTTATTAACCATTAATTTAATGTTAAAATAGTAAAATTTCTTAACCATCCATTGGATATTAACTATTTTGCACGCGTTAGTTATTGAAAATTAAAAATTAAGGATGTAACTAGGGTTGTAACACTTTGATTTTAGTCTTTATATTCAATATATTAATCACTTGTGTCTATAATAAAGGTATTTTGTATTATTTAACATGGAATATAGAAGAATAAATATAATTATGTTTTATTAAGATATAAATATATTTAATATCATATAATAATGGCTGATAATTTTGATTTTTATAATCTAAGTGACTAAATTTTATATAGATCAAAAAACTGGATTTTTTTTATTTTTTGAAAATTATTAATATTGAAATATATATATAAATTACATTAAAAAAATCACATAGTTTAATATACGTTATTCATATCATTATTGATTTCAAATATATTCGTATCTTTGTTTTTAAATAATTATTATTTATTAGTCATGAATGTATTAGAGTAGAGATGTTTATACACTAATGAAAAGTTGTATCTAATATAACTATTATTATTATTATAAGTTTGGCAGTACCTTTCATTTTCTCTTTTTTTTCTTTTTAACTCTATCTTTATCAACATGTCGAGATACATCACCCCGAAGGGAATTGAACTTGTGATGAGTGCTATAACAACCCGCCTCATACATTCTCAATATTTTAAATGGAAAAATATTACTCTTTGTCTCAGCACTTCATTAGCTTCCTAACCTTGATTCCAACTATAAAATCATTAATTTACTTTAAAAAATTTTATGACCATAACAATGATTATGTAAAAGTATCTATGTATAATATCTCTTCCCCACTTTCCCATCCTCACTATTTACCCACATTCCCATCTTCACATTTATCTTCTTTCATCTTCCTCTGTACCTCTTTGCTCTAAAATACACTAAAATATTAAAAGCTTTACTTTATAAAATTCATATGAAAAAATACACCAAAATATTGAAAGCTAATATGTACAATATATAAGAAAGTTCAAACAAATTTACATCAAAATAAAATCAAATTAAAATTGAAATTTTCAATCAAAATATACTATTTTTCATAATCATTTTCTGTCTACTAACTACTATTTATTTACTTTGAATAAACTTTAATTTTCTTTTTAATTCTGAATATATAGTATATATCTCAAATATATTTCTAAAATTTAAAAACCCAAAAATACATCTACTTCATAAAATTTCCTCAAAATATTGTTTCTCTCCAATCTAATTAATACAAATGCACAAAATATCATTTAAATATATCAATAATAAATATTACTTACAATTTAATTTAATTGTGACTAAAAAAAATAACAATACTTTATAATAAAAAATTACCCAAACTGATCGTGAATAAACATTTACTTTAAACAGAGTAAGATCTCACCATAAAATCTCATCTGCATAGTGATTGTGAAAAGCCAAATTACAAACAAAAACAAATATGTTGAAACTATGTTGTTTCTTCCTCTAATAAAATAGCACTTTCTTAAGGTCACTTTCTTGATTGTTAGAAAAAACACAATACAATTTTATCATCCAGCCTCAAATAAATATAAAATATTTGTGTATATCTAATTACTGACCTTTCAAATATAACGATTACTTTAATAAGTATTGATATTTGGAGATTGAAATGGATCAACAAAATTCTCAATAGGCTGACGAAAATGTAAACGAAGGAAAGAATCAGCATACAAGGTTATTGTCCCCGAACCAGAAGCCATGGAGCTTTTATCCTTTTATTTACGAAGGCGTTCGACGTTGATTATGTGAATTGTTTCTACAATAACAATTAACAACTTATAAAAATGATAGTGGTGCGGTCTTGGTTTTATTTTTTCTTAATCAGTTTCGACTTTTGAATGCTTGTTTCACCCATACGTTGCCTCAATACGGGGACATGCTCATCATCTCCACGCTCTCCATGGAATATAAGGTTTTCATCAAAAAAAATTAAAATAAAGCCTGAACTTCTTAAGAGAGAATATCATGTCAAGTATTCGCGAATGTGGAACACTGTTGGGAAAGGTGATTTAAAATTTGGTTAGGAGAGAGGGAAGCTTACTTAGGATTTCGTTAAGAATCCAAGTAGAAAACAGTGAAAAAACATTGAAGAGGGAGAATCCAATAAAGAAAGATGGTTTTAATTTATTTTCGTAATTTGGTTTCCAGAATATCTTACCTAATTTTTTATTGAAAATACAACATAAATTATTTAGAAACTAGAGTAGAGGCCAGTGTAAAGTATATGAGAAATACCTCGAGTAAGTATCTTTTGAGTATTAACATTATGGTAGTCCAACGTTTCCACTGGAGCTCCTCAGCAATCTTTTCTAAGCCTGCACACACACAAAAAAATATAACCAAAAGAAACAGTGCATGTGGGATGTGCAAAATAAACAGTTACACAATATGTGCTATGTACAATAACCATGGCTATAGGGAGTAAGAAGGCCAACCACCCATCTCCCAGACAGAAGCAAATATAAACAATAAAAAAAAAGAAAATAAAAGAAAAGGCCACGAATATACTACGAGCAAAAACCGAGAAATAACGATGGATATTGCTAAAGCATTCACAGACTAAGAAAAAAGAAGAAGAAATAAAAAATGAAAAAGGACAAATCAACAAGGTGCACTGCATCAGCACAAAATCAACAACCCACGGCCCTCTATGCCGTGCTCTGTAGCAGTCTGTTGTGCTCTGCTCAGCAACCCACCGCCCTCTATGCCGTTCTATAAAGCATTGTACTGTGCTCTGCTCAGCCCAACTCCTGTGTAGCGCAATTCTGCTCAGTTTGAATGCAGAAGCGATTAGCAGTATACAAAATTGATGAAGATAAATACATATCTATTTTCATGAATAGAGATAATCCATATGTATATATACCATTAATGGAATCGGAGCTTGATGACATAACTCATATGCCGACATCGACGAAATGAACCACCATGCTCCCAATTTACAGAAGTTTCCTTTGAATTGCTTCGACATGCATGGTGAGGATTGTGAGGATTCTATGTACTCCATTCGCATTGGTGTCACAAAGGCTTTGCATTCTCCTTCTCGATGCCAAGAGATTAACCATCAGCTGTAACTCAGATGTGCACCTGTATATGGGCTTGCTTGCGTCTCTGGATGAATAGAAAACATCAATCCTTATCCATTTCTTCATGTCCTCAGCGGCTATGCTTTTCTCAATTGACACCAAACCACATATGTCGTTTTAATGCCCATTATTCTATTCCTTCACTTGGTATGGTTTTAAGTCGTTCTTCCTCCCAAACTGCATCATAGCCGTTTTATTTTTATCCAAACTATGACTGGTGCTACTATGACACACATGATGGTCATTTTCAAGTTAAAATTAGCGTTATATGACGACAACCTTGACACAAATTTGGTAAGGCACGTTAGCCACCATTCATTTGATGCTAAAATTTAAATTATAAAATCTGCGATGATATACTTAGGTCTGTGGTAAAATTCTTTAATTAAATTAGATATTTTGGGAATAAAATTTATTAGTCATCAATTTAATGTTAAAATAGTAAATTTTCTGAGCGATCCATTGGATATTAACTATTTTGCATGCATTAGTTATTGAAAATTAAGGATGTAACTAGTGCTGTAACACTTTGATTTTAGTCTTTATATTAAATATATTAATCACTTGTGTCTATAAAAAAGGTATTTTATATTATTTAACATGGAATATAGAAGAGTAAATATAATTATGTTTTTTTAAGATATAAAGATATTTAATATAATATAAAAACAGTTGATAATTTTGATTTTTATAATTTAAGTGACTAAATTTTATATAGATCAAAAAACTGGATTTTTTTTATTTTTTGAAAATTATTATTATTGAAATATACATATAAATTACATTAAAAAAATCACATAGTTTAATATATGCTATTCATATCATTATTGATTTCAAATATATTCCTATATCTGTTTTTAAATAATTATTATTTATTAGTCATGAATGTATTAGAGTATAGATGTTTATACACTAATGAAAAGTTGTATCTAATATAACTATTATTATTATTATAGTTTTGGCAATACCTTTCATTTTCTCTTTTTTCTTTTCTTTTTAACTCTATCTTTATCAACATGTCGAGATACATCACCCCGAAGGGAATTGAACTTGTGTTGAGTGCTATAACAACCCGCCTCATACATTCTCAATATTTTAAATGGAAAAATATTACTCATTGTCTCAGCACTTCATTAGCTTCCTAACTTTGATTCCAACTATACAATCATTAATTTACATTAGAATTTTTTACGACCATAACAATGATTGTGTAAACATATCTATGAAAGTAAATGATTATGTAAATAATTATCTAATCAAGAAAACTTTTTATCCTTTTCAGGAAGAAATGATCTAACTAAGAAATTAGAAACTAACACTTACAATAGATTTTCAAAAGCATATTGTTAGTGAAATTTCAAAGTGAAATCAATGTTAAAGTTAGTCATGTTTTTTTATTATATTTTATTTCAAATTTTTTTAGGTATCCTATTTGATATTTTCCTCCTCTATTCTTTGAAAAATTCAACAACAAAACTATATATCAAGTTATTAATATTGTATTTGTATATTTTACAAGGTGTATTTTTCATTCCCGTACTCTCTTGGGGTCATCTTCATGTTGATTTCATATATTATGGATTCAATAGACATGATGAAAATTAAATACCAACTAGATAGCCAAATTTACACTAGATATAAGTAGTTTCCAAATATTTCACAACCCGCCCTTCCTCTTTATGATGACCTAATGTTCATCGAAATAATATTTGATGTAAATTGAATCCAAGAGAAACATAGTTTTATTCCTTTCCCAAGAGTTTCATCGCATGAACATACGGAATGGGTTCACCTTGTAAAAATAGGATATGAGGAGGGAAAGATAATAAGTAATCAGAGAGCCTCCATCTTTCAAACATGTGTAAGCTTAATCCCATATATGTTCCACATGTTTCTCATGGATAACACTTGTATGTAAGACATGACTCATAGATGGACATGTCTCACAACAATTGCAATCTCATGATCAAGGTTTGTGTTTTAATTTATTTGAAGAGAATTTCATGAGTGGAACTTTCCATCTCAAGTATGAAGCAAAACATGCTCCTATTCATCCTAAATCTTTTTATGCTTCCAATAAAAAACACATACACACTTCTCTTCCATAAAACTAACCCAACCAAGCTTTTTCTATAAAATCTTGTCAAAATTCATTTGTGTTGCACAATGGATTAAAAGAATGCATTATTGATCTATTTTAATGGAGTATTGAGGAAACATTTAAGCTACACTTATGGAATAAATTGAATATTCCAAAGTGTGATGCAATAATGTACATTCATTTTCAAATGGTAATGAGAAAACGGAAACAACATGAAACAAAACAATGATTTCAGATTTATGTAAATACGAGTAATATAATCACTTGGTGTATAATTGATAAATAGTGACTCAACTGTTTATTTTTTAGGTCTAGATTATTATTTTCTATTGATAATTTAATTTTTAAACATTCACCCCACAACATATTCAATTATTAGCAATTGTGTAGAAAGAACAATAACTTCAACATTACAACGAAACATAAACGAACATTAGAAGAAAAGCATGCACAAAAGAGACATCAATATTTTTGTCAGAACCTCAGCAAAACCCTACAAAGGGGAAAACCCATTCAAATTATTCTTCTATTGGATATTCATTAATTTTTTATTTGAGACACAAAGCACATCCATAATGAGATGCATTTAACCTGTGTTGTAAGAAACAACCCCCGAGTGCCATCCCAAACTCTGTTGGTGCCCACACTGCTGACCTGGTCGATGGTCATTTTCAAGTTAGGAGTGGCGTTGCTACGAGACGTGGCACTGACTTCAAATTTGGTAAGGCACGTTAACCACCATTCATTTGATGCTAAAATTTAAATTATAAAATCTGCGATGATATACTTAGGTCTGTGGTAAAATTCTTTAATTAAATTAAATATTTTGCGAATAAAATTTATTAGTCATCAATTTAATGTTAAAATAGTAAATTTTCTGAGCGATCCATTGGATATTAACTATTTTGCGTTTATTAGTTATTGAAAATTAAGGATGTTACTAGTGCTGTAACACTTTGTGTTCCTCTTCACTGTTTGAGTAAAATAAGATATCATCTATGAACACAAGAACAAATTTGTCCAAATATTTGTTCAATACACTGTTCATTAGGCACATGAATGTGGCAGGGGTGTTTGTCAAACCAAAAGGTAGAACTACAAATTCGTAGTGGCCATACTTGGTTCTAAAGGCTGTTTTGCTGATGTCTTCCTCTTTAATTCTGAGCTGGTAGTAACAAGTTCTTAAGTCAATTTTTGAGAATACTGAAGTCCCTCTCACCTGATCAAAAAGATCATCAATTCTAGGCAAAGGATATCTATTTTTAATGGTCAACTTATTCAGTTGCCTATAATCAATGCACATCCTGAAAGTTCCATCTTTCTTTTTCACGAACAGCACTGGTGCTCCCCAAAGAGACACACTTGGTCTAATATACCCTTTATCTAGCAGTTCTTGCAATTTCATTTTCAATTCCATAAGTTCAGGAGGACTCATTCGATAAGGTGCTCGTGACACAGGTGTTGGTCCTGGCACCAGATCGATTGAGAAATCAATCTCTCTTTTGGGGGGAAGATGAGGGATTTCCTTTGGAAAAACTTCCTTGAATTCTCTTATTACTGGTACAGCATCCAGTAATTCTTCTTCAGTTTTATGTTCTGTTTCTTTCGCATGCACTGCATAAACCTGATATCCTTTTCTAGCTATTCTTTTTAATTGCAATGCTGAAATTTGTCTGACAGAAATAGGTTTTTGTTTCCCTTTTAGAATGAAAGGTTTCCCTTCCTGATCTACATAGTGCAAAGTATTATCCCAGCAATTCATCAAAGCTTTCTTCTTTTCTAGCCAGTCCATTCCTATCAATAGATCATATGACCCTAAGGGTAAAATGTTCAAATTTACTTATGTTCGAAACTCATTTAATTGGATTTCTGTTCTGGGCAGTTTATGTGTTACCTTTCTTTTTGTTCCAGTGCCCAGCTGTACCAACCATGACTGTTGAAATTTTTCAGTTTTTAAGTTACATTTTTCTACAATATTGGGACTAATGTAACTCAAAGAAGCACCTGGATCAATCAGAACAGAAACAGGTAGGTCAGAAATCTTACCCTCCATTTCCACCATGGTTTCTTGATGCTGCTTGTCGATTTTCCGGGGCTGCATTTGATAGTTGGTATGTTTGGCTACATCATTCACTGACCTTACTTCGATCCCTCATGAGAATATGAACATTTCTATGGGGGCAGTCCCTCAAAAGATGGGGTTCTCCACAACCCCAACATTTCAAGGGCTCCTTCATTCTGACTGTTCCCTCCTTTTTACTGTCTCCATCTATTGGTTTCGATGCCACTTGAGACTGTGCAGTTTGTCTTTCTTTGGGTTTACCAAACCTTTTCCGCTAATGATCTCTGCCAAAATTCTTCAAATAGGCTGGTTTTGGTTTTCTCCCTTTGAATTCATTCTTACTTACCCAACTTTTCCCTGATCAATTTTTCCTTTGAACTATTGGTAACACAATCTAGCTTTTCGAACAGCTTCGTCCATTGTTTTTGGGTTTTCAAACTCAATTTTCTCTTTGTATACCATAGGCAAAAAATTCAGAAACCTCTGTACCTTTGCCTTTTCTTCCCTTATGTAAGGTACATATCTTAATAGATTGGTAAATTTAGTGACAAACTCATCGATAGTGAGCTGTCCCAATATAAGCTCATGAAAATATTTTTCTTTGTCATCATAGTACCGCTCATTCAAGTAGCAATTATTGAATTTAGCCTGGAAATATTCCCAGGTAACTGTCTTTTCATCTATGGCATGCACCGTCTTTGTCTCCTCCCACCACAAGGTAGCCTTACCTTGTAGCTGGTAGACAGCTAATCTGACCTTCATATTTCTTTCATATTCATAAACCTAGAAATACTTAATCATATTCAGCAACCAGGCTTCAGCATCCTCCTCCTTTTCCCCATCATAGGAAGGAGGTTTGATTTTTCGGAATTCCCCTTGTAATTACTTTTTCTGCTTATTCTGATGTCGAATAGCATCTTCCTCATCAGATTCATCAGTCTTCCTCTTCCTGGAACCTTCGCCTTCTTGGCTATTCTGTGAGGCTAATTCCCTAATGAGCTTTTCATGCTCCTCACTGGCTAATGGCAATATGTCATTCTGGCTTTTTATCTCACCCAATTCTTGTTGCAAATTTCGCAACATAGCCATCATGGCTGCATTGGGATCTGGCTCACCACCCAGATCTACATAAATTCCACCACCTTCTTCCATTCTATCACCTCACTGTACACTACATAGCACAGGTCAGTGAACAGAAAAAAAAAACAAAATAACAAAAACAAAACTTTTGCTATAGCACTAAAATTACACAGTGAGTACACAGCAATCGTGAGCACAAAGTCACCAGCCCAGTTTTATAACTTGGGCTCTGATACCATTTGTCACATCTCCCTCTCTCGTACTCAATTTTTTTTTTTTTTTCCAGGTGAAATTTAACTTGGTTCATCTTTACTTTTACACTTCCATCTCCTTCCTTTGGTGGATAGACATAACATTAAATAATAAACTCCTAACACATTGACAATGTTAACTACATACATTTATCATTGTGTTTCATTCCATTTTACTGATTTATAGAAGCAACTAATCATATGATGATTCTCATATAACACCTCTATACAAATGTTTTCCCATTTTGTTTAGCCATTGGACGTTATATAGGAATAAATCGAGGTCTTGACTTTATACATTATAAAATCGAACCACTCATTTTATTTTTAACTCACATGTGATCTTTGAACATCGATCGACCCTTTCATGATTTATCATAGGTCGACGTTGGTCCAAGCCACGTCTTACTTAACTTGATACGCTTGCATTTATTCATATATGACTGATAATTCGGACCCGTAGGGTAGGGTTTGAATATCGATTTATCAAACGGGACGCTGTGACATACCTGCATTCAATTTCTTGTTTTTCCATAAAGTTTGATTGATGCGTAGTACTATGAATCTGAACTCTGGATATCCATCATGCGATTTGGTGTACAATGGTTTGAATAAATAATTTAAAATATTCCCCTTGAGTTTGATTATTATTTCGTTCAGATCACGCTATGTATGAGTTTTAATGTTACGATCCCGCTCGGGATCTGGGAATGTACTCTCCCTTAAACTTACTCAGATGCAAATCCCAATCTGATTTTATTCCTATGGTTATCTCCATACACGTGGACGGCTCGATTTTAATGGAGTTAGGGTTTCCTACTCCATTATTAGTTCCTGTCTTTCTCATTCCAGAACTTCATTTTGCTCTGGTGGCGTTCGTCGTTTCTCTCTGGACTATTTGTTTTCACAGGATGGCAACGTCGAGGGTTTCTACCAGGCGCTCGTTCATTTGATCATGGTAAGTGTGTTTTGTTTTTCATCCGGCTATTGATTTTATGAATAATGTTTATTAAATCTTCATTCTGTTATGGAGCAATTTCAGTGAACCATGCTACTCGGATTGTTTCCTCAGTTCTGTTTGCACTCTATGGCAATCGTGTAGTAGGGGAATCCTCACGATGGCGTCCCTGAAATTATTCACAGTACTGCTACAACGAATTAGGTATGATCGTTTTTAATCAATGGTTTTCCTCTCTCCGTCTTACACATTTTCGTTTGTTGTGGGTTGAATGGAGAACTCGGAAAGAGTATAGGGTTCGATTTAATACCATTGTCATTTGCTCCTATTTTCCAGATAAAATATTCTATTAACCTCAGCGACTTGGGTGTTCTTTCAGAACTCACGATGGAGAATAGGGGCTTTCGTATGAAGGCAAAAGGCCTGGTCCATTCATGTCGTGACAAGGTAGCCATCCAGTTAAAAGCACAATTCAAGTTCGTAAGGGTTGACTTATACTTTGTCATGCGCCATTGCATTTAACTCTCCTCCTGTCGCTGTGTTCGTTCCAGGGAGTATTGATCTGGCAATTCTCGCGCTACCACAGGTATACAGTATACTTCGTTTTTTTTTTTTTTTTTTATTTATTTAGTGGGCGCTTTCTATTATGGATTAGAAATTTTCTAGTATAAATATTCTCTGTCGTTGCAGGTATATAAATTCTGCTATGGCCGAAGAGGTTATGATCCTTGTCATTGTGTTCTGGCGACTTCCTTCGACTTATTTCCCTCGTTCGTTATTGTACAGGTTCTCAAATTTTTACAATGATATTCGCATGGATTATCTCATGTTACCATAGACAGTATTTAAATTTTTTTTTATTATTATAGCCGCAGACAGGCGGTTGTGTAGGGACGTTTACCCATTATGAGTTCCACGCTGAACGCTGTGACTAAGCTCGCTCAGTTTCATTCCTCTGTGCATTTTCATTTTTCTGAACTCAGCCGACTAATGGCGAACTGAATCTCAGAAGTGACTCATGGAATTTCTATGCTAAATTGGCACTCGTTTCTACTGTTGATATGCGTACTGCCTCGTTTTAGGATGAGTTATTATTAATTCTGGACGGAGTCATATAAATATTTGCATCTTGCTTCGTGTTCCTTTGGTTAGGTTTTTCGCCTGACTCCTTCCTTTTTGTTCGAAACTATTATATGCAGAGAAATCTCTTTTATTTATTTTTTCTCTTTTGAGTTAATGTTAATCAACTCAGAACATACTTATTCTCTAAATGCTAAAGGAATATATTACTGTTTGTCTATGACTAATATTCCATGATGATCTAATTGAGGTCACGAAGTTTTATTTCTTTTAATATGCTAATTCAACATGCATAGATATACACTGTGCAACCATATGGCAGCAGTTCATCGAATAATGGTAAATTTTTCTTTGAATTTAATTGGACAACTGTGAGAGTGTATAAGATCCTAAAATGTTTTATGCTGCATAATAGTTACAAATACTCTTATCTAGATTTCCCTCATATTTCTGTGGAAACTCTAGGACAGATAAATTAAAATATTAAGTTAATCCTTGGCAGCTTTTTAACTCTCATTTATATACAGAGGTTTATATAGGTTTCTTAACTAGAGTTGGCATAATTCCACCATCTAGTAAAATATTAACTGTTCACCCACTACCATTACCATATATCTCTAGGTGTGCATAAATAGTTTGTTGTAGTATTTGTACAGCATAGATTCTTTGATGCATAAGCAGGTTTAAAATCTGGCTTATGTTCTATGGTCTAGTAGTATCTTCCTGAAGTTTGTTTTGTTTCAGAACTCTAATGGCATTAATTCTGGTTACTCCAAGTTTTACAGGAAAGTTTCCTCTAGACTAAAATTTAGAAGTCAATAAAGTTTAATTGACCCCACCACAGAACTTGTAATCTGTCCCCAGATTCATAAATCTATTCTAACATCCTCTCATGCACAAGGTAAATTGCAAGTCTTTCACTACTGCTTCCCAACATACAATAGGGATTTCAGATTTTCATGCACATATATGCAGATAATAAAATAACTATAAGAAACAGAAGCAGATTAAAGTTAAGTTATTGATTCTTCTTCTGTGGAAAGATAATTATCCGTAGATTTAAACCAATCACTGGTTTAGAGACTCTGTGGAATTCTACTTCACAGATTAAATTCTACAACCATACAGAGTGGCAAGGATAAATTTCTTGTAACCAACTCTGTTAAATGTAGAATTTATGTTCTAGTATAAAATGAAGTTTTATATGTGGCCAATTCATTCTATATGAAGTAAAACATCTGTAAAATTAGGAACATACCGCTCTTGCAAATTACCAACCTCCCAACCTTAGAATCCTTCTGTCTCCCAGGACTCACCCCCGAGATGAGATCATTCTCCTAGAACAGACCAACCTCAATCTGTTCTAGTGCAGCTTATTTAAGCTTTTACTCCCCAAAGCCTGTTTCTAATTTTGCGTCCAGAATATCAGGATGCTTTTATTCCTGTTTGCCTAGGCTTCCCACTTAGGGATTCTTTAAATCTGTTTTATGCTTTTCCTCAGCTTTTCCAGCTTCTTACCTCTTCCCAACTACTTTCCTCATCATTGGGGAAATTCAGATTTTTCCTCAAAATCTAATTTTAAAACTTACTATCTTTCAAGGATTTTTGAAAGATTGTGGGGAAATATTTGCATCATCCATCCTCAAAGACTTAGCAAGTGATCTCATCATCTCATTTTTGGTCAATTTGCACCACAATAATTTATTCATTTCCTCAGCTAAATGTTTAATTACATTCACAAAATAATCATCCCTTGGGGTCCACTCCCCTTAGGATGTAAAGTTCAAGTATCTAACTTTTAAAATGATATCACATGAATTGGGGGGTGTTACATATTCCCCCTCTGAAAATAAACACCGTCCTCGGTGTTGTTATTCAACTACTAGAGTTTATTTTGCAAATAAAAATGGATATTTTTCCATCATTTCAGTCTCTCGTTCCGAGGTAGCTTCTTCAGCAGTAAAGTGCTTCCACTGCACCTTTACTCTGGCTACCGTTCTTCTTCTCAATTCATTTTTTTCCCGCTCCAATATTTGAAGCGGTTTTGGTAGAAACTCCCCTTCTGGTTCCACCTGTACAACATTCCAATCAACTATGTGAGAAGCATCATGCACACATATTTTTAACAATGAAACATGAAATACATCATGAACTCTAACATGGGGTGGTAAGGCCAGCTTGTAAGCCACTGGTCCCACCCTTTCCAATATTTCAAAGGGACCACAGTATCTAGGGGACAATTTTGCACAAATCCTAGCATAAAGGGTGCTCTTTTTGGGTTTAATACGCAGATATACATGCTCCCCAACTTTAAATTCTCTATGCACTCTTTTATGATCTGCATAACTCTTCTGGCGATCTTGTGCTGTCTTGATGTTCTTTTGTATCTATTTGACTATTCCTTCCATTTCTTGTAAAGCATCGGGTCCCAACATCAGTTTGTCTTCTGGCTGACTCCAACTTAAACGGGTACGACACTTCCTTCCATACAATGCCTCAAACAGACTCATTTTAATGGAGGATTGGTAGCTGTTATTATAGGCAAATTCAGCTAAATGTAAGAAATCTTCCCACTTTGAGGGTCTATCCATCACATACATTCTCAGCATGTCCTCCAAAATTTGATTTGTTCGTTCCGTTTGACCATCAGTCTGAGGGTGGTAAGCAGTGCTAAAATTCAATTTAGTGCCCATTCCTCCAAATAATCCCCTCCAAAAAGCTGCTATAAATTTAGCATCCCTATCAGAAACAATCACCTTAGGGACTCCATGGACTCTTACTATCTCCTTCAGGAACACATTCGCTACTTGAGCTATTCCAAAGGTGGATTTCACTGGTATAAAGTGAGCAGCTTTGGTTAAAGTGTCTACTACAACCATTACAGAATCATGATGGTATTTGGTTTTGGGTAATCCTGTAATGAATTCCATGGAAACAGTGTCCCATTTCCATTCTGCAATGGGCAAAGGGTTTAGAAGACCGGAAGGATGCTGGTGTTCCACCTTAACTAGTTGACATTCCATGCATCTACTTAAATATTCTGCTACCTATTTCTTCATTCCTGGCCAAAACAACTTCTTTTTCAGGGCTGTTAACAATTTCTGATATCCTGGATGTCCTGCATAGGGTTGCTTATGGTATTCATCCAAAATTTCTCTTTTTAAAGACTCTACATTTGGAATATACAATCTGTTTTTATAACAGATCAACCCTTTTTGGTTTTGAGTGAAACCAATTTTCTCCTTTTTCTGTAATTTTACCAGAAGTGGTTCATAATTTGGGTCTTGGTTTGCTGCTTTAATCACTAATTCTTCTACATCAATCTGAGCACTACTCCCAATATTATTGATATACTGACAGGCATTTCTGCTCAATGCATCAGCAACTTTATTTTCTTTCCCTCTTATATGTTTTATGTCCATGTCAAACTCACTTAAAAAGGACAGCCATCTGGCCTGTCTGGCATTCAATTCTGTTTGAGAAAAGAAATATTTGAGACTAATATGATCAGTCATCAATGTAGATATTTTTCCAAGCAGATAATGCCGCCACATTTTCAAAGCATGAATAACAGCTGCTAATTCTAAATCATAGGCACTATAATTCTATTCATGTATCTTCAATTTCCTGGATTCATAGGCAATCACTGAATTTTCCTGCAGAAGAACTCCTCCCAATCCTTCTCCACATGCATCCGTGCATACCACGAATTCCTTATCAGGATCTGCAATCTTCAATATAGGGGCTGTAGTAAGTTTCAGTTTCAATTTGTCGAAACTGTTTTGGCATTTTTCAGTCCATTCAAACTTGACACCTTTCCTCTATAAGGATGTGATGGGATGTGCTATGGCAGAAAATCTCTCCACGAATCTGCGATAATAGCCGGCAATCCCCATGAATGATCTAACTGCCGAAACATCAGAGGGTACTGGCCATTCTTTTATCGCCTTTATCTTTTCCGGATCAACAACAAGGCCTTCTTCAGAAATAATATGGCCCAAGTATTGGATCTTGTCCTTATAGAACTCACATTTGCTAAATTTAGCGTATAGCTGATTTTCCTTTATAGTTTGCAGCACTATCCTCAGGTGTTCTTTGTGTTCCTCTTCAC
The DNA here is from genome assembly GCA_034641835.2 of Pinus albicaulis. Lineage (NCBI taxonomy): Eukaryota > Viridiplantae > Streptophyta > Pinopsida > Pinales > Pinaceae > Pinus > Pinus albicaulis. The sequence goes on along the minus strand of JAXQQM020062805.1, from coordinate 82,917 downwards.
TGTTTGAGTAAACTAAGATATCATCTATGAACACAAGAACAAATTTGTCCAAATATTTGTTCAATACACTGTTCATTAGGCACATGAATGTGGCAGGGGCGTTTGTCAAACCAAAAGGTAGAACTACAAATTCGTAGTGGCCATACCTGGTTCTAAAGTCTGTTTTGCTGATGTCTTCCTCTTTAATTCTGAGCTGGTAGTAACTAGTTCTTAAGTCAATTTTTGAGAATACTAAAGCCCCTCTCACCTGATCAAAAAGATAATCAATTCTAGGCAAAGGATATCTATTTTTAATGGTCAACTTATTCAGTTTCCTCTAATCAATGCACATCCTGAATGTCCCATCTTTATTTTTCACAAACAACATTGGTGCTCCCCAAGGAGACACACTTGGTCTAATATACCTTTTGTCTAGCAGTTCTTGCAATTGCATTTTCAATTCTATAAGTTCAGGAGGACTCATTCGATATGGTGCTCGTGAAACAGGTGTTGCTCCTGGCACCAGATCGATTGAGAAGTCAATCTCTCTTTTAGGGGGAAGATGAGGGATTTCCTTTGGAAAAAATTCCTTGAATTCCCTTATTACTGGTACAGCATCCAGTAATTCTTCTTCAGTTTTCTGTTCTGTTTCTTCCACATGCACTGCATAAACCTGACATCCTTTTCTAGCTGTTCTTTTTAATTGCAATGCTAAAATCTGTCTGACAGAAATAGGTTTTTGTTTCCCTTTTAGAATGAAAGGTTTCCCTTCCTCATCTACACAGTGCAAGGTCTTATCCCAGCAATTCATCAAAGCTTTCTTCTTTTCCAACCCGTCCATTCCTATCAATAAATAATATGACCCTAAGGGTAAAATGTTCAAATTTACTTCTGTTCGGAACTCATTTAATTTGATTTCTGTTCTGGGCAGTTTATGTGTTACATTTCTTTTTGTTCCAGTGGCCAACTGTACTAGCCATGACTGTTGAAATTTTTCAGTTTTTAAGTTACATTTTTCTACAATATTTGCACTAATGTAACTCAAAGAAGCACCTGGATCAATCAGAACAGAAACAGGTAGGTCGGAAATCTTACCCTCCATTTCCACCATGGTTGCTTGATGCTCTGCTTGTCGATTTTCCAGGGCTGCACTGATAGTTGGTATGTTTCTGGCTACATCATTTACTGTTGTCGCTTCCCGATCCCTCATGAGCATATGAACATTTCGATGGGGGCAGTCCCTCAAAAGATGGGGTTCTCCACAGCCCCAACATTTCAAGGACTCCTTCATTCTAACTGTTCCCTCCTTTTTGCTATCTCCATCTATTGGTTTCGATGCCACTTGAGACTATGAAGTTTGACCTTCTTTTGGTTTACTAAACCTTTTCCTCTGATGATCTCTGCCAAAATTCTTCAAATAGTCTGGTTTCTGCTTTCTCCCTTTGAATTCATTCTTACTTACCCAACCTTTCCCCTGGTCAGATTCTCCTTTGAACTGTTGGTAACACAATCTAGATTTCCTAACAGCTTCGTCCATTGTTTTTGGGTTGTCAAACTCAATTTTCTCTTTGTATACCATAGGCAAACAATTCATAAATCTCTGTACCTTTTCCTTTTCTTCCCTTATGTAAGATACATATCTTAATAGATTGGTAAATTTTGTCACAAACTCATCAATAGTGAGCTCATGAAATTCTTTTGCTTTGTCATCATAGTACCGCTCATTCAAGTAGCGATTCTTGAATTTAGCCTGGAAATCTTCCCAAGTAACTGTCTTTTCATCTATGGCATGTACCATTTTGGTCTCCTCCCACCACAAGGTAGCCTTACCTTGTAGCTAGTAGACAGCTAATCTGGCCTTCAGATTGCTTTCATATTCATAAACCTGGAAATACTTAATCATATTCAGCAACCAGGCTTCAGCATCCTCCTCCTTTTCCCCATCATAGGAGGGAGGTTTTATTTTTCGGAATTCCCCTTGTAATTCCTTTTTCTGGTTATTTTGATGTCGAATAGCATATTCCTCATCAGATTCATCAGTTTTCCTCTTTCCGGAACCTTCGCCTTCCTGGCTGTTCTGTGAGGTTAATTCCCTGATGAGCTTTTCCTGCTCCTCACTGGCTAATGACAATCTGTCATTCTGGATTTTTATCTCAGCCAATTCTTGTTGCAAATTTCGCAACATAGCCATCATGGCCGCATTTGGATCTGGCTCACCCTGCAGATCTACATAAATTCCACCACCTTCTTCCATTCTATCACCTCACTGTACACTACATAGCACAGGTCAGTGAACAGAAAAAAAAACAAAACAACCAACAAAACTTTTGCTACAGAAATAAAATCACACAGTGAGCACACACTAATCGTGAGCACAAAATTACCAGCCCAGTTTTATAACTTGGGCTCTGATACCATTTGTCACATCTCCCTCTCTCGTACTCAAATTTTTTTTTTTTCCAGGTGAAATTTAACTTGGTTCATCTTTACTTTTACACTTCCATCTCCTTCCTTTGGTGGATAGACATAACATTAAATAATAACTCCTAACACATTGACAATGTTAACTACATACATTTATCATTGTGTTTCATTCCATTTTACTTATTTATAGAAGTAACTAATCATATGATGATTCTCATATAACACCTCTATACAAATGTTTTCCCATTTTGTTTATCCATTGGACGTTATATAGGAATAAATCGAGGTCTTGACTTTATACATTATAAAATCGAACCACTCATTTTATTTTTAACTCACATGTGATCGATGAACATTGATCGACCCTTTCATGATTTATCATAGGTCGACGTTGGTCCAAGCCACGTCTTAATTAACTTGATACGCTTGCATTTATTCGTATATGACTGATAATTCGGACCCGTAGGGTAGGGTTTGAATATCGATTTATCAAACGGGACGATGTGACATACCTGCATTCAATTTCTTGTTTTTCCATAAAGTTTGAATGATGCGTAGTACTACGAATCTGAACTCTGGATATCCATCATGCGATTTGGTGTACAATGGTTTGAATAAATAATTTAAAATATTCCCCTTGAGTTTGATTATTATTTCGTTCAGATCACGCTATGTATGAGTTTTAATGTTACGATCCCGCTCGGGATCTGGGGATGTACTCTCCCTTAAACATACTCAGACGCAAATCCCAATCCGAGTTTATTCCTACGGTTATCTCCATACACGTGGACGGCTCGATGTTAATGGAGTTAGGGTTTCCTACTCCATTATTAGTTCCTGTCTTTCTCGTTCCAGAACTTCATTTTGCTTTGGTGGCGTTCGTCGTTTCTCTCTGGACTATTTGTTTTCACGGGATGGCAACATCGAGGGTTTCTACCAGGCGCTCATTCATTTGATCATGGTAAGTGTGTTTTGTTTTTCATCCGGCTATTGATTTTGTGAATAGTGTTTATTAAATCTTCGTTCTGTTATGGAGCAATTTCAGTGAACCATGCTACTCGGCTTGTTTCCTCAGTTCTGTTTGCACACTATGGCAATCGTGTAGGAGGGGAATCCTCACGATGGCGTCCCTAAAATTATTCACAGTACTGCTACAGCGAATTAGGTATGATCTTTTTTAATCAATGGTTTTCCTCTCTCCGTCTTACACATTTTTGTTCATTGTGGGTTGAATGGAGAACTCGGAAAGAGTATAGGGTTCGGTTTAATACCATTGCCATTTGCTCCTATTTTCCGGATAAAATATTCTATTAACCTCAGTGACTTGGGTGTTCTTTCAGAACTCACGATGGAAAATAGGGGCTTTCGTATGAAGGCGAAAGACCTGGTCCATTCGTGTCATGACAAGGTAGCCATCCAGTTTAAAGCGCAATTCAAGTTTGTAGGGGTTGACTTATACTTTGTCATGCACCATTGCATTTAACTCTCCTCCTCTCGCTATGTTTGTTCCAGGGAGTATTGATCTGGTGATTCTCGCGCTACCCCAGGTATACAATATACTTCGTTTTTTTTTTGTTCGGTGGGCTCTTTCTATTATGGATTAGAAATTTTCTAATATAAATATTCTCTGTCGTTGCAGGTATATAAAGTCTGCTATGGCCGAAGAGGTTATGATCCTTGTCATTGTGTTCTGGTGACTTCCTTCGACTTATTTCCCTCGTTCGTTATTGTACAGGTTCTCAAATTTTTACAACGATCTTCGCATGGATTGTCTCATGTTACCATAGACAGTATTTAAAATTGTTTTTATTATTATAGCCGCGGACAGGCGGTTGTGTAGAGACGTTTACCCATTATGAGTTCCACGCTGAACGCTGCGACTAAGCTCGCTCAGTTTCATTCCTCTGTGCGTTTTTATTTTCTGAACTCAGCCGACTAATGGCGAACTGAATCTCAGAAGTGACTCATGGAATTTCTATGCTGAATTGGCACTCGTTTCTACTGTTGATATGCGTACTGCCTCGTTTCAGGATGAGTTATTATTAATTCTGAACGGAGTCGTATAAATATTTGCATCTTGCTTCGTGTTCCTTTGGTTGGGTTTTTCGTCTGACTCCTTCCTTTTTGTTCGAAACTATTATATCTTTCAATCTCTTTTTTATTTATTTTTCTCTTTTGAGTAGAATGGGCTCCTTTCGAGAACATACTTAATTTCTAAATGCTAAAGGAATATATTACTATTTTTCTATGACTAATATTCCATGTGAAATGAATTGAGGTCACAGAGGTTTATATTTCTTTAATATGCCTAATTCAACATACAATAATATACCTTTGTGCAACCATATGATAGCAGTTCATCTAATAATGGTAAATTTTTCTTTGAATTTAATTGGACAACCATGACAGTGTATAAGATCCTAAAATGTTTTATGCTGCATAATAGTTACAAATACTCTTATCTGGATTTCCATCATATTTCTGTGGAAACTCTAGGACAGATAAATTAAAATATTAAGTTAATCCGTGGCAGCTTTTTAACTCTCATTTATATACATAAGTTTATACAGGTTTCTTAACTAGAGTTGGCATAATTCCACCATCTAGTAAAAGATTAACTGTTCACCCACTACCATTACCATATATCTCTAGGTGTGCATAAATAGTTTGTTGTAGTATTTGTACAGCATAGATTCTTTGATGCATAAGCAGGTTTAAAATCTGGCTTATGTTCTATGGTCTAGTAGTATCTTCCTGAAGTTTTTTTTGTTTCAGAACTCTAATGGCATTAATTTTGGTTACTCCAAGTTTTACAGGAAATTTTCCTCTAAACTAAAATTTAGAAGTCAATAAAGTTTAATTGACCCCACCACAGAACTTGTAATCTGTCCCCAGATTCATAAATCTATTCTAACATTCTCTCATGCACAAGGTAAATTGCAAGTCTTTCACTACTTCTTCCCAACATACAATAGGGATTTCAGATTTTCATGCACATATATGCAGATAATAAAATCACTATAAGAAACAAAAGCAGATTAAAGTTAAGTTATTGATTCTTCTTTTGTGGAAAGATAATTATCTGCAGATTTAAACCAATCACTCGTTTAGAGACTCTGTGGAATTCTACTTCACAGATTAAATTCTACAACCATACAGAGTGGCAAGGATAAATTTCTTGTAACCAACTCTGTTAAATGTAGAATTTATGTTCTAGTATAAAATGAAGTTTTATATGTAGCCAATTCATTCTATATGAATTAAAACATCTGTAAAATTAGGAACATACCGCTCTTGCAAATGACCAACCTCCCAACCTTAGAATCCTTCTGTCTCCCAGGACTTACCCCCGAGCTGAGATCATTCTCCTAGAACAGACCAACCTCAATCTGTTCTAGTGCAGCTTATTTAAGCTTTTACTCCCCAAAGCCTGTTTCTAATTCTGCGTCCAGAATCTCAGGATGCTTTTCTTCCTGTTTGCCTAGGCTTCCCACTTAGGGATTCTTTAAAGCTGTTTTATACTTTTCCTCAGCTTTTCCAGCTTTTTACCTCTTCCCAACTACTTTCCTCATCATTGGGGAAATTCGGATTTTTCCTCAAAAATATAAATTTAAAACTTACCACTATCTTTCAAGAAGTTTTGAAAGATTGTGGGGAAATATTTGCATCATCCATCCTCAAATATTTAGCAAGTGATCTCATCATCTCATTTTTGGTCAATTTGCACCACAATAATTTATTCATTTCCTCAGCTAAATGTTTAATTACATTCACAAAATAATCATCCCTTGGGGTCCACTCCCGTTAGGATGTAAAGTTCAAGTATCTAACTTTAAAATGAAATCACATGAATTGGGGGGTGTTACATTTGTAAATGGGAAATATAAATATGTATTAAATGCTATCAACTTGAATTTTATTAAAGAGGATCTATTTTCATCCCTCACATACATAAACTCTTCAATTTGGTAGTGAAGCAAGGCTTTCTTAACCCTAGACACAAAGCTTCATTACACCTATATTTAAAAGTAGATAAAAAAAATTCCTTCTAATTGTGAAAATTATGATTAGCCACATTTTAGCTAAGTCGTACAAATTTATTTTGGAAAAATATTAGTCTATGGTTAGAAAGTCATGATAAAAAAAATTAAATGCCAAGCCAAATTTAAGATATGTCATTCCACTATGAACCATCACACAACATTTTGTCACCGTCCCTACAATCCCCACCTCGCCCATTGGAGGGTCATTTCTCGTGATCAATAAGTAGTGGCATGCCTCAAATACCATCATCGCATCCCTTACATGAGAACAATATCTTTTTTGTTTGGCTCATGGGGTGTTTGTACTAACTGCTTTTGTTTATATACATTTATCTGACCCTATCGAACCCAAAGAATCCTCAAATATGTCGAATTTATAGTTTTCCTTGAGCAAGTGGAATTTTATCTCTTGCTCCTGATAGATCCTATCACTACCCAAGACTTAGACAAAAATATAATTATGGATTCTATACTTAGTCCTCCTTGTAGTGATTTGGTTTCCATCGAAAGATTGGTGAACAATTATGGCTCTCTTTGTAAATCCACCTTGGATCGATCTATTAGAACTATGGGGCTAATGGCTAAACCTAGACAATACTACACCTACTTACACTTACATTCCTATTTTACCAATGATGGATGTTAGTTCCTCTTTTCCCCTCTCGCATCCGAAGTTTCGTTGATATGTCATCATTAAGCACCCATTAAACGTAGAGCTACACCTCAATCGACACCTCTCACATATTCTTTGGGACATTTGACTCGATATCTTATATGGATATTACAAATTTTCCTAGTGTTCCTATGCCTACTTCTTCATCTTCACCATCTATGGTAGTTAACTCTAGTTATCCTATAGATCAATTATTTTTACTCCAAGTATTTCCTAACCTACTATTCCTAATCCTTAGAATTAGTATATGGGGGGACCTCACTGTTGTTCAAGGTGATCATCCTCCTATATCATATTTAGTCAAATTTAGAATCCTTTCTTATCCTCCATTTTTCTTTCAAATTTGGAGAAGTAATCACCCCATTCATCATGATCCTTGGTGGCCACCCATACCTTCCAAGTTTCCTTCCAATATCCCCAAATTTGAAGGGAATTCTAGAGAAAATCCATTAATGTGCATTACCACCTCATCTCGTGGTGGTCATAAAATTATTTCGTGGATGATTCCATTAAACTACATCCTGCTCTAATGCACCTTAACTAGAGATGAGATGCTAAATGTATATTGAATTAGACAAAAAATAGTACATTAATTTTTCGTCATTAGCCCAAACTCCTTTTAACTCATTTTTAGTTACCGATGAGGTATGGCATCGATTTTGATCTCTTTTCTAATTTAAAACAAGATGATGCCATACTAATTTCTAATCACATCCATGACTGTGATGTCGCAAGGGGTTAATACAAACCAAACTCCCGATGATATCTTATGTAAATGGTTCATTCGATCATTATGTGCTTAGATAGTCAAGGATGTGTCCATGTTAAGGGGATGTTGTTGAGGAACAAGCCATATTTGCTTCTCAAAAACCTTATTTGATATATTTTAAAAAACCAAGTACAAATTGTAGTAATCCTAGAATCATGCTTTACATAAGGTAAAATTGGGGAACTCATGACTTGTACTATAGATAAAAAAACATTTACTCCTACCTCAAAAAATATATGATAAAAATTGACAAACTACATAAGCTTGCTTATGGGGATATAATCCTCTTACCTTCCATAGATAATGAAAATGATTGTTCCAAGTCTCATGTTGCCTCTCATGTTATTTTATAAACCTGGATTGGAAAGAAAAATAGGAGGGTAGAAATGTAAGAAATATAGAACATAATTGATTTAACAAATTTCAAATCGGATTTTACTCTCAAGTACCTAATCTCTACAAAGGTTCGACCTGAAACATAGTTTTTCCTTAGGTTTCTCCACCGGTTCTATGTCCAACTTGATAACCTATACCAATATCCTCTTTTCATTTTTTATATCCCTCTTGGATAACCATAATATCTTGAAATGGAGCTGAAGCACCAAATATAGTATTGTAAATCCTGCTAAGTTAGATGAGGATTACATATGGTCTTCAATGAGCATTTGGACTCTTTAGATATATATCTAAAGAGTCAAAAAGCTCATTCAAGACCATATGTAATACATAGCCTCCTCATCTAATATATAAAACTTTAATCCATGTGCTTAACCTTAACATTGACACAAATGGAATACAATTTTACTCACTGCTTTATGATAGAAAAATATGCAGATGAATATTGCCCACATATCCTAAGTCAAAAGGGATAGATTAAAAAGGGATGCTCCGGTCATCTATAAAAGATAAATTAAAGAAGCATGACATATTAAAGTAATGTAAATTAGATATGCGTACCAATTATGTTCATATAACACAACAAATAGATGATTCAATACAAATGTCACATAGAAGTCATATTTATCTCATGGGCCTTCAACTTAAGTTATATATCTAGCATAATACATTAAGCTATAGGAGATAAATCAAGAAGCATTTGAATGTAAATTAGAAATGTGTAATAATTATGTCCTCATTTAATATGTACAATATGTTTGGTTGAATCCACATGAAAAACAAGACTCCCAACCGTGAGAAGAGGAAATTACATCCTATTTCTCCCCCCTAGCATAATTACCAGTACAGTTATAATTTAACAGCCCCAAACTGGATTTTACTCTCAGGTACTAGAACCTCTACAAAGGTTCGACCTGGAAACATAGTTTTTCCTTAGGTTTCTCCATTGGTTCTATGTCCAACTTGGATAACCTACAATTCAATATCCTTCTTTTCATTTTTTATATCCCCTCTTGGATAACCATAATATCTTGAAATGGAGCTAGCCAACTCAAATATAGTATTGCAAATCCCTGGCTAAGTTAGATGAGGATTACATATGGTCTTCAATGAGCATTTGGACTCTTTAGATATATATCTAAAGAGTCCAAAAGCTCATTCAATACCATATGTAATACATAGCCTCCTCATCTAATATATAAAACTTTAATCCATGTGCTTAACCTTAACATTGACACAAATGGAATACAATTTTACTCACTGCTTTATGATAGAAAAATATGCAGATGGATATTGCCCACATATTCGAAGTCAAAAGGGATAGATTAAAAAGTGATGCTCCGGTCATCCATAAAATATAAATTAAAGAAGCATGACATATTAAAGTAATGTAAATTAGATATGCGTACCAATTATGTTCATATAACACAACAAATAGATGATTCAATACAAATGTCACATAGAAGTCATATTTATCTTATGGGCCTTCAACTTAAATTATATATCTAGCATAATACATTAAGCTATAGGAGATAAATCAAAGAAGCATTTGAATGTAAATTAAACATGTGTAATAATTATGTCCTCATTTAATATGTACAATATGTTTGGTTGAATCCACATGAAAAACAAGACTCCCGACCGTGAGAAGAGGAAATTACATCCTATTTCTCCCCCCTAGCACAATTACCAGTACAGTTAGAATTTAACAGCCCCAAACTGGATTTTACTCTCAGGTACTGGAACCTCTACAAAGGTTCGACCTGGAAACATAGTTTTTCCTTAGGTTTCTCCACTAGTTCTATGTCTGACTTGGATAACCTACAACAACATCCTTATTTTCATTTTTTATATCCCCTCTTGGATAACCATAATATCTTGAAATGGAGCTAGCCAACTCAAATATAATATTGGAAATCCCTGGCTAAGTTAGATGAAGATTACATATGGTCTTGAATGAGTATTTGGACTCTTTAGATATATATCTAAAGAGTCCAAAAGCTCATTCAAGACCATATGTAATACATAGCCTCGTCATATAATATATAAAACTTTAATCCATGTGCTTAACCTTAACATTGACACAAATGGAATACAATTTTACTCACTGCTTTATGATAGAAAAATATGTAGATGAATATTGCCCACATATCCGAAGTCAAAAGGGATAGCTTAAAAAGGGATGCTCCGGTCATCTATAAAATATAATTAAAGAAGCATGACATATTAGTAATGTAAATTAGATATGCGTACCAATTATGTTCATATAACACAACAAATAGATGATTCAATACAAATGTCACATAGAAGTCATATTTATCTCATAGGCCTTCAACTTAAATTATATATCTAGCATTACATTAAGCTATAGGAGATAAATCAAAGAAGCAAATGAATGTAAATTAAACATGTGTAATAATTATATGTCCTTTCTAGTTCAATAAATAGATAATAATTTGGCTCAACTATGCCTTGTACATGTTTTCCTTTAAACCTTTACTTTCATAGCACATTTTCATCAAAAATTTTATTTGTCAATTTTTTATTATATATTATGTTTTTTAATTAATTAATAACGACCATTATTACCGAAAGGGATTTTACAAATTTATCTTTTATAAAATGAATTATGAGGGGCATATTGAGATGGTTATCTCACTTTTTACTGATTCTTCTAATATTCCTAGAATTTTATGAAAGAAAATATGAATTTGAAATGTTTGTATAAATTTAATGAGGATACATGAGTTGATTTGGAGAAGCCCATCATCACTTATGTCTAGATTGAGACAGGGCATCATCACAATAAAAAACCAAGTACAAATTGTAGTAATCCTAGAATCATGCTTTACATATAAGGTAAAATTGGGGAACTCGTGACTTGTACTATAGATAAAAAAACATTTACCCTTACCAAAAAATATATGATAAAAATTGACAAACTACATAAGTTTAAGCTTAAGCGTATATAATCCTTCTTGCCTTCCATATAGATAATGAAAATGATTGTTCCAAGTCTCATGTTTCTTCTCATGTTATTTTATAAACCTTGATTGGAAAGAAAAATAGGAGGGTAGAAATGTAAGAAATATAAAACATAATGAAACACAACATAAGAAATAGAGAACATAATGAAACAAACACATACATATATCTCTAGACAATCAATACAATTATTTTCCTATGAATCCTTATGGGAGACAAGAAACCCTAAAAAGTAATGATGCTCTAGACTCCTTTTTCCCTAGGAAATCCTTATGGGAGAAAAACAACACTAAAATGTAAACATGCTCTAGAGTTAGCCACTGAATTTTAGCGTGTAAGGTTGCTATAAAAACTTAACTTCATACATTTTTCTCTCTAACTTCACACTCCTAGTTGTATTTTCAACTATGGAACAAAATACAATAACACAAAATGGAACTCTTATTCCTCCTAGTGGCCAAGTATTTAACATAGCGTGATAGCCAATTAGGTGTAATATTTGACTCTGTCAACCATTAACGAGGTTTGTGATTTTAGACCTTTTAGAGTCTTGTTAAAATTCCACATGTACCTAGCTTGCCATGCATGAGTAATGGGGCTAAAATGTCATTCTCTCGTACCATGACCTGGTCAACATGATAGGTCAACTTACTAAAGGCATAAATTTTGAATGAACTTCATTTGATGTTTTTCTTGCACCATTGGATATTTCTTTAAGTGTAGAATAATGGTCAAGATTTCGGCACAAGGGATAATCGTTTGACCCCCAGAAATGTCATTTTATACCTCAAAATGACTCCAAAAGGTTTTAGACCCCAATTCTCCACCCACCATTAAAATGACCCTACAAGTTGATTCTTTCAGTTTTTTCACTCTATAAGCATCAAAATATAATATGACAAATAATATAATTATCCAATCTTATAATATTTGAAACCTAATGTCTTTCCCATACCAAAGTATGTTCTTTTAAAACATGTTTTCTTGGTGATATGGGTGATTTAGAAATGATTGGGAGAGAGAAATTCCTCATTTAATATGTACAATATGTTTGGTTCATGCCACTAAGCCAAGAATTTTAAATTCAACTGACTTTTAATATAACCAACTAAATCCTGCAAAAAAAGAATAAAAAAATTTATGTTAGGGTTGTGGATTCGGGGATTGAAACAACACACCATGATATTTCAAATTTAAAAATGATGGTTTGAGTCCTAGGTAGCTTAGAATCCTATTTGTTTTCAAAATAAGGATGCACTCCAATTTGATTCTCATGATTAGGTTGTAATCATGAGGCTCTCGCTCAAGAGTGGACCTTCCCAAAATCGTGTGACGTCTTGTCACAAACAAAAACCATCAAACTGAAAACACATCATGCAAGAAACATAGCTCGCTGACATATCATTTTTCTCCTTCAAATAAAAAAAATTCACATCATGTGAATATCTCCATGTACTCTTACATATTGGTGTACAAAACCATCAACCAAACACAAGTCGAAAAAACATGCCTCTTCAAACAACTGACTCTCAAGTCAAATAATAGAGCTCATGTACAAATTTCCTTCCTATATTCTTTATCAACCTCTTCTAGTGATTCTTGAAACGTGTGAGAAGAGATTCATGGTCACTGAGTTGAGCAAGAGAAATATTTTGGTATGACAACATTACTTGTGATAGGTCTAGCTAGCAGGCTACCAAATTACATGTTAATGGCATTCAAAATGCGAAAATTCCCATTTCACTTGGAAATAAGATGGTAGAGAAAGGTATAGATGAAAGGAGATATCCATTTATGGTAAAGAAATCAAATAGTTCTATCAATTCCACCTTGCAACTCTAAGAGACATTGAATTAAATTTCATCTCAAGACAGGGCTTTGAGAGGACACTCTCAAAGCCAACCTTCGTTATGGCTTTGAAACACATGGTAAGTATCAAGACTTAGCAACTTTATTTGCATAATTTTTTCTAGCATGGAACTTAATGTCATAGCCTTATTTTGCCTAAATGAATGAAAATTTCCTTGCCATTTGGCTTGTGACATTCATAATTCATGCTCATGGAACATGATTGTGTTGCAATTGTGATAACATTTGTTGTATGCAGAAGCTAATAAAAAATGATTGAAAATGACATTTTTGCTCTGTTTTTTTGAAGATTTAAGGAAAATTACACTAAGTAGCTTCCAACCTCATATGACCATCATGTCAAACTCATCTTAGGATATTTTCCAAGTAAGAGCCACTTAAGCAAGAAATCTAGTATACATGACTCCAATTTCAATTAGCAGCAATGACAGTTCTAAGTATGGTGCAAACATTGCTCTAGATCCTCAATGGGGCATGTTTGATGACAATAATTTGGGGAGTGAGAGAGGGAGATGGTAGGAGAAAAAAATCAAGGAATCCTCGGGAAATGAAAAATATATAACTAATAAGGTGGAAGAAATTTTTAACCTAAGAGAGAAACCTGTGAGGAAATGTGTGAAGTTGGTATTACACACCCAATTGGACAACCTCGAGGAGAAAACATTTCTCCCACTTTATTTGTTGGCATAACCTAGTAAGTGTTATTCACTAGCATGTATTTTGTAAAGGCCTTTCAACCTAGTTCCCATTCAACTCTATCCACCAGGTTGTAGAGGATTCCAAGCCTAATTTCATAAAAAGTAAGTTGGGGATGATCACATTGACTTGCTTGATGACATGTCTATGAAGATTAACTACCTTGAACTATTTTTTTGCGTAGGGAAAGAGACACATTCCCATGTCCGAGCATGAAAACGTTCTTTGATATTGTTAATGCCTCTAGTGTTTACTTCTACAAGTTCTATAGGCAGAGTCTGTAAAGGGCCAGGTAGCCTCTGGATCTCATCTTTTATGAAAGGTGACATATCTAGTAAATGCCCCTAGAGTCAATCTTTGGAATGGATCTAAATAGAAGTTCTTCATTTTAATATCCGTAAAACACAACAACTTTAAGGTAAACTATGTACATGTGTCATTTCTTCCACAAACTAAAGTGTATAAGTAGTAAATTTTATACCAAGTGTGCTCCCACCATGTAAAGCGCAATTTGGTTAACTTATCATTTTTATAATATCTTTTTCGATTAAATTTAGTTTCACACATGATCAATTATTGCTTTGAAAGTTGTGTTCTACATAATTTGTGTACACTAAATTACAAATTGATTTTTTCAAATCTATTTTGTGAATGTCGACCAATAGATATATATCATGGAGGATGAAAGACGAAGATCAGTCGAATCCCATATGGAGGTTCAAGGATCAGAGGATGTTCACGGTATTTAAATATAATCTTAAATCTCCATACATGTGTGTACATATGGAATTGATTTTTTTATTAACTTTGTGAGTGAAATTAGTTGTTAATAAGTTTCATATTTTAATTTTTAGGAGGCAAGAGGAGAAGGTTTTCTACTCCATCCATGGCGTGTGTCCAAGGTTCAACCGGTCGAGGTATGAGTGGTAGTAGGTTGCGGGAAGGGGGTGATATTTATTCCCCCGAAGGCCAATCAACAGCTGCTGGTTCTCAATAGGGTCATTGTGGGTCTGGTTCTCAATAGCATCATTCTGGGGTTGGTTCTCAGCAGGGTCATGTTGGAGATGATGTTAACCAACAACATCAAGGTTGACATCAATTTCAATATTTTTTCATTAAATTTGTGCAACAGTTTTTACACGTGTTTTTTCTAATATACGAAATTATATATATATTGATGCATAGGCTGAAAATGTTCGAGCCAGTGGTCAAAATAGACGCAGGGCAGCGCACTACATTCAAGAAGAAGGCTGTCAACCCAGCACAACTTATACAGCTGAGATTACTGATATACCATGGGAAACGAACATGGCGGAATGCACCTTACAAAGGTGTCAAAGCCTTCATGCAAAATTGCAAAGAGATCTCGAGGCTTTGTCTCTACCTGCTGAGAGTAGACAAAGCCTCGAAATAGTTACACATTCATTGGGTGAAATGGTAAATGTGTACAAAAATCTGGGGCCAATGACTGATTCGTTTGTAGAACTGATGAGAAAGAGAAAAGAAACAGTGATAGGTCCTGATAAATGGAAGGACATAAAACAAAGAGTTACAAGAGCAGAGGCCAAGTCAATGTTTAATTATAAGGAAGGGCCAAAAATAAAAATGTTGAAGGTGCAGTATTTCAAGCACCTAGATAAAGCTGCTTATTTGTATGATCGACATCTTGCGGCCTTTGGAAGGCTTCCATGGAACGATGAGGTTCCTGTTTATTTCGCACATATGTTTTATGCAGAATTTTTTTTGGGTATGAAACCCGACTACAATGACCTTCCTTCAGAATTTTTTGGCCTAGGGAGAGGTCGATTATATCAACGTAAGGGCGCTAAGCGAGATGTGGAGTTGCCTCGCCCTGAGCTGCCATTGGTGAGTCGACCGTTTCGAGTCGAAACCCTGCGATCAGAGATGGATGTGACTTCTCAAATAAGTCGAGAAGCAAGAGATGTTATGATCGACAATGTTCATAGCAGATTGAGTGGAGTCGATCTTTGTTTAAATCGACAAAGAGCACGTGAAAATGCACGTGCCAATTTTGTTTATCGTACAGATGAGGAGATTTACAACATGAATGTTGAAGATCTTCGAACATATGCAATAAATTGTCGCAATGGTCTGCAAGACCTAATTTTTCATGAGGAAGAGGGCACCAAAACGGTATGTGTTAGTGACCTTAGGGTTTGAAATTATATTTACATATACATGTGTACAATTTGTAATAAATACATGTGTATGTACATGTATACATTTATTTGTATGTGTACATTAATCTAACAAAAATGTATGATTATATGCTAAAACACCATTTGCAGTTCTCAGGCATGATGTGTGATGAAAATGTTAATATTACGTTCGAGACCTCCAGTTCAAACGATGTAGATGGGTCTGACCATCATGATATGTTGGCACATGTATGTTAGTGTTTTTTAAGTGACTCTAAAATAAATAATTGTTGCCACACATGTACATGTATGTATATATATAATTTGATAAAATGTTTTAACAGGTACCGATTCCATCTGATGTTTTTGGGATGGTGGTACCTTCTTCTTCCTTATGAGATATACCTTCTACTTCATTGGGAGATGTGCCACAAGTATGGAAAATTTTTCACAAGTTCAAAATTTATTTTTAAAAGTTATATATATATATATATATATATATTCTCTAGCTCAAAAAGTTCCATTAAAAATTGAGATATATAGAGAGAGAGATCTATATTTTGAGTTATTTAATTTTTTTTGAATTTAGGTTCCTATAGAAGATTTTTTGAATCCGGGGACTCTAGCGATGGATATATATATATATATATATATATATATATATATTCTACCTCAAAAAGTTCCATTAAAAATTGAGATATATAGAGAGAGATCTATATTTTGAGTTATTTAAAAAATTTTGAATTTAGGTTCCTATAGAAGATTTTTTAATCCGGGGACTCTAGCGACGGAGATAGGAACATCCACAGCATTTGAACAAGTTGTCTTTAGTTCCTTTTTTTAATATTATTGAAAATAAGTTTATATATGTACACGTGCATTTTCATTTGAAAGTTTTTAATTTATATAAATTATTTATATATATATATATATATTTATATTTAACTGTACATGTATATTGTACAGTTTACCACTGCAGATGTTTCTATGGTAGAACCTGTTCATCAAATGGAGAGGGAACCTTACGAGGTATTGCATGATTTTTTTGTTATATTTTGTTTTTTACATGAAGTTCTAGATATATATATTCTCATTCATTTTTAAAACTTCAAATTTTAGTGTTCAAGTGCATGTGCATTGTGTATGTAGGTTTCCTATTCACAGGATAGGGCGCGAACTGAGACTCAGACGCTAGATCCTCCATTTGATAGACATGATTTACAGTGAATTTAGATGGTTTTAAAATTTGTTAACTTGATACAGTTTGATACTCAAGTGAGATTTACAATTTTTGGACATATTTTATTACATTGTTATTATATAATTTGTTTTATTTAATTTTTGGATGGTTTTAGTACTTTTGGCATGTGAATGTGAAGTAATGTTGTCATCTGAACTACATATGGCATGTGATATTTAATGTTAAATGTTTTTGTTGGATATTTGAATTATAATTGGCATGGCATGTGAAGTTTTTAAAACTCAAGTTTTGGATGGTTTCAATACATTTTGCATGTGATATTTAATGAAATTTAAATGTTTAATGTTTTAATGTTGCAAAATATATAATCAAAATGGTTTTAAAACTTAAAGTTTTGGATGGTTTCAACCTACATTTGCACATGTGGTAAATTGAAATGTTACTTGTAACAAGAAAATCCCCATTGATTTCATTGTATATGTTGATTTCTGATTTGATATAATTTCATGTATGATGGTACATTACTTGTAAAGTCATTGGATTAATAGTGTTCATCGATTTTGAGTGTAAGCATAAAAAATTATTGACAATGTAGAACGATTTTTGTGTTATAATAATTAAACCTAATAATATTGGAGAGCAAGAGAGACTTGAGGTATGGTGTTTACTACAAGAGTTCGAGCTAAATATTTAAATGGTTTATGATTTATCATTTTTACTTTCTTTTTAATATAATCGATACGGAAAGATGACAAAACTAATAAGGGTGACAATAAGAATAGAAGAAGAAAATAGTTTAAGATTGATCACAATAAATGCTATTTGTAATTGATTACATTCTAATTATTCACATTCTATCATTCAATATTATTACATTGTCACTTTGCATTCAAAATTTTATTTGATCATTTTCCATTATTAAAGTTATTCTACAATATTTATCATCTCAACAAATTGAGGTAACTAAGAAAATTTAAAATTAAAATGACTTGATAAATCTCAAACATATTTAACATATTTAAAATGGTTATATTAATATTAGATGTATTTACATATTATTGATAAAATTAATCATATGTTTCTCATATTATCGATAGTTTTTCCTTGGTTGCACACAACTAAAGACAACTTAGATCCATCTTAACTACGGATCTATCAAGTGCCGAGAGGGATCAAATCTCTCGAGGTGCAAACCTTTCCTCAAGTTTTGCACTCAAAAAATAGGTTTGCACCTCCAGATATTTGATCCCTCTCGGCACTTGATAGATCCATAGTTATGATGGATCTAGGAAAATAACTTTCTAAAAATAATTAAGGGAAAAGCAACATAGGGAACAATTAGGAGTAGATTTAGGGCATAGGGAACAAATAGCAGTAAATTTAGGAACATGTGATAGTTGGGTGAGATAAAATCATATATTTTAATAAAATAATGGGAATTTGTAGGAGAGACAAATAGTGGATATGACATGTATTTTGGTGAATAATCAAATTTATGGAATTAAACAATTAATTATTTTTGTATGTGAAAACAAGATTCACACTTAATCCTCACCTAAAAGACTAAATTAAACACATTATTATTAAGGGGACGAGGAGCTTTCTAGGTTTTGAGATCCCCATTGTTAGATGAGTGTCGTAATGGCATTCCAAGTATTTTTGTGAGAACTTATGATATTGTGATATTCTAATTACGAAATAGTGATCTTGAGTACACGCTGGATAATGTAGTAGATAGGAACTTTTTGATAAGGGGAGATAAGGGATGTGACCAAATTCCTATCAGTGAAATTTTTTTTTTTCACCTTCCTATAATGCCATTGTAGCTTTGGGGGCCAAAGGTAAGAAGAGTACCTTGGAATTTCTTGGGTGAAAAACCAAGTGGGTCACCAACTTTGGTCTAGTGCATTGGAATTCGTTAAAGAATTGGTCATTGGAGCTGCTTCAAGCTAGGAGTGAGCATCATCACCAACCTACATTGAATATTTTACACTCCCTAGGGTGAATGATACTTTAAATTTATTGACAGTCCAAGACTTTCGAATTTTTCCGAATGCCAAATGATCTTACAAAGCTAGTATTTATAATATCCTAGTAGGTCATTCGGTGACAACTTTTACCGGAAACTTGAAACAAAGAGAATCTATCCTTGGCTAGGACATCATGTAAGATGTCCGCCATAAACAGTAAAATTGTACTTAAACGCTGAGATTCGGGCAAGTGGGGACAACCACTTGTTATCTCGTCCCTTGGAGGCTAGGCCATATGGGGACCGAATCTGACCTTACAAAATAAAGTGAAATAATTTGTACCATATGGTCGGTTACTGATATACAAGAACAATTAATATACAAGAATAATTAATTTCATTCTAGAATATATATATATATATATATATATATATATCCAATACATATAACATTTTTCATCAATGCACATGTATAGAAAAACTACTTTCAGTTGATACTAGAGCACGTGCTTGTACCCGAACAATTTGTAACATGTGCAAACCACAAATAACATAAGCAGCTCAATTTTTAGTTGAGTATTGGAAGTTCTAAAACATATTTAATCCAAAGATAATAAATTGTTGGACACTTCACTCAAAAAAATTCTAATGGAATTCCATCTTCAATAATCCGTTCATGATCGGATTTTAACATTTTCCATTTCTTAATTTTTGATTTTTTCTTTGATTGAACTTCTATCAACTTTATGCGTGTTGCACACACCAAGTGACTATATTGACAACTTATGGAATCAGGTTCATAGTCTTCAAAGTAAAAAAAGTCTCCACTTTGATGAGTTTGTCTGAAAAAAATAACCTTTCAGTATAATAGACCCTCTGTCATACTGAAATCCGTGATCATTATAGTCTTGTAATAATTTCATTTTTCGTTCAGTGCAACGCATCAAATAATACTTCACATTTTCATCATTGTTAATAGGTGCAATCACAGCAAAAACATCTCCTGCACAATAAAATAAAAATTTAACATTTAATTATGCATATTTAAATTTATTTCTAGATCTTTAAATCATTAGAAAGTAATTCAAATGTTACCTTCTCTAACAAGATCAGAAACTCGATCACCATTAGATGATATTGTAGTTTCCTCTGATTGCATTTATTAAAACATTGCAACATACATTTTTCCCTTTGTATTTAGCTCTGTATGTTTCCAATCGTTCACATACATTTTGTTTTCACAAACGTCATTGGATTTTGTGTTGTCTATGCAAACATCACAAAAACAAGAATATTTTATTTTATCCAATGCAAACACATTTGTGGACAACTTTGTTTGAATTGAATGCAATTTTTGAGTCCCTTTTATTGTTTCAACATCATTTCCAATTGATCTATTTACGTCTCCGATTCCAATATGCCAGAAAAACCTTTATATGGAAAATTAGAAAAAGAATTTGTAAATATGATATCAAAATACAATTAAAAATAATCATTGCATGATAGATGTACAATGTTTAAAATTAGATTTCCAATATAAATTAAATTGAATGTACCTTCGCACTTCTCTTGATGGGTTTTTCTCATGTCTTAGAGCAGCGATGCACCATTGAACAACCTCTTCAGCGTTCACAAGTCGGTGTGCAGAGTGGTTCATTTGATATCTTCGAAGTACTCATTTTATGCATGCTCCTGCACCGTCATGTTCTCCTTTTCCATGGCCAGTCTCGAAGAAATTCCAACAATGTTTAATGCAGGTTTTCTTATGAAGACAACACAACCAAAAGAATGATCTTGCATATTTGAATTGACCTGCGCATCCGTCTGACCATATCCAATGTTCATTGAATGTTATTCCACGATTTTTCAATGAATCATAAATTTTTCCAAAACAATGTTGGACAAAACATGTATCATGTGTACGATCGTCACTGATATAAAAGTGATATTCTTTAATGATATGTCGATTTTCACTCGTGCTTTCTATATGATCGACATTTTGTTCAGAATGTCTATATAGAATATGGACGAGCATGGAGACTTGGTCAGAATGATAGTATTCACTCTGAATTTCTTTTTGTGGAACAAATGTGTAGTTTTCTGCAAAATCAATCACTGACAAAATGGTCCCCGGTGGAAAAAATTCACGAGATTTTTTGAATTGCAAGTCTTGCCATCGAGCTCTATGGGAATGCTTGGTGTATTTGTAAATTTCTGCCTCAAACTTTCTCAAAAAGTCTATCAGAAAAATTTTGTCTTCTCGTAATTCGATTCTTTTAACACTATTTGCACCTTGAATCGATGAACCGATATATTCATATCTCTTCCATTTCACTTTCATGTTGGACAATGATTGATCATTTATATCAATACGATATTTTTTTTGAAATTTAGTCAAATTTCCACAATCATCGCATTTTTTTACCACCAACACATTTCTTTTTGTAAAATAGTTCATCGCTTTCTCTTTCACATAGAATTTGAGATATGAATTCACGGATAGTGGAAGGAGGAGGTGAATCCTTCCATAATGCTCTACCGAAATCAAGGAATGTGTCATAATATAACTCAAATTCCACATGATAACGGCAACAACAAGTGTCGCGTACGGTGATAGGTTTTACATACCATGGTTTTTGTTGAACAAAAGCACCGAGTGAAACATGAATTTGACGATTCTCTTTTTTGAACTTGTTGAATAACTCTATCTGAGTGGTTTCCAAGAGATGTTTTTCATGTTCTTCGTACTGATTTCGTGCTATTCTTTTTCGCATCACATGTCTTACAGTTGGTGAAACACGCGAATTGTTCTTCCAATATTCATATATTATTTTTTTAACATTTTCTCCAAGTATATCTTTGTATGGTTGCCTACAAATAGCTCTCCAACAAGCGAGTTCATCATTTACATCTATTTGTAGTCGAAATTTTCGATGTTTGTGCAAAGTTTTTCGCGAGGTTCCCAGTGCTCGTGCCATAGATGTTATCAAACGATTCTCTTGAGTACTTGGTGAAACCATTGCCATCTATATTCCTCTACGTACATTTGAAACATCTTTATCTCTAGATCTCTTAATTGACTTTATAGCACTACTCATATTTTTTATCACCTCTTCCTTCATTTTTTTATCTTTGGTTGATTTTCGAATACCCAATAGTGTCGTCGCTTCTTTTAATTTCTTTGATGATAGGAGACCTTTCAACATTTGAGCCTAAATTGTCACTCGCTCATTTAAGAAATGCTTTTCAAAAATGCGGTCAACACGATATCGAATAACATGGTCAGGTTTTTTATCTCCATATGTGTGAGTGTCAACATTTTCTAACATCTCATTATCGATAGTGATTTCATCTGTACATATTCGAAAAAATAGTACATATTCAATAAATCACTAAATTAATAAATATGTCAATAAATATTAGAAAAATTTTAAATATATCAATAGATCATAATATATACATTTACATACCCGCTTCAATTTCTGCTTGAGGTTGATTTTCTTCTTCAATATTTTGAGGAGTATCTTTGTCTGTTTACATTAAACAAAATATTTTTCAAACTAGTTCATCAAATAAAAATTAAGCTTCACATTTTACATTGGGAAAACTTTAAAAATATATTAATAGATCATAATATTTACATTTACATACCTGCTTCAATTTCTACTTGAGGTTGATTTTCTTCTTCAATATTTTGAGGAATATCTCTGTCTGTTTACATCAAACAAAATATTTTTCAAACTAGTTCATCAAATAAAATTTAAGCTTCACATTTTACATTAGGAAAATTTTAAATATATATCAATAGATCATAATATTTACATTTACATACCTGCTTCAATTTCTTCTTGAGGTTGATTTTCCTCTTCAATATTTGAGAGGGCTTCTAACTTTCTTTTGCGAGATTGTCTAGTCTCTTCTCTACGTGTCTCAGGGTCTCTTTTTCGATCATATTTTATCGCACAAGTTCTTCGATTTCCCATGATAATAGGGTATGAAGTTCAAAAAAATTCCTTCAAAAAATTGGACAATAACTCAATTACAAAAAATATCACAAAAGATTTAATTTAAAAAAATTCAGTGTAAATTTTTTGCAAAAAATACATATTCCAATTCAAAACATTTACTTTAAAAAATTTGAGAGAAAAATGTCTTATAAAAATGAAACGAAGCTCAAAAGATTTACTTCAACTCAAAACACGTACATACCTCCAAGAAATTTTTTACAATTTTTGCCAAAATCACGCCGCCTCTAAGAAATGTCCTCCAAAAAAATTCTTTAAACCCAAAATTGTAAAATCAACCAAGAAATGCTCTTAAATCCAAACTTTGAAGAAATTTTTTTGAACCCAAACCAAGATCTTTGTAAAATGAGAAGAAGTGTTCGAAATGTGCGAAAATTGTGAATCATTTCACGCCAATTTATATTGATGCGAAATGTGTTTTTGTAGGGGGCTCTGCAAAACTCTCCGGCCGACGGAGAGTTACACAATAGTTCGGCCGAATTTTTGATCAAAAGTTCGGCCGATCTAGTAAGACGTTAGATTTAGCGGGTCTTAAGTGGAAAACATAGTTCGGCCGAACTTTATTAAAAGTTCGACCGAACTAACGCGTCATCAATTACGCAAAAACCAGGTTCTGAATATGGTTCTGCAACTTTGGACTGATTAAACTCCATGAAAGGTTGTTAATTAACTGTCGGAACCAAGACAAGCATTTTCAGAAGTGAATCTACTTTCAGGAAATATAACTTTTATGGAATTTCATAAACGTTTAATAATTTTAATTATTTTTCTAATAAAATGGGTGCAAACAATTTCTGAGGGTCATTGTGATTCAGTGAAATCAAAATTTTGTATCTCCCAAAATACATTGTAAAAAAAATTGAAAAAATTATGGGGCATTACATTGGTCCGTCGTCTCTAATAGGTAGCTTTTATATTTTTAGTTTATAACTTATATGTTAAGAAATTTCTTGCGACGCAAAACATATCCAAAATACACATTTTTTCATATTGGACCAGTTCAAAAAATTCTAGTAATTATGATATGCATCCATTGGCTTTGTAAATATGGCGAAAAAAAAGTAGACTTTGTCTAGATTGTTGTAACACATTTTGTTTTTTCAAAAACACAAATTTTCAATGAATACAACATTGCGTCATAACATGACTTCTTATGAATCCTTTGATTGTTAAGAAACACACACTGAAAAAAACACTAAGTTAACATATCAAATCTGCATAAAAAAATTTCAAAAAATAAGTAATAGAAAGCTAACAAAATTTCTCACAACTTTTATTTTTATCACAAAATGAAATTCTACACATAAAAATTGTTATAGTTTGCAGAAAGTTGAAGAACCGAAAAAAAAGAAAATTTTTTCTCAAAAAAGGGAAAAAAGTGTAACCCAGCTTCACATTTTCACCCAGCCTTACCTATTTTTGAAATTCTTGACGGAGATCCTTGATCCGTCTCGATGCAGCTCCTCAATGCTTGATAAGATCTACAATCACAGACATAAAATATATCAAAGTAATATGCAACATAATGATTCAAACAAGCTTAATGTAATGATAAAGGAGATTAGAAATTGATATCATAATAATGCGTAAATAAAAGTAACATAAATCGTTCATCATTTCAATATTACAATACAATGGAAAAAATGATTCATTTGTATTAATTTAGAGATAAATAAGAGCCTTACAACCATTTCCTTGATGCCATGAGGTTCCTCCCAAATGCCTCCAACCCTCTCCTTGGATGATAAGCTTCCAAAATCAAATTCAACAACATAGTACTAACTTTTATGAACTCCCCTAACCCTCTACCCTCTACTCAATTTATAGGCCAAGTAGAGGAAGTTTTAGATCCACAAAAGAAGGATGAGATTCATTAATAGTGGGATTAGGGTTCCTTGATGAAAGTGAATTAGCTCCATGTTGTGAGGGGTAAGGCACAAATAGATATGACCAAGAAGCTTCTAGTTGGGATATATTCGGACAACGAGGCTTCTATAACTTACCTGCTATTTTTACTTTTCATTGAGTCATGTCTGTGGTATACACTGGAAGATAAAGCACATTTCTGCATAAGTTTCAATGGAAGAAACTAGGAATGCGCGAAAACTAACTAGGAAAAGTGCACAGGTCATAATAATCAGGTTAAAAGGCCATGTTACCCAAAATTCATAATTTCTTCAAGGGCTTTAGTGTTTGAGTTGAAAGGGAGTGTTTTGAAGCATGTTTATGGATGGTGAGAGATCCATTCTAATTGTCAAGTGTGATGGTGACAAAATGACATGTAACAGATTTCCCCCTAAAGTGCGAAGTCTTAAAATTCATTTAAATATTAAAGAAATTTATCATGCCAAAGATTGGATCAGAGACAATGGTCGAAAACCTTCAACAATCATTCAAGGATTACAATGAAATATATATAATCATCACTGACGTAGGCTTTCCCATACTCAGAGTAAACTTAACTCAATGAACAAGTACATAAATAGCTTAGAATCATATCAATAGTAGACACACTATGGATGCAACCATCTCTTATGGTTTCGTCTACATAATCATGAATACATAACTCCTCACAACCTGGATGGATAAAACTGGATCCAGGAACTTGATCTCCATCTCTCAATTTGTAGTACGAATTTGACCATGTGAAAAAATGTGTTGAAGTTGAACATGGCAGATACCACTTGATTATCGGTCAATGATGTGAACCGTTAACAAGTGCGAGAGAAACCACCAATAATGACAATGGCTCTCAAGGTACTCTCAGTAAAATCAATGAAGTTCGATAAGGTGATATGAATTAGAACACTAATAGAATCACTCAATCAAAGGTCAATTATGAGAACTTGTCCTCGAAGGCAAGAAACCTACCATTAAGGCATGCATGCCTCATGGTACTGGAAAAGGTTTCTAGATCAACTTCCTAGATAGTGAGTTGAATTTTATAGGAAGCCATGCTGTCGTAGGAGGTCCTACGACATGAAACTTCATGTCATGTTTTGAAGACCTATTTGCAAGGACTGACTCAGGGACGACTGACGTGATTGAGGGTTAAATTTTGGAAAGGACTATGAACTGAGGTTTAATTTCTCTTGAACATAGGGTGACAATACAATTGAATTGGAAACATATGACTCAATGATAATATCCAAAACTAGTTGAATACTTTCAATGAGGTTTTAACTACAAGACAAATGGATTACCCAACCCGGACACATGTGTGACAGAGTGTCATGTTCAAGAGAGACACAGTGCCTTATAATGAATGCAAAAATCAATACCTTTGCCTGATTTCCCCCCACCATTACTAGAAAGTACCTATTTATTTTTGTCAATATTTAGGAGGATAACATTTTCTTGTTCTGTAAGCTGATCCTTTGGATGAGTCCTCCGAATTATTTTTTACGAACCCTAGGAAGGAGTGGTTCGGTCTCATCATGATTGAAGAGTCCAACACTATTCAAATTTTACGAGTCCAGTATAGGGTTAACTCGAATTCATTTTCTTATTTCAATAGTTTGAACATACACAAAAATAAAAATCATTCATTCCTTTCAACGTAGATTTTTAACGAACTTGGAGAAAGTAAAGCTCGGTTTTTTTTTTTCAGTTTTAAGGAGTCTCGTGAAAAACATAAGTAAACTCCATAGTGTTATTTTTCATAGATTTAGTCCCTCAAGCTCGAAAAAGGGTAAAATAATGAAAGAGAAAACTCTATTGACCATGCTTAGTCAACGTATACCTTTTTCGTAAATATTCTCGTTTGGTTCGGAAAACAGGTAAAATTATACTGAATAGATTATTGTTCATTTACTTTTATGAGTATGAATAGTCAAGTACTTGATGATATTTTCATTTTTAGAGAGTCTGAAAAGGGATTTAAAAGAGAACACGAGGGTTTCATTTTTTCATATTTTTGGAGAGCTCGAAAAAGTGATAAAATTTTGCTCACAGTAAAAATGGTCCATTTTTATGTTGTAACATATATTCTACACATTACACTCGATAAATTATCATAACTGCTCAAAACCATGGTAAAAACAAAAAAAAAATTGTTGACATAAAAACTTATTAAAATTGAAAAAGTAATTTTATTTTTACCATTTTGAGTGTTAACCAATTTGAGAGCAGAAAAGAGGGTTTTTACCACAAAACTTTAGAGTCTTATTCCAAGAAAACTGGTGGACCAATCCACGAATCGTTTTCTCTAGGTAAGATATATTTTCATTGTCTTTCTTTTCATCTTATTAATTTTTAATGTTAACCATGGGTTTGATTTTTTGGGGGAGTTCAAGTTTTGAAAATTCACCCACGAATGTGCGTGGTTTCCCCTTATCTGGACCGCGCACATCCGTAAGTTTTTACATGTTGAGAAACATGATTTGCATGGTTTCTCTACTGAGAAACTGCACAAATGCGCTCTTCTGTAAAGAAAAGTTGCACAAGGCACTAAGTATTTTCAAAAATAAATAAAAATGCCCCCCCAAAATTTACAAAATTATCTCCATCATTGTTCTAACATTCCTCAATTGTCATTTTCAGGACTTTTGAGCAATCATGTTGGAGTGGAGCAAGAGAGAACATGAAAACCATTATGCAGAAGCTATGGATGATCCATCAACTCTACAAGCTTTGAAAAATTGTGGCCTCTACAAATATTGGATTATTCTGGGAATGAAAGCTCATTTAGAGCTCATGACGTAGATTATGAGGACTTGGGATGTCCAGGAACAATGTTTCATGAATGGGGATCATCGCCTCACCATAGATGTTGATGATATGTAGTTCTTGATCTAGATCTCCTGTAGAGGGCTTGATATTTCTCTATTTGGCCAAAGACTAGCTGGAGAGACTATTGTTTCATATTTGAGGTGATATTGTGTTGATGGGGCTGAGCTCAAGGATGGTAGGATTGATAACAAAACCATGAATCGACTTTATTTGAGAACTATCTCTTTCAAAATCACCAAACTATGTGGAAGTGCAACACCTGATGTGGCCACAAAGGCACAGATGCAGATTGTAGTGGAGTGTTCACAGTCTATTGAGATTCAATAAGATGATGAGCCTAGTGAACATTAAGCACCTTCACTAGGTGGGGTACACAGGCTATTTTTAGGTGTATCGCTATTATTAGAATGGTGAGCATATTCTAAAATTAGCAGGATGCTGATTCTAGATGGTTGAGAAAATTATATCTTTGGATGAATTTCTATTTTTAGAAGATGGGTGAAGTCTATTTATAGATCGCTAATCTAAAAAAAAATGCATGTCGATTATTATTAGCCCTTAATAATAATTATACAATAAATAGTAAATTATTCGCTTGGAGCACTTTATTTCAGTGAATAGATGTGGCACTTCAGTGGGCTGAAGGAATTACACAATTCCTAGGGTAGTTGGTGAATCATGCATGGAGGACTTTGTTATAACTTATTGTGGCAAGTTGTAATAGAGTTGGAAGAGTAGTTATGTGAGTTGTTATTTATTTTAACTCACTTAAGTGAGTTAAACTCAGTTGTGTTAATTGTAACTAAATATACACTTGTGAAAGATGAGTGAATTAATTAGTTAATTAATTCACAAGTAGTGTCTTACTTGCAACTAAACAAATACAACAATTAACTACTTGCATGTCATATCCTGTGGAGACCCAGTGGAGAGATAGGTGAAAGGGTGAGATGGACTATCAGTTGTGACTATAGTGATGAATTCAATGTATCTACACAGACATTGGAGATGCCAATGAGGATTGCACAGTCAAGGCAAGGAAATATTGAATTCATTTAGGGATCTTCTTCAGCAGGGATTGCGCAGTGGAGGTAGGCTGCAAGGAGGCAAGAAATTGGTGCATAGATATGCATATTTCTGCATTACAGTGTGTGATGATTGTATATTTTATTGAGAGCTCTATGAGTTGAGCTTTGTATGAGATTTTTACATGTTCCATTGATATACATAATATATGATAGTTGGGGTTTTTAGCTTTAAGATTTCCTGGTAAAACATCTTGTTATGTGCGCTTGATTTTGTTTCATATGTGTTTTTCAATTGGCGATTTAATTTCTGCAAACAATTAAGAGGATGGATTTTGTATTTAACAGAAGATTAAATTTTTAGATCAGGAGAATCTGAAATACATTATTGTTTTTATAAATTTCTAAATGGTATCAGAGCAGTGTTAATCACTGGAGATTGCAATATTGAAGCGGTGCTAAGTTTTGTGCTAGTGGACAATTCGAATTTGCTGCAAGAATTTCTTGGTGCGACAGTTGAGTAAACATTGAAATGGATTTTAATGGGTTATGGTTGGAGTATGCACTCGAGGTCAGCTTTAAATACATAGCTCAGAAGGACAGGATGGAGGCGGTGCTTGAAGATAATGGTCTGAAGGAGTTCATCGATAGTTATCTTCCTAAGCCCACTTCGACAGATGCTACATTACTTGATGCCTGGAAAAAGAAAGTAGCGAAGACAACAAGAATTATGTTGGAAGGTGTGAAAGACCATATTGTGTCAAGCCTTCATGGGAAAGCCACTCCATTTGCATTGTGGAAGGCTTTGACATATCTTTTCCAAAGAAGCAATGACCATAGGAAGTTGGCGCTGAAAGATAAACTCAAAAAAATCAAAATGGAGAAGGGCGACAGTATTCCAAAGTATCTCATGAAGTTTGTCCAATGTAGGGATGAGATGGGGAGTGTGGGAATTACAGTTGCTAATGATGACTTGGTGAGCTTGGCTCTCCTTGGACTTCTGAAGAGTTGGCACAGTTATCAAGACTTTGTCATTGGGTGGGAGACACTACCAGATTAGGAGCAACTTTGGTCAGATCTAGTGTAGGAGGAGATAAGGTGGAGTACTAGGGATGGCTCTTCATCAAAACATGATGATGAAGAGGATTGTGCTTTGGATGCCAAATAAAGGAAAGGGAAGGGGAGGAAATCTCATCCAAAATCTGAGTCTAAAGGAAAGAAGCTGGATTTTTCCAAGGTGAAGTGTTTCCACTGTCACGAACATGGGCATCTCGCCACTAACTGTCCACAGAAAAAGAAGAACAAGAAGGCTGTTGGAGCTGCAGCTGGTGTGGCCCTTGTCTCACAATTTGAACTTGATTTATCCTTGATCACATGCTTGGTTTCAAGCACAATGGGATCTGTGTGGTATCTTGAGAGTGGTTCTTCCTTCCACATGATAGGAGATAAGGAGTTGTTTAGTGACTTGGAGGAGAAAGATCTCCAAATGCATATAGAGATGGGTGACAATGGTAGATACATTGTGACTGGCATTGGAACCATTACCTTTGAGAGGGATTCAGGTAAACCATTTCTGTTGAAGATTTTATGCATGTTCCTGGTTTGAAGAAGAACTTGGTCTCAGTCACAATGTTGGGGGACAGAGGTTATGACGTTGTTTTCAGCAAGGGAGAATATTTCCTATGACATAAAAAAATGGGTCAAACCAAGAGGATAGGGATTCAAGCCAAGAATATCTACAAGCTAGAGGTAGATGGCTGCATTGCAATGGTGGGCAAATAAAAAGAAGTGGTGAGCCGGGATGGGGGAAAATTATGGCATAGGAGATTGGGCCATCTTCACCATGGCACCCTGAAGATTTTGCAGTAGATTTCTACTAGACTTCCCAAGGGTACACTTGCGCAGTTAGATCAGTGCAAGGGATGTACTATGGGTAAGTTTGTGAAGACTACCTTTCATGAAAAGGATAATCGTGCTTCGATGATCTTGGAGAGAATTCACACAGACGTGTGTGGACCATTCTCGGTTGCTTCAACAAAAAAACAAAGGTATTATGTTAGTTTTGTTGATGACCATTCTTGTAGATGCTGGATCTTCTTCATGCAAAAGAAAGATCAAACATTCTCAAATTTCTGTGACTTTAAAGCATTGGTGGAGAAGGAGTCGGGGAAGCAAGTGAAGGCTCTATAGAGCGATAATGGTGGTGAATATATCTCAAACGAATTCGAAGACTTCTGTAGAAAAGAAGGAATTCAGAGAGAACTCATAGCGCCTCATAACCCACAGCATAATGGGTCACAGAGAGGAAGAACAGAATGATCATGGGTGCTACATGAGCTATGCTGCATGATGAGGGCCTGCCAATGCACTTGTGGGCGGAAGCACGCAACACTGCGGTTTATGTGCAAAATCGTTGTCCTCACAGAGTGCTTGGCATGAGTACACCTGAAGAAGATTTTGCTGGTAAGAAGTCGGATGTTTCTCATTTAAATATTTTTGGCTCATCTGTTTATGTTCATGTGACCAAGAACTCCAGGAATCATCTGGAGCTGAATGCAGAAATTTGGATATTTGTGGGGTACACAGAAACGCCCCATAATTATCGTGTGTATTTTCCAAATAGTCGGATGACTGTGGTGCGACGCGATATAAAATTGAATGAGGAGAAAGACATGAAGTTGTCGCTTGAGAGGGAGCTACACTTGCATGAAAATGAGGAATTACTTGTTCCCAAATATGAGCCTCTAGATGTGGATCAGCCATAGGAGGAGATTCATGGAGTGGAGGAGTCCACTCATGCAGAACCAAACATCAGAACAAGCAGAAAGCATACCACAGAAGCTGAGAGGCTGAAGCTTGATGCGACAGAGAATGTAGGAGTCCCTACCTCACAGCGCAAACAGAGATAGTCACCTGACCAATTCACTGGATACATGGCTCTCACGAGCAAGTGTATCGTGACAGAGCCATCTTCCTTTGAGGAAGCAGCGCAGGAGCCCACATGGGTAGATGCCATGGTGGAGGAGTATGAATCCATTGTCAGAAACAATGCTTTGGAGATTGTTCCAAGGTCGGTTGGTAAATTAGTGGTAGGTTCAAGATGGATCTACAAGGTAAAGCAAGCTGTTGATGGGAGCATCGAAAAGTATAAGGCAAGATTTGTCGCCCGGGCCTTCTCACATATCGAGGGGATTGATTATGAAGAAACCTTTGCACCTGTCGCATAGTATTCTTCCATAAGGACCATCCTTGCTCTCTCAGCACAGATGGGTCAGCACAATCATCAGATGGATGTGAAGATTGCGTTCCTTAATGGTATCATTGAGGAAGAAGTGTGCATTGAGCAACTTGAAGGATTTTAGATCTTCAGCAGTGAGTCACATGTATGGAGACTCAAAAGATCGATATATGGGCTAAAGCAAGAACCCCGTGCTTGGTACATTTGGATTGACAACTATTTCACTGGAATTGGCTTCACCAAGAGTGAGGAGGATACAAACCTATAGCAAATTGTGGTGGAGGGTAAGCTTTTAATAATTGTTCTTTATGTTGATGATTTAACATTGACTGGTCATGAGCAACTGATACACTCATGCAAGGAGGACCTTGCAAAGGAGTTTGAGATGAAGGATATGGGTCTCCTTCATTATTTCGTTGGATTGGAAATATGGAAGTGAGAAGGTGAACTATTTTTGTCTCAAGGAAAGTATGCTCGGGAGATACCTGGTAAGTTTCACATGGAGGATTGCAAACCCATGGATACTCCTCTTCCAGGAAATTGGAGGTAAGAGAATGCTACATCAGAAAAGGTAGTGGATGCCACTATTTATCGACAGTTGGTGGGTTTTCTCATGTATTTAGTTAATACAAGATCGAACATATGCTATGAGGTGAACTAGCTTAGTCAAGCGATGGTTAAGCCTACCAAGCTGTTTTGGAAGGCAGACAAGCATGTCTTGAGATATCTCAAGGGCACATCTAAGTATGGCTTATGCTACAGACACATGGATGAGGTGAAGTTGCATGGCTTCATGGATGCAGATTGGGCAGGTAGCCCAACGGACAGAAAGAACACATCAGGAAGGGTTTTCAGTATCGGATCTACAGTTGTTTCTTAGTACAACAGGAAACAACGATCTGTGGCACTCAGTTCAGTGGAAGCGGAATACATGACAACAAGTCAAGCTGCATGTGAGGCTATTTGGATGAGGAAGATCCTTTTTGCTTTGTTCGATTCTCATTTAGATCCTACAGTGATTCATTGTGATAATCAGAGTTGCATTAAACTCTCGATTAATACTGTGTTTCATGATAGATCTAAGCATATAGATATCCGGTATCATAATATCAGAGATTGTGTGTAGCGGAAGATCATGTTGCTTCAGTACATTCCAACGGAAGATCAGGATGCAAATATTTTGATGAAGGTGCTCACCAGGAGAAAATTCGAATACCATAGAGACAGGATCGGGGTGAAAGATAAACCCTATCTTGTTGAGAGGGAGTGTTGAGATTCAACAAGATGATGAGCCTAGTGAAAATTAAGCACCTTCACTAGGTGGGGCCCACAAGATATTTTTAGGTGTATGTATATTTTTAGAATGGTGAGCATATTTTAAAATTAGCAGGATGCTGATTCTAGATGGTTGAGAAAATTCTTTCTTTGGATGAATTTCTATTTTTAGAAGATGGGCGAAGTTTATTTATAGATCGCTAATCTAAAAATAGAATGCATGTCGATTATTATTAGCCCTTAACAATAATCAAACAATAAATAGTAATGTATTCCCTTGGAGCACTTTATTTCAATAAACATATGTGGCACATTAGTGGGCTGAAGGAATTACGCAATTCCTAGGGTGGTTGGTGACTCATGCAAGGAGGACTTCGTTATAAATGATTGTGGCAAGTTGTAACAGAGTTGGAAGAGTAGTTATGTGAGTTTTTATTTAGTTTAACTTAGTTAAGTGAGTTAAACTCAGTTGTGCTAGTTGCAACTAAAGATACACTAGTGAAATATGAGTGAATTAATTAGTTAATTAATTCACAAGTAGTGTCTTACTTGCAACTGAACAAATACAACAGTTAACTACTTGCATGTCATATCCAGTGTAGACCCAGGGGAGAGATAGGGGAAAGGGTTATATGGACTATCAGTTGTGACTATAGTGATGCATTAAATGCATATACACAAACATTGGAGATGCCAATGAGGATTGCGCAGTCAAGGCAAGGCAAGATCAAATTCATTCAGGAATCTTCTTCAACAGGGATTGCGGAGTGGAGGCAGGCTGTCATGAGGCAAGAAATTGGTGCATAGATAAGAAAATTTCTACATGACAGTGTGTGACGATTGTATATTGTACTAAGAGCTCTATGAGCTGAGATTTGTATGAGATTGTTACATTTTCCATTGATATACATAATATATGATAGTTGGGGTTTTTAGCTTTAAGTTTTCCTGGTAAAACATCTTGTTATGTGCGCTTACTTTTGCTTCATATGTGTTTTGCAATTCGCAATTTAATTTCCGCAAATAATTAAGTGGAAGGATTATGTATTTAACATAAGATTAAATTGTTAGATCAGGAGAATCCAGAAATACATTATTATGTTTATAAATTTCTACTCTGTATGCTATTTTCAACTAGTGTGAAAGAGTAGTTGTCAACCTGAAAGGACAATTAACCAGAGCCAAGAATGGTAAACTAAAGAATTTCGGTGATGGTGTCATTCCCATTTCATTTTCTCTAGAAAATATCCAGCTCCTTATCCCATAATAGATTCTGGTAGATGATAGAAGACCATGAGAACCACATATGTTGCGTTGGGTTCGTTAATGGCTTTCCATGGAGGCGATGGCTCGGTGGTAAAGTATACTTAGTTTTTTGTGTGGCTGGGAAGCTAGCTCATCACGATCGAGGATTTCCCATATGGAGGGATGGATTACAGAGGTGACCCTGATATAAAACTCCCAGCAGGAATGCAATGGGGCGATCTATGTAAAAATTTCTCATTTTCATGTTTTAATGTTTTAAATTTTTTTTTTTAAACATCCAAAGCTAGTTATCTAAAATGCTAATGCAGATGTGGGCCCAGTTCAACCAGAAAATCTATGGATTTTTGATAGGTGAGGGGACCAGCCTCTAGCATTTGTAGTATGCCACTCAGATGCAATAGAGGCCTTGACCGAGCTGGAGCACAACCTGGAGAGTTTGACTATAGATATCCCATAAAATGGGACTGATGATTTTCCTCTTCAGTATCAGAGGCACGTGGTCAGGGTTCCAGGACTGATTAGGGGATTGCTATGTCAATTAGATTGAGCTATAGTTTTCTATCATGGTCATCATCATGGATAGTTGCTAATATTTTAGGGTTACATTTTTATTTTTGTGTCAACATATACAGACAATAAAGGCCACAAAGCCTCATGTATTTGGATGACATTTTTGTAACACACTTTTTACAGACTATACTACTTAACGAGAACTACTAATTCTATTCTTATTTTATCTTGTTCAATATACGAATGAATATTGTTTTTTATTTACAAATGTTCCAAATGTATATTTAACACGTTATTGGCCAATGCATCAGCTAATGTGTTTAAATTTCTTGAAATGTGTTGATATTCAATATAATAAAACTAACTTTCCAAGATACGAACTCGTAAAAACATTCTTAACATTGATAAACTCGTTAATTTATAGACACCATTTAAATTTAATATTATGAGTTGTGAATCTAACCTAATGATCAAACGTCAAATATCAAATGTGATGGAATAAGATAATAGTTCAATGATTGCACTATATTCTGTTATGGTGTTTGTTGTTTGACCAAGGCATGTCCCATGAATGGAAACTAAATCATCAGTGGGTGAATACATGACCCAATCTGTAGAAGACAAATACTGAGTACTACGACTAGTGCCATCAGCAAAGCCAATGTAAGTTTGAGGGAACGTCAACATCTACAAATTAATTTTAATCTAAGATAAGCAGGAAAAGTAGTAGGAAATCATTAAAATTCAAACCTAAAGTACACACTCATAAAAATATGATAAAAGTAATGTAAAAAAATCTTCACGAGATAAATCATGCATAACATCTCTTAAGGTAGAGACCATTTTTGGGCTCTCTTAAAGAAACATTGTCATAGTCAACTAATTCATAGGCCCCTTTGGCTAGTACACATTTTACGATGTAAGGACCATGCCACATAGGTTAAAATTTATCAGTGCATAGATTATCATGTTCTTGATCATATATCAAGACTAGGTCACTTTTTGAATATACATGAGGATTCACGTTTTGATCAAACTAAGCCTTAACACGTTTTTTATGAGCATTGATAGCTAATGCAACATTACGACGAGTTTCATTGAGTTGTGCTAAGTACAAAAAATGTTCTTCCTCCATAGTGGTAGCTGGTAACAACTCAATGGCTAGTTTTAATGATGGAATTTCACACTCAATTGGAAAAATTTCCCCCGAACTGCAAACAAGTTGGAAGAGAGTAAAGTCAATTGATGTTTTCATAAAGGTATGGTATGCCCACAAGGCTGAAAAAATAATACTGTGTCAGTTTCTTTTTTGAATGTTGATAGTTTGTTTGATTAGAATGTTCAAAACCTTGTTCACAACATCAACTTGGCCATTCACTAGTGGATAATAAGGAGTAGAGTTGTCATGGCGCAAGCTGAGCTGTGCAGAAAGCTCGGTCATCATAAAATTTTGAAAGCGGCTACCATGGTCTGTAACAATGGCTGGTGGTACATCGAACCTAGAAATTACATGAATAAATATGAAAATATATGTGGTTTCACCATTTTCCTTGTATGTAGGCATCACATCGACCCATTTCATAAATTAATCTACAACGAAAATAATATACCCATGCCCCTCGACCGAGTGAGGTTATATGTAACAAAATAAATACCCCATTTAGAAAATGGACCGAAAACTATTATTGGGTGATGAGGATATGGAGGATAACACATCTTGCAATTGTAAACATGGAAATTATGGCACTTTCTAACCACAATTATGCAATATTTAAACAATGACGGCCAAAAATATCTAATGCGCAAAATCTTATGGGCAGTGGAAAACCCTAACTTATGACTACCACAAGCTCCGGAATGGCAGTCATTTAATGCCTTCTCATCCCCCTCATGTCTTAAACAACATTGAAGTATAGAATCAACACCATGACGATAAAGAGTATCGCCAACAATAAAATATTTTTGGTATTTTTCATAGATTCAACGACTAATAGTTTGAGACAACTCAGGCCGAAAAGTTTGATTTTGAAGATATATAATACTATCTCCATACCAAGGATTTAAATCATTGATAATAAATATGGATTCATTTGGAATATGATCCTCTACCACGGTTTGACATGAAAAATACCAACAATCGACCAGATTGTACATACAATATGCACTTGTGAGGATTCAAACAAATATTGTAGTACCTACATCGAATGAAAATTTCTTTCAAATGCATGGCATGATCGTGTTGTCTCAGTGAATGAACTGGTAAGTCATCCATGTAGGGTTGAAAAATATGTTTAATATCGTGAAATGCGTAAGAAATTTCTCTTTGAAAATTTGCGCCAACATTCTTCAATCCAAACGAAAGTTTGCAATAGGAAAAGGTCCCCCATGGACAAATGAACGTAGTCTTAATCTAATCAACAGGAAGTATGTTTATTTGATTGTATCCATAAAAACTGTCCATTAAATACAAATTTGTGTTTCCATCATAATCATCAACAATTTGGTTGATATAAGCAATAAGATAATTGTCCTTTGGACAAGCTTTGTTGATATCCCTATAGTCGACACATACTCTAATAGTCCCTTTATTTTTGTTCATTGGAACAATATTGGATACCCAATCAGGCAATGTAATAGGGTAAATGTAACTTTCTCTATGTAATTTTTCAACTTCAGCTTTGATAGCAACAAATTTCCACGGATGAACTGGACATAATCTTTGTCTAACATGTTTGGAATTTTCTTATGTCTTAATTTGATGAACTATAATGTTGGGGTCAATTCCTGGCATTTCCTCATATGACCCAGAAAAAATGTCATGAAATTCTTGAAATAGGGCTTTATATGTCTCAATTTCATCAATGGAGCACGAAACACCTATGTGAATGTTCTCGGTAATTCCATTTTTAACTGAAATGTCAATGGGTATTATTGTATATATGTTTCCTAGATTTCTTTCAAAATATGAATGAAGGATTGACATAGGATATTGAGAACTATGAACAATCTCAGTTGGAAATATAGATTAGAAATCATTCTTGATTTTATCAAGTTCAGGAAGAAAGGATGAATGATGACGATAATCATTTCATGGAAATTCATCCAAATTCATGACTTATGTGATACTCTCGTCAGTTTGAAACATGTTATCGAAAGGGTCGAGAAATTATCTTGCTACTAAACGTGACAAATGAGAATAGTCATCATCACATTCACTTGATTAGTTTCAGTTAATGGTGCGTTGGAAAGTGATTGAATTTCCTGATAAGCCAATTCAAATGGGCTCAAAGGCATCTCACTATTGTACAAGCCCAATTCAAACCCTAAAGGAACAATCCAAGGATCAGGTGATGGTATTGTGCTTGATGTAATCATGTTGACCTGGGAAACATTATTAGAAAAATTTGGAGGAGGCATCGCAAAAGTTCCCATCAAATATGAATCCTTAATCAAACATGGCACAACATCTTCATGTAGAGTAATCAACTTTCCAACAAAGGGTATACTACCTATAAAGCTAGGGTCTGAAGTGTAGTAAGACAGTTGGTCTACTTTTACGATTCTCCTTTTATGGGGAAACATTATCATTTGAAAATATGATGAGACCATTGTTTACATAGCATAGGACCAACTTTATCCCAGTTAAAGGTTATAGTCAAGTTGAGCATCAACAAACTCAACTTCAACTGCAACCATTTTACCTTCTCTCTATATGTAGATCATTGATAATCCCATATGGGCAAAAACTTCTTCCATTAAATGCTTTCAAAGTCATGGGGGACTGATTGATAGTTGGAGAACCAAGGGCTTTCCAACAAGAAATAGAAATAATACATGTTGACACTCCTTCGTCAATTACTGTGCGAAAGACTCTTTTGGTTTTGACGAAAATTGGTATTTAGAATGCCAGTTGATGTGGAAGTCTATGTACATAATTGTCTAGATATAAGATAATGAGATTAGAATCCTGAGGATAAATATCTCTTATAGCTGAAAAAAGAAATTCCATTTGCGTTTGACAAGTCTGTAACACTTCAAGGGCCGAAATTGCTTAAGGTGACATAGTTAGAACTTCAACAATGTTGTAATTTTTAGTAGCTAGGAGGAGGTTGAATAACCATGTAAGAACTAGGTTTTTCAATCTATAATGGTTCAAAAGGAGAAGGAATTGAAATGGAATATTGACTAGGTGAACCTGTGTCATTTCCATTGACAATACCCTTAGATCCTTATTCTTGAGATCTCGTAGAAAACATAACTTGAGAACACATCATCATGATATATTATTGTCTTCAGAAGGAAATGGATCCTTCAAAACAATAGGGGTTGGTGAACCTTTAACTAATTTAGTCACCTCGCCACGATGAGGGAACTCCTTGGTGTAATGTTCTTCATCACAGATTAAACAAGGATAACGGGCCTTTTTCTTTTCTTCAGATGGTTCAGCTTTATCCGATTTCTCTTTCAAGGAAGTTTTTTGTTTCACTTTACCTTTCCCTTTATTCTTACCTCTAGATGATTTATTTTTATTGGTAGATGATTGTACAGCGTTAATCTCAGAAGTATTTTCAGGAGAAGGATTTCCTTTAAGTGAACTGGGTAAAGTTATAATCAGAGTATTAGATTTGGATTTTTTCTTCTTACTATCAGATTGGCTAACAAAATCGATTACACTGTTAGCGACGTGGGAACTAGAAGGAGTTGTGGTTATTTTACCAAGGCAAGGAAAATCTGGAATTTTGTCACATAAAGTGCCAAACTACGTGTAAACAAGGTCTAAATATTGGGCACGAGGAATAACTTGTTCTTCAGTTGCAACGCCTCCCTTGGCATCATATTCAGTGATGACTGGAAGTAAAGATTTAGTTAACAACTCAGCCGAAATCTGATCTGGAATGCAAACTTTGAGAAAACAACATCTATGTCTCCATTCGTGGATATGATCGGAAATATACGTAGAAATATTATGTTTTAAAGAAGTCAAAAT
Organism: Pinus albicaulis; assembly: GCA_034641835.2. Classification (NCBI taxonomy): domain Eukaryota; kingdom Viridiplantae; phylum Streptophyta; class Pinopsida; order Pinales; family Pinaceae; genus Pinus; species Pinus albicaulis. Next base: position 42,697 of record JAXQQM020062805.1, on the reverse strand, counting down.
TTTAGTACCAGTATCGTAACAAATTGGTAACTGAAAATGTGTAAAGAAAGAAGTCGCTGGGGCATTAAAGTTGTGAAAAGAAGCTCACGGTAATTCAATGTAGAAATTTTCTACTAAACCGGTTAAAGTTCGTTGAAAAATTCGTAATCTAATGGAATCATCGATTAATGAATTTTATGTGCACCAAAGATGATACAACATGATATGGTTTGAAAGGTCCTCTCCTAATTTACCTTAAAATTTTGAAATGTCGCTGGGAAACTTTGTGGGAACTGTCGACCAAAATGGGAAATAGTAAATAGGATCATTCGTTAGATGAGACAAATCCTTTAAATCCAAAGTTACAATAAATGATAACTTTCGGTTAAGATCTTATTGTGAAAACTGATAACCCTGCGGGATAAGTCCAGTACTTGGAGGATGATATCTAGGATATCCTAGGATAGCCTGAGCGATTGGGATTTGCATTAATCTAGGATAACTAGGGTTATCCATACAAAACTACGGTTAAGATGGAATTTGAAATGTATGACCAGGGTATGGCTAAGTATGGAAAGATGAATTTTAGCCCATCTGCCCCAAGTAATATTTCCCATGAAAGGGTTGGCTTTGTAAAGGCTTTCCTTGAAAGAAATGATCTTGATAAGTTTGACCTTGAAAAGGTTTACGTTAAAAGAACTGTCCCTGAAAAGGTTATCCTTGAAAATATTGGCCTTGATAAGATGTTTGCAAAGTTCCCATACCATTCCAAGATATCACATAAGAAAACTGTTACATAAACAACCAGGGCTTTCTAGAGATTAAACCACCTCCACACTCATGCTCTCACAATCTCACCAAAAATGGTCAAGAGATCACATAAGAAAACCAATACATAAATAAATAGGTTTTATTGAATATTAAACTACCTCCAACCTTAGGCTTTACCACAATCTACCCAAAACCAGTCAAGGAATTACTAGGTCTAAAATAAGATTCAATGCACCATAATTTATTCACCAATACCTTGAGTAATTTACTTGTCTCCACCCTCAGTCTTTATCGCAATCCCTCCGAAACTAGTCAAGGGATTCCGATGCCCAATGGGAATATTTTGAAGGCCACCTCACTCGGTTCCAAAACCATCTCGCAATCCAAAGCTCAACCAAAAAAAAGAACCCCATCACACCATGGCTATCCAGAAATGTAAAGGAAAGGATGAAACCACTATCACACCTGGAAAAACCCATGCCAATGACCTCAAGAGAACCAAAGACACACATTTATATACCATGCATTCACAAAATAGCTAGGAAATCACACATGCAACCTATTACTTGCAAGTATTCTTGTTGAAGTTGATTTATCCAAGTTTTCTTTGCTTATCCATTTCCTTCCTTTTCTTTCTATTCCTTCCCTTTCTTTCCTTTGTCCAATGCTAGAGTGCTCCTAGAATTCTCTAAGTGTGCAAGAGTATGAAAAAATAAAGAGAGCACACAGCTAAAACTAACAAAAGGTTGTGAACTAATCCTCAGAAGCCTTTTTATCATTGAGGCCTCTATTTTCTTCATTTTCCTTCATTTTTCCTTCAATTTCCCTCTCATGAAAAAATGTGACCTTTCATCTTCATTTTCTCCAATTTCCTTTATTTCATAAATAAACTGTCAATTAATGTCTCTTTTCCATTTCGATGTATTTTTCAATGCATTTTTCAATTTCATTATCCATAATAAACTGAAATGAATACCCGTTAGGATGTTTTTCCCAACATTCAACTTGGAATATGTGTCTCGTGACCTTCATATTATTTTACATTTAACTTTATTACATGAATTTTTAACTCAAGGTTGTTATAGAGATTTATCGCATAAAAGCCTCATTTTGGTCTCGATAAATGTGGTGATGAATATGTGCAATCATGCAATGGATAACAACACATCTATTTGGAGTCATATCTGTAAGCAATCTGTGATAATATGAGACATGTTCTTATTAAATATCCTCATATTGTACTATTCATTGTCCATCACTAGAGGAGAGGGAGAAAATCCTATTACAATGACGATGTTTAATCATCAATTTATGAAAAAATATAGATTTACTGCACTCTCCTTCTTCCGACCATTACACCCGAGTTTTTTTCTTTTTAGAGGATCTCCTCTCGTTTTTGTCGTTGCTCAAGGTTATTAATCAATTTTCCTTCTTCCCTGATCAAATCCTTTGAGTGCCCGTCCAATATAATCTATTATTTTCTCAGAGGGTTCCATAAATTTTAATTTAATTATGAATAAATGAACTAGATAAAATTTAACCTCCATGAAATATTCTAGAATATTCTTATTAATAATCACAACGCAAAATTTGAGATTCATTTCAAAAATAGTTATTCTCTTTTTCCCTTATAACTAAATTGATCAATTAAAAATAAATTTTCATCTGAACAAGTATCACATAAACATATTTCTTAAATATATGGTATTTACAAGGAAATATATGGCATGGTTTTTGTATTTTTTTTTTTTTTTAATTCAATTACATTACAAAGTGACTTTAAATGTATTATTATATTGCAGAAGTGGATATGGACAAGGAAAAAAAAAATTACACATAAATAAATGTGTCTGTATTTTTAAGTTATTTTTTTAACCTTGTTTCCCATGAAATTGTCTCAAAAAATTGTTAAAATATTAAATTTGAGTTATTAAATTCGTAAAAATTGAGTGTAGTTGTTTTTTTAATTATGAATGTTTATTGTAAAAATAAAATACCTAATTATATTCGCATATTATGAGAAAAATTAAAAGGAAAAAGTAAAATACATTTAGATTTTCTCAATTTCCATCCCCAAATTCTTAAATAGAAATAAATTTCTCATTGAAAAAAACTCACACTTATTAAATAAATGGTAAATGGATAAAAAAAATACTTTTAATCATAATCTTATAAAATCAATAAAAATTTTCCAAATAAAATAACTCTAAGACATCTGTGTGTCAAAATTTCTTCCCACAAACAAACTTTAATAATGTGAAATTTTAGGATACTACAACCAAATCCGCTTCCAAAAAAAATTTAAATCTTCCAAAAATGCTATGTAAATTCATAATCTATTAATTTTGAAGTCGTGTGAAACTAAATCCCAGAGTTTTAAATATCTATTAACATCGAGTGTGTTTTTCTTTATATATATATATATATATATATAACAAATCAAAACTAGAAAGTAATGAATTGTGTGATAAGAAGAATCTAAATTAAATAAAATGTAAAACAAATATAATGTAAAATAAGTATAATATGCAACACTATTATCTGTTTTATGTAAAAAGTCAATAAATTTTATTTACAATTTAATAATATCTATGGTAAAATGGGAATAAATATCATGATTAAGAATCTTTTTATTTTGTATAAATTTAAATTAAAATAAAATATTTATAAAAAAAATTGATTTTGAAATGTAAACCCGTGTTTTTAATTTACCCCTTGTTTTATAAAACTGTTATGATACATTCTAAATGAATAAGGAATGGGGGCATTAGTTAATGATACATTATTACATAACCTTTTGTTTGAAGAGAATAATTTAATAATAATTTCCTTGAGTTAAAAGAAAAAGTAATTGTTTGGTAAATATTCCAACTACCCAGGGAAAAGAGGTTGAGACAGTTCTGGTAGTTACCTTTCCAAAAAGGATTTAGAAGAAAATCCTAAGGGGGAAAGGGGTTCTATGCAGAAGGTGGTGAGGGTTAAGCAACACATGGTTGCTCTGAGTTGTCCAGAGCTCGTGTGTGAACCAGTGGAAATCAGGAATACCCCAATGAAGTAAATACTGGATTTAATCTTGAGGTCTAACTTCTTGTCTCATGAAAATACCTAAGCCCTGGCGCGGAGCAAGAGGGGAGCAGAGAACGTAATAGCCTCGCTCAAGGTTGGGAGGACCGAAAGTACTGGAAAACAAACCTATGAAAAAGGTATTTAAGTGTCCTGAGTATAGAGAAATAAATGCTAGATTAACATTTCATTTAAGCTACATAAAAGGATTCTAGAGTAACTTGTATGTTCATTATAGAAATGAAATCTAGAATCATGGTGCATTTAAATTTAAGAAAGGAATGCTAGATTTTTCTCTACATTTACATTTGGAATAAATAGTTGTTAATAACAGTGATGCAATGTATGCTAAGACAGAGAAGCTACAGCTAGAATATCGAATAGGATTAGACTGGGTTTTTATTCTCTGTCATGAATATTTAATGTAAATTCATTTTGTATAACTATAACATAGCTTTAAGAAACTAGGAAGTCAAGACAAACTGGTGGTTACCATCTATGAGGAACTAGAAACCTGTTTCACAACCAAATGTTAGCACATCACATGGTACAAAAAGAAAACCTGAAAACCTGAAAGTTAATGAGCAAAAACCTTAAGAATAAACAAATATTTTATACCGGCAGAAGTGCAAGGGTATCGGTCATGGGTTTAGAACTAGGACCCAGGAGGAGGGTCGAGGTTTCGGTCCCATTTTTCCAGTAGCCGGAGTACAAGAGAATGTACAGTAGGAAGACAAATAACATGTGGGTTCAAACTAAGAAAAATTGAGATGATTAAGCCGACTGTGAAAAATAATATATAGAGAGAATAATCACATAACATTGCCACTTATCTTGTTAACGAATAGCGATATTGGATGGAGAATTACAGCATCATAAATTATCCACAGAGTAAACTGAACCAAACCCTCATAAAATCCAATCTGAATCAGGAATAAAAACTAATACACTAGTCTTATAAATAAGCGAAACCCTTGTCCTGCAAGTGGCAAAGGGGGATAACATTGATTATTTCCCTAAGGTTCAATGGTAGGTTTAATCAGGGTAACCTAGGAGGAACAGAGAATGAGACATACCAGTGCCTGAGGGAGAGAATGTGTCGACGGAATCCTGAAGCTCCAAATGTCTCCGGACCCTCGAGCTTGTGTCTACATAAAAACATGGAATTATAACCAGAAGAACTAAACCCTAACCATAGGAAGAGATATGAGCTTAACACTACAAACATAACACGAGGAACTTCACTTACCCGCAGAGCCGAGGAGGTAAATGGTCTGAGCTAGAGCTAACATGGAGACATTCCTGCATAATAAAACCCATCCTAGAGAGGTCGAGAGGGCCTGAGCAAGAGGGCAGAGAGCTAGGTGGAGGCCTGCATCGAGGACCTGTGCAACAAAACCACGCAAGAGAAACTCAAACTTTACACCCAAGAAATTGATTCAAGGAGAAAGAAAAGGGTTTTCAAACTAAGTGAAATTCTGAACCTTACATCCATTACAGTCGAGAGTGAATAGAAATTTTCCTGTCAGTGGCATCTTAACCAAGGAGGAGCCTCTTACAGGTAGCGCCTGTGAATCTATAAAATTTGCAGAGTCGAATTTCTGCCCATCGTGGCGAGAGAAATGATTCGCTAGAGGGAGGTTGGGGGTGGATAGTTACCCTAACCCTCCTCCTCTGTATTTTACACCGTTTATTTCATCAGGAAGGGATCAGAAAATCCAGCATTAGCGAGAGGACGGAGCTTGGACAACTGGAGGTCATCATGTATACCGAGATATGAGGCAATAAATTCCAATATTTAAGATCCTTTAATACATTACAGTCTCAGTACCATAATTTCAAAGCAAGAGATAAAATACAGTACGAGGGAGGTCCTTCAGATAACAATGCTTGAGGTTTTCATAAAAACAAATAAATTGTGAAAAGACCTTTGGTGAAGTTTCCAGACCTGTAGTTAAGATGTGAATAGTCTAATGTTTGCACAGTGTAAATGAATATGTATATTTATTTTCAAAAATATGATAAGGGAACAATTGTAGAGTTTATTATGAGTGGGTTTTTAACAATGTTTCCTATCTAAGTATATTTAGAAGGTAATTCTTTTTATATATATTTTTGTATCTTATGTAAATCAATGTAATAAGTGTGATAGTTGTTACAAGTGGTATCAGAGCATAAGTTAGATGTTGGGGCCAAATGGGCCAGCATCATAACATTTTTTTTGTTGTTGTCATTATTAAAGTTTAATGGTTGGAAATTGTGTAAAGTATAGGAACAAAATAGTGTTAAGCCATGAGAAGAGGGTCGAGTCATCAGGCACCCAGAAACACAGGGGAAACCCATCATGTGACCAATCCTGAGGTCAGCCCTGAAATGCGGGTGCAGTTAACTGTTGACCAGCAGCAACAAACAAGCAGAATGTTGGAAGAATAGCTATGACAGACCAATAGGTTGTTGGATACTGTGAAAAAACTACAGTTAGAGATGCTAAAGGTTCGCAGTGACAGTGAAAGGTTGATGAGGGAACAAGAGATGATATTAAAAATTCTATCAGATAGACAAAATCCACCTAGTGGACAACCTAGCCCCGAGAGGAACACTCAGGAAGAAAGAGAACACCGCCAAGAAATACATGATAATGTTGAAGGCAGTCGAACGCCTAGAAGTAATAAAAGTCGAACGTACAATGAGGATGAATCTGGAAATGTTCTAGAACAACAAGAGTTGAAAAATAGAAAGTGGAATTGTAGGGAGAATTCGAGAAGATCAAACCTCCTACCGTTGACGGAGAGGTTGAGGAAATGGCAGAAGCTTGGATAATAAACATGAAAAAGTAGTTCCAAGTGTATGGCTATAATAGCAAAATTAAGGCTCGTTTAGCTATTTACCAGCTGCGAGAAAAATAAACATTGTGGTGGGAAGAAGTGAAGAACATACGTGGAGTGGAAGATCAAAATGTAACCTGGGATGAGTTTTCCACAATATTTCAAAGATAAGTATCTGACTGAACAATTTTACGATGAGAAATCCCAAGAATTTCATGATCTAAAATTGGGCCAAATGACTATGGATGAATTTATTATGAAATTCACTTCATTATTAAGATATGTACTTTATTTGCGCGATGAAAAGGAAAAAGTACAAAATTTCTTGAGCAGTTTTCCGATACACATGAAATAAAGAATTGAGTTCATAGATCCAAAAACTATGGATGAAGCAATAAGGAAAGCATGGATGTGCTATCAACAATCCAAGGAGAAGGGAGAAACTGGGAAAAGTTGGCCGCCCCAAAAATGGAAGAAAAGTTTTACCAATAATAGAAATAACAGATCCGGAAATTATAAGAATGCTACAAGGAATCCATTGAGTAAACAAAACGGGAAAATTTAGACAAGGACCAAGTGGGCTAGTGAGGAGTGGCATACCAAAGCTTCTAGTAGACCCGACATTGGACAATCCCAAAAATCTTCGTTGCAATGTTTGGGTGTCGTGAGGCACATTAATTCAAAAAAAATCCTCATCGAGGAAGGAATGATGTGGCAACAAATCTGCAAGAGGTATTGACTGTGGTGGATGTAGCTTGAAACATACCCAGAAAAAATGCAGCACTAAAGGATTGGCAATCTGATTACCATCCAGCCATGATAGAGTTAGAAGGTAAGCTACAAACCCAATTTTTTTATATTTTAGTTGACTGTGGAGCCATTTTGAGCTACATAAACCCTCGAGTAGTTGAAAACTGTAAATTGCATAATCAGAAATTTAAAAACCCTTGGTTAGTTCAACTGGCTATAGGGGTGAGAATGCGAGTCAATGCCAAAGGATTGTGAACTGAGTATTGGGGACCAACACATAACTCTAGAACTCAATATCCTACCCCTGGGATCATATGATATTTTATCGGGGATGGATTGGCTAGAGAAGCATTGGTCATTAGTGGATTGCGAGGATAAGGTAATTTATTTTAAATCAAATGATGGGACACGACAAGAATTGCAGGGTATTAAAAATCCCATACAGTTACAACCTATTACAGCATCTCAGCTAAGTAAATGCATGAGAAGGGGGTGCTAGCTCTATGTAATTCAAGTAGGATTCACCAACAAAAAAGATAAGACTCTTATGCTGGAGAATATTGCTATTGTGCAAGAATTCCAAGATGTATTTCCTGAGGAAATTCCAAGACTGCCACCAAAAAGGGACATAGACTTCACCATAGAACTAATACACGGGGCAACACCTGTGGCCCGATATCCATACAGAATGAGTGTGCCTGAATTAACATAACTAAATATGCAGCTGCAGGAATTTATGGATAAAGGCTACATTCGGCCAAGTGTGTCCCCATGGGGAGCACCAGTGTTGTTCGTGAAGAAGAAGGATGGCACTATGCATATGTGTATGGATTATCGACAGCTCAACAAGCTGAACATTAAAAATAAATACCCATTACCGCACATAGATGACCTGTTCAACCAAGTCAAAGGAGACAATATTTTCCAAGATCGACTTAAGGTCAGGTTACCACCAGATCCAGATCAATGACGAAGATATAAGTAAGACAACCTTTTGCACCAGGTATGGGCATTATGAGTTTGTGGTATTACCATTTGGGTTAACCAATGCACCAACAACCTTTATGAGCTTAATGCATGGAATTTTTCACCCATACTTGGATAAATTCATTTTAATTTTCATTGATGACATATACAAGGAACATCTGTGAATTGTACTGAGAATGCTAAGAGAGAATCAGCTCTATGCTAAGTTTAGTAAGTGCGACTTTAAGGAATAGATCCAATATTTGGGGCATGTAATTTCCACTGAAGGGATTTCTGTGGACCCAGAAAAGATAAAGACAATTATGGAATGGAGGGTCCCAAAGAATGTAGCTGACATATGCTTTTTTATGGGTTTGGCTAGTTACTACTGACAATTCATCAATGAATTCTCCAAAATAGCCTTTCATATTACCTCCCTGCAGAGGAAGGGGCGAGTCTTTAAATGGAATCAATAATGTCAGAACAATTTTGAGTTATTAAAGGAGTTGTCAACTACTGCCACTATTCTAAAGGTAGCTAATCCTAGTAAAGAATCTGAGGTATGTACTGATGCATGCAAGGAAGGTGTAGGAGCGGTGTTGACTGAAGAAGGAAGAGTCATAGCTTATAAATCTAGGAAGCTAAAAGATCACGAGAAGAGGTACTCAGCCTATGATTTGGAGTTAACTGTAGTGGTGCATGCCTTACGGATATGGAGGCATTATATGCTAGGGAAAAGGTTTGTGCTGAGAATTGATCATAATAGATTAACTAGCTATTTTAAGCAGGCCGATATGAATGCTCACCAAGCCAGGTGGAATTCTTTCCTAAGTGAATTCGATTTTTATATCCAACACGTGAAGGGAAAAGAGAACCGAGTGGCGGATGCTTTGAGCAGGAAATTGCATGGCATCTATGAGCTTTACTTTAACCAGAATGAATTCAAATTTCAAGAACAAATTATGGAGGCAACAAAGGACCCATAATACCATTCTTTATGGGAGTAAGTGAAATAAGATGAAAGGGAGGGGAAACAATCCAAGTATGAACTCAATGATAAGCAGTTATTGTTATATCAGAAGATAATATATATCCCAAATCAAAATAGTTTGAAAAGAATGATTTTGGATGAATATCACAGGAGTTCCTATGCCGGACATCCAAGATATCAGAAAATGTTAACTGCAATTAGAAAGGACTATTCTTGGCTTGGAATGCGAAGGGACATTGCAGAGTATTTGACAAAATGTTTATAGTGTCAACAAATTAAGGCTGAACATCAGCATCCTACAGGATTTCTTCAACCAATTCTGGTGCCTGAATGGAAGTGGGGAGTTATTTGCCTCAAATTTATCACTGGACTACCTAAAAACAAAAGGCACAATGATTAAATTACGGTGGTAGTCGATAAACTCAATAAGGTGGCTCATTTCATCCCCATTCAACCTACTTACAAGACTGTACAGATTTTTGACATCTTTATGAAAGAGATTTTCAGATTGCATGGTATACCGTAGACAGTCATTTCATATTGTGATGTAGAGTTTACATCAACATTCTAGAAGACGTTATTTAGTGACATGGGGATGAAAATACAATTTATTACTGCCTACCATCCGCAGATGGATGGGCAAATAGAAAGAGTAAATCAGTTTTTAGAAGACATGTTGTGCATGTACGTAACACAACAACCAACTAGATGGGAGGAGTATCTGCATTTGGTTTAGTTTGCTTAAAAAAATGGATATCAAGAATCCCTTAAGATGAGCCCCTTTGAAGAATTGTACGGAAGAAAATGCCAGACTCTTATAAATTGGAGCAGTCCAGAAAATAAGATGATGCTTGGACCAGATATGTTAGAAGAGATGTAATGGAAAGTTAAGAAGATCAAGCAGAATTTGAAGGCAACAAAAGACTGGAAATTTTTTTATGCCGACAGGAAGAGTACCTTCCGGGAATTTGTGGTAGGGGCCATGTGTACGTGACAATTAAACCAAACAAAATCACTCTGAGGTGGAATTATTGTGCCAAATTGGCTCCCTGCTAATGCGGACCCTTCGAGGCCTTGGAAAGGATAGGACCGGTGGTGTATCGATTGGCCCTACCTGGCCATATACTGGTACATAACATCTTTCATGTGTCATTACTGAAGCATTATGCACACGATCCCAAAAATTTCATACATTGGCAGGGTATACATGTAAGTCAATAACACAATGTAATTAGAAAAAAATTAGTTTTCTGATTTGAACTAATTGAAAACCTTTTTGTGTGCAAGTAGAATCGGATGGCGAGTTCCTGGTAGAACCACAACATGTTCTATATCGAAGAGAAATAACACTCTGGAAGCGAGTCATCCCCAGAGATAAAGTGCGATGGAAGCACTTTGGCCCAGAGGAGGCTACTTGGGAGGAAGACAATGTTATTCATGAGGCTTATCTGGAGTTGTTCTCAGCGAACAGGTAACACCGAGGACAATGTCCATTTCAGCAGGGGAAGATGTAACCCCCTATTTTTAATTTACCCATTTTTTTATAAAACTGTTATGATACATTCTAAATGAATAACAAATGGGGGCATTCGTCAATGATACTTTATTACATAACCTTTTGTTTGAAGAGATTAATTTAATAATACTTTCCTTGAGTTAAAAGAAAAAGTAATGGTTTGGTAAATATTCCAAGAACCCAGGAAAAATAGGTTGAGATAGTTTTGGCAGTTACCTTTCCAAAAAGTATTTAGAAGATAATCCTAAGGGGGAAAGGGGTTCTGTGCAGAAGGTGGTGACGGTTAAGAAATTGGTGGTTTCTCTGAGCTATCTAGAGCTGGTGTGTGAACCAGTGGAACTAAGGAATTACCCTAGAGAAGTAAAGATTGATTTAATCCCGAGGTCTAACTTCTTGTATCAGGAAAATACCTAAGCCCTAGTGTGGAGCAAGGGGGGAGAAGAGGAAGTAATAACATCGCTCAAGGTTGGAAAGACCGACAGTTACTAGAAAACGAACCTTGAAATGGGTATTTAAGTGTCCTGAGTATACAGAAATAAATGCTATATTAACAATGCATTTAACTTACAGAAATAAATGCTAGATTAACATTGAATTTAAGATACAGAAAAGAATGCTAGAGTAACCTTGTATGTTCATTATAGAAATGAATGCTAGAATCATTGTGCATTTAAATTTCATAAAGGAATGCTAGATTTTGCTCTGCATTTACATTTGGAATAAATAGTTGTTAATAACAGTGATGCAATGTATGCTAAGACATAGAAGGTACAGTTAGAATATTGAATAGGATTAGACTGGATTTTTATTCTCTGTCATGAATATTTAATGCAAATCCATTGTGTATAACTATAGTAGAACTTCAAGAAAATATCAATTCAAGACAAACTGGTAGTTACCATCTATGAGGAAATAGAAACCCGTTTCACAACCAAATGTTAGCACATCTCATAGTACAGAAAGAAAACCTGAAATTTAATGAGCAGAAACCTTAAGAATCAATGAATATTTTATACCAGTAGAAGTGCAAGGGTATCGGTTGTGGGTTTAGAACTAGGACCCAGGAGGAGGGTCGATGTTCCGGTCCAATTCTGCCAGTAGCTGGAGTACAAGAGAACGCATAGTAGGAAGACAAATAACATGTGGGTTCAAACTAAGAAAAATTGAGCCGATTAAGCTGACTGCACAAAAGAATCTATAGAGAGAAGCATCACATAACATTTCCACTTACCTTGTTAACAAACAACGATATTGCATGTTGATTTAAAACATCATAAATTATCCACGGAGTAAACTAAACCAAACCGTCATAAAATCCAATCTAAATCCTGAATAAAAACTAATACACCAGTCTTATAAATAAGTGAAAGCCCTGTCCTGCAAGTGGAAAAGGGGGATAACATTGGTTACTACCATGAGGTTCAATGGTCGGTTTGTTTAGGGTAACCAAGGAGGAACGGAGAACGAGACATACTAGTGCCTGAGGGAGAGAATGTGTTGATGGAATCCCGAAGCTCCAAACGTCTCCGGACCCTCAAGCTTGTCCCTACATAAAACATGGAGTTATAACTGAAAGAACTAAATTGTAACCATAGGAAGAGATATGAACTTAACACTATAAACGTAACACGAGGAACAATATCTTCACTTACCCGCAGAGCCGAGGAGGTCGAGGGTCTGAGCTGGAGCTAACTGGAGACCTTCCTGAATAATAAAACCCATCCTAGCGAGGTCAAGAGGGTTTGAGCAAGAAGGCAGATAACTAGACGGAGGCCTGCATCGAGGACCTGTGCAAAAAAACCACGCAAGAGAAACTCAAACTTTACACCCAAGAAATTGATTCAAGGAGAAACAAAAAGGGTTTTCAAACTAAATGAAATTCTGAACCTTACCTCCATTACAGCCGAGAATGAATAGCAATTTTCCTATCAACAACATCTTAACCAAGGAGGAGCCTCTTACTGGTATCGCCTGTGAATCTATCAAATTTGCAAAGCCTAATTTTTTCACATCGCGGCGGGAGAAATGACTCACTGGAGGGAGGTTGGGAGTGGGTAGTTACCCTAACCCTCCTCCTCTGTCTTTTACACCGTTGATTTCAACAGGAAGGGATCGGATGATCCAACATTAGCCAGAGGATGAAGCTTGGAAAAGTGGAGGTCATCGCGTCTACCGAGATATGTGGCAATAAATTCCAATATTTAAGATCCTTTAATACATTATAGTCTCAATACCATAATTTCAAACCAAGCGATAAAATCCAGTATGGGGGAGGACCTTCAGATAACAATGCTCGAGGTTTTCGTAAAAATAAATAAATTGTGAAAGGACCTTTGGTGAAGTTTCTAGACATGTAGTTAATATGTGAATATTCTAACGTTTGCACAGTGTAAATGAATATGTATATTTATTTTCGAAAATATGATAAGGGAACAATTGTAGAGTTTATTATGAGTGGGTTTTTAACAATGTTGCCTATACGAGTATATTCACAAGGTAATTCCTTTTATAATTTTTTTGTTTTTATCTTGTGTAATTCAATGTAATAAGTGTGATAGTTATTACATGAAATAACTTATAATTTTTGGGCATGTGACATTGATAAACAATAATATTATTAAATAACCTAAAATTTGTGATTTAAAAAAAAAATTATATAATTTTTTTAGTGATAATGTAATAATTAATTATAAATTACAAATTATTTATTTTATTGGAATGTGGTTATTTAATTTTATATGACATTTAAAATTTTTATATAAACTTAGTAGTAGCCACCATGAAGTGTATTTATATAAAGTTTCTAGAATTACATTAATATGGTGATTTTTCCAAAGATGCTTGTCTCATTTTTTATAACAATTAAAAATAAAAAAATTTAAAATATATTATTGAGAATTTTAAAATATTTCTATATTAATTCAAAATTTTAAAATATATTCATATTATTAAGAATTTTAAAATATGTTTAGATTAATTTTAAAATGTTAATGAAAATTTTATTGTATTAAAGGAAAACTTTAAAGTTTTATTGAATATTAATAAACTAATTCAAATAATCAAATATAAATAAAATTATTGAAAATTTGAAAGTATAGAAGAAACATAGTAATTTTTACCATAATTAATAAAAAATAAAACCAAATTATTGACAAAGAAATGAAATATATAAAGTATAAAAGCATATATATATATATATATATATATATATATATATATATATATATATATATATATATATATTTGTAAATTGTGTGGGACCACGCTATTTTCTATTTATAATTGAAGGATAGGCTACAAAATATAAAATTCAGGTGGTGACCCCAACTCCGTCTACAGAAACCGGTGTCTCACACCAAAGCATGAAAAGCATACCAAAATTGAAATTGTTTCATCCGTCTGTAAGTCTCATTAGCTAGCTGTCCTACTACTGCAGATTGAACATACATATGACATAAAGAAAGTTCATGTAAAACTAAAAAGTGCATCAAAAAACACTATACGGAAAACAACTATCCATCTAAAGAGGAGACTGGAGCTGGGTCTTTCACAGTAGACCCAAGCATGTCTACTTGTTGTAGCTACTGAAGCAGCTTCTCCATTCGGCCTACCCGATCATCCAATCGACTTATACGATCTGTTGATTGGTAGTGAGTTATCTTGATGTGCTGCAACTGGTTCTGAATGTCCTGCAACAGGTCCTGAAGGGGAGGTTCTATCTTTTCCGGGTTCGTCTTAGTATGGACAGGCGAGAGAATTTGAATAGATTTTGCTATAAGACATTTAACTATCCAATATGTATGAATAGTCTGATTGAATAGAGTAAGACGGCCATGGGTATTGCCTGGGTCTGTTATGAAATCTAAAATCTCTGCTTTCGCTTCATTGTCTTCAGGATCAGTCTGTATTTCTCTCTCCCAACCACGAATTTCTTGACGGACTATTGAAGAGTTACCCATCACATAATTTTGCAGCTAAGGTCTCGAGATTCTCTTGGTTAGTTTTACGGTCAGGTTTCTTAGGGACAGGCTCACACTGAACTTTCTGTTTTCCTTTTACAGACTCGGACCTGGAACATCTCTTCCCCATAGCTGGAAAGATCCTATTCAATAACAAAAACCGGTAGGCAGGAATAGAAAAGGTGTGAGGAACCATATGTATACAGTCTGTGCGCACCCCCTTTTGAACAGAGAGAATGATTGTAGCATAAAAACAAAGAAAACAAAAGCACTAGAGCCGGTTCTGTAACCAATGCAGGGAGCCAGAAAGTCCGACAGGAAAACAGAGGGCTACAGACCGCTTGTCTCTATGTAAAAAACAATCCCAGAAAAAGATGGCCCAGATAACCTTAAGCTTAGTTTATCTCATACAGGAAGAGGTGGTCGTGCACCCAGAATAGGAAGATCCAGAGATGGGAGCAGACAGAGCATGGAAACTTTGAAGGCTTGGAGTTGAAATCGATGAGCTGAGTGGGGGGACAGCAAGGATGACTGAGTCGCAGAGAACCGCAAACTCTAACCTCCACTTCCAAAGATCATCCCGAGGAACTGTGGGCCTGAAAGAATGGAACAGACTAGGTTGCAGACTGAAGATAATAGTGACCTGGAGCACCTTAAACTTATGAAACTTGACCCAATTAGAAGCCCAATAGAGAAAAACCATACTTAAACAAATTCGAACCCCTCTCCTACTATCCCAGCATTTACCTAAAACAACTCACAGTGCAAATGGCCATATAATTCCCACGATGACAGCACGAAACAGTAAATGGGAAAACAATATACAGGGACTAACAAAGCAAGGATTCATTAACCAACCAGAAACATCCTTGACGGTCTTCAAACTAAAATAAACCATGGTAATTCGCACTTTGAAAGCAAGGATATTAACATAAACAGAGTGGGAATACAATATATAGGGGCCGCGGAAGCACGGGGGAACCAGTTTCAATATGGGAGTAACAGAACAAAGATTCATTAACCAGCCCAAGACTTCCATTACAGACTTCAAACTATACGAAACCGTGGTAATTGGCACTTTGAAAACAGATAGAATAACAGATACATACCCCAACAATATTGAAAGGTTGACATAATGATTATCGCTCAGCTTCCTTCGTTGCAGCCTCCAGACGGTTGCATGCAGAAGGCAGTGCATGAACGAATGAAGAGCGGGAGGGAAACCACCTACCTTAACAGAAAATTTCCTTCGGTACTCTGACAAAACAGCCTGGCCACACTGCGGCATAATGAAAATCTGGGTGATCGCACACTTCGTTGGGCTGTGCTGACAATACCTCATTATTATCTTTAATTGCATGGAGGACGAGAGGTCACCAAGTTGCCACGGCTAGGATTGCCTCTCTGACATTTGCACACCCCGATCGGGGGAAGTATAAAATCATATTAAGTATTCCATAGTGTTTTAATATTTAAATTACAAATCAAACACCTTATAAAAAAATTTCATGTAAACTGATCCCTTGCCTAATATGATAAAACAATTCAAGAAAATAAATATTAGAAAGTGTGTAGATCACTAATCAATTTCCAACCTAATTAATTCTCCATAACTTATGTTATAATTAAAATTACAAAATAAAGAAAATTTAAAATTTAAAAAGATTAATTTTAAATTTATAAAATTTAAATATTAAAATTTAATTACAATTTAACATTATATTCAACTTAATAATTACAACAAATATATTAATCCAAAACATTTATCTCATAACATACACCGATAACTTCACATGGAAATGTAAGGAGTTGATTTTTTTTTTTTTATACAAGTTACTCACGGGTAACTAACCATATCATTATTAAATATTCCTTACTCATCATTAGATAGAAGGCTCACCAGTTCATAGCGAAACCTTAGTATACGAATAGTAAAAGAATAGTAAGTTGCTTAACTCTATTATAGTACATTAACATAAAACTGCATGAGATACCTTGCATTCATTTCATTATTCATGTAGTCATCACATACCTGACATCATGAACATAAAAACTAGAAAGGAATTAACATCATCAACTTGACACCATAATCAATCACATCATTGAACACCAATATACCCTGGAAACCCCGTAGGGTTAAAAACCAGCAAACGTTTAATTTTATTATTAAATGCTTGTGAGGGTGTTCAGCCCTCACTCAATGGCTTATATGGGAGACCATCCCTTAACCATCATTATAAATCTTACAAAGAAATATACAAATATTTAGCTTAAATCCATTACAATAAATGTGATAGCATTTACTCACTAATCTTCATATCTTCATATTTTGATGGCATGGATGTACCTACAACTTCCATTGCACAATGGACCATCCTGTAGCTCACACTCATCTACGTGAACCATCGCACTCATTTACCCGCCACCATGTTAAGCATAATACTTCATTTTCATAAGTCACCAACGATTCCTATTATTGATGACATCAACAAGATTTTATAGCATGATTAGATAAAGCCTCAATCAATCAATAATCAATATTTAAGCGATCCTCTAACACATTCATCTGCATACCTGAAATGTGAATACAATATCACAACATGCTATCTTCTAACATCACTACGCATGTGCTAGCTATAAGCATGGAACCATCAAAGGATGTCTATAAAATATTAACTAATATTTCCTTTGCATAAATACACATTCTTGCAAGGAAAATTACTACAATCTTTGTACAGGCGAATTACATAAAGTTAATCAAAATAAATAACCCTTAATCTATTACTTTTGGTGCATGTAAAGAAAACTAATGTATATAGTTTTCCAAAAGAGTCTTTCCAAAGGAATGCTTAACACAACAGAGTATCCAAACACATGTTTACAGTAAAGCATACGAATACATGTCTTCATTTCAAATATTATACCAACAATACCCATATATATATATATATATATATATATATATATATATATATATGAAACTAACACATTAATATGGGTTTTATGCATGTAATCCATCTTCTTTTCCAAAGAATATTTACCTATGTAGGCTAACTAAACATGCTATCATTTCCCACATACAAATGTATATTCTTTCCCATGAAAGATAATACAAATATTGCATACATATGCATGGTCTTATTCCAAATGAAACTAACATAATAGTTATGATAGCACAAAGTACTCACAAATAATTATAACTCAATATTTATTCTACCCATAGCTTATCATACAAATTATGTTTCTTTTCCAAAAGGAGACTATTTACATTAACAATTATTTTCCAAAAAGTAATTATTATTTTCATATTCTCAAGAGGTCGTTCTTTTCAAGTAAGAAACATATATAAAACAACATAATATTCTACGAAGAAGTAATTATTATGATTATTCCCAGGAAACAATTATGTGAAAACTATGATGAGTTCTTCATGAATTTTCTTGCAAGAAAACTCATCCATGAAATATATTTAGGAATTACCCTCTTAAATATATATTTATTTTCAAGAAAATAACTTATATTTCGTTATCATTTCATTAACATGTACCAAATCCCTTTCAAAATAAAACAAGCATCCTATATTTTTACATAAGATGCATCTATATATATATATATATATATATATAGACAAGATAACTTACTTATCTTTTACTTTGCTTAAGCTATACAATGAATTTAATATGCATCTTTTTCAATACCATAATAATTATTTGCATGCAAACTATTGTTTCAAGAAAAGAACGATAAGAATACTTATCTCTTGAAAACACATTGGTCAAACCAGTCATGGTATCCATACTCTTCTGAGTTGTAGGTAAGCATACAATCAACGAGAGGTTCAAGGCAGGAACTACCTCTCTTCCATTTCTGCATAAATATTGCAGTGGTCATTTTACTGTTCTCCATTTGGCTGCATATAGCAGTGGCGCAGGAAAAGGCCAAATTCGGGCAAAAGAAGATCAGTCACCTACATTTCTATTTCCATGACTTGGTGGAAGGAAAAAATGTGATAGCCATGAAGGTGGCCTCAGCTCCCACCACCAACTCTTCCTTCACAGAGTTCTGGTTGGTGAGAGTTATGGACTTCTGGATGACGGAAGGGCCAGAAGCGACCTCCAAAATGGTTGGCAAAGCGTAGGGTATCTAAGCTTCGTCCTGCCCACAGAAAGTTCAGCTACTGATGGCAAGGACGTTTGTTCCTGAGAGTGGAAAGTACAACGGGAGCACCCTGGCCATGGTGGGGAAGAATGTGATTTTTGATGAAGTGAGAGAAATTCTCATCTTGGGAGGCAGTGGGTTGTTCCAGTTAGCTTCCCAGCTACCCTCATTCCTTGGATCTCCCGTAAATAATGAATACCAAAGCTGTTATCAAGAATTCGTTTTACAACCAACCAAATATTGATTTCAGTTATTCTTGGAGGAAACGGTAATAAAATTATGCTCGTAATTATATCATTTTTACCGAAGCTTCTAAGGTAGGTGTGTTACAGAGATTTAAAAACAGATACCTAACATAATTAAAAAAAAGTTAAATAATATGCTAAAATCAAATAAATTGTATACTAAGCCAAAATAAAAATTATGGTTTAATATTTCTCTTAGCCTTTTAATCGAGTCAATAGGCTAGTTAAGAAATAATTATTTGAAAAATAAAGCATGGCGCCTAAAGTGATGGATATGATTGATAAAAAAATTACTTTTCATTTTGTAATTCCCAACAGTTTAATAATTATTTATTTCATATATTTATTAATTAATATTTGTAATATGACTTTGTAAAGAAGAATATAGCCAGAAATGGATATGGATAAAGGTGAAAGCGTGAAACAAAAAAGTGAAAAAGGTATTTTAATGCAGGAAAAGAAACATCATTCCAAATAATTGTACGAAATGGAATAGTCTTTGGTTTATTAATTAAATTCATTTTGTGTATTTGACATAGGAACACTTCATTTTTGTGCCATGTCCAGAAATACATAGTACTATTTATGCTAAGTAGAATTATTAGATTTTTTTAAAATTATTATTTTAATTATTTTTCTTACAAATATATTAAAAATCCCATAAAATTTGTCAAATTTATATTCACAATCAATAAAAAAAAAAAAAATTATTTATGAAAAAGTTTAAAATAATTTTTAATTTTAAATAATTTTATTTAATAAAAATTTATAAATAACATTAATATATATATAATTAACATCAATTATTTTTTACTGAAAAAGAAAAAACAATAATAAATGGGTATAATAAAAATGGATATAGGTTGATTAAATCAAAGTTTTCTTAAGAAAGAATCTAAAAGTAAGAATTGAATTGTGATTGAAAGAATGAAAGACACTTATGGGATAGATGGTTTTTCCATCTGGTTCTTGTATCATCCTTTTTCCTATAAAGTCTTACAATAAAGGCTCCAAGCTTCTCTATAACACTTACCATTAAAAATATATATATATTATTTAACATACAATTTAATACATATATTTGAAACACATACAATAATAATATTATGGTTTTAACTTATTACATTACCCACCATAGATCTCTCACCATAAAGTTTCAGTATAGCACATTACTATGTTAAACATAAATCTATATTTTGACCTCCTCACATCACATATGATTTATTCCGAAAATCGTGGTGGTAAGTCAGACAATATCTAAGATGTATTTAATTATTCGCTTAAGACTGATTCCAGTGCAATTATGGTTTTCATATCTTTACGAATCATAACGTAAACTTGATTTCTGGCTTGATGTCTTCTGTCATCCGGATTTAACGGAAGTACCAGTCTTCATTAACTCTCCTGTACGCCTACACTGGACACGTCCAACTCACTTTAATACACTGCCAGCTGAGAATCTATGGGATCCGTGTATAGCCACCTGCCCTCAAAATCACCGTTCATTCTTCACTCCATCAACGGTGGTTGTGTAATGGTGGGAATATACTTTTTTAATCTGGTGGTTTGTCTCTCCACCGCCATTTGGTACTCTATTGCTTGCGCTTGTTTGGCTCCCCCATGGAGGTCTGGCCTGAAACCCTCAGCTCTTGGTATTGCAGACATGACTTGGGAAATCCAGTTAATCTCTCTTTCACAGCTTTTGTAGTTGTCATGGCTGCTTACATTTCTGTAGCTCCTAAACCTTCATTCAGCAAGTGTGTTTTCTTAATCTTCCCTTTACCCAATGCAGGGGTTCGTGGTCTGGGCCACCTTATTGCGGATTGAATTGCAAGTCTCTCAACTCTTCTTTCAAAACGTGCCTCTGCATTCTTAGGTAAGGTTTTTAATCTGAATTCATGGATTTAGACAACTGATTTAGATTTCTTTTGCTCCTGCTAATCAAATTTGTTAATTTCTTATGTTTTCGTTTTGGAACGCAGCCTGGCACTTGGTATTCCAGTTTGAAGATGCTATCTCTTCTGGTAAGAGACAAGGTTTCTCCTTCCTCATACATTTCATTAATCTCTGTTTATTTTATGTACAGAATAAACTTGTTTTCACTTTACTTACAGATTGATCCTCTTGTGTTTCTTCTCACAGGTAAGTCCCCTACCGAAGTGGCTTATGCGATCTTCCAACAAGACGAACTTAGCTAAAATTATTCCCTTGGATCTCTAGGTACTTCATGACGACCATCAGTAGTTTACCATTTCGTCAACCAGGTTAAACCCACTTCTCTTGCAACATTTTTTTCAGAATTTTTCTATAGTTTTCTTCATTTTTTAAGCTCGGGTCTCAGCTAGCTTCACAAAGCTCGAGTTCTTATTTTCCTATGGATTTTATAAAGAGTTAATGTTAATTTCATAACATGTTTGGAATTAAAAAAATGGTTTTCTGTGTAAATTTTCTCCATGCATTTACTTAAGAAAGACTACTAAAGGGGTTCCTGCCTAGAACTCAAAGTCTTGAGTAGTTTTCATCTCCTATATTGGTTACTGTAGTAGTATTACTGTTAGAATGATTTTTCATATAGTTTATAAATGAATATTTTTAACCATAGTGGCTTATTCAAGCTCTTAGTGGAGCCGAAGCCTTATACTTGCAATAGATTGTACTTGCTTTATTTTCAATTCTAATATATTTAAGTCTTCAGTTCATTCGCATTCCTTGCAATATTATTATCTTCGACATTTTTGTATCTTAGGCTTTGTTTCTGGAAATACTTGTACACCAGTATTATTATAGTTTTAATCTCCAGTTTATTTTATTTTTCCTATCTTAAGATACATATATTTATGTCTTTTACATTTGACCTAAAATGTGTATATCAGTGACCGAACCACCTTACGCTATTGTCCGTGTATTATTGATTAGAGGTGGAAACGAGTACTGGGCTGGGGTTTTCATCCCCGTGCCCAGAACCAAAGCTCACCCTGTAACAATATTTAGACATCCATTTTCTAAGAATTTTATTTCTACTTTCACAACATTTTACAAGTTTTAATAATGTTTCTTTATCATTATGTCTCTCTGTCTTGGACATCTGGTTTACATCCTAATAGAATAACAATCTTTCCAGAAAGAAACATTCTATGCACAGTAATAATAATATTTTGTATTCATTTGTCTAATCATTACATTTCTTGGTAATAGTTCCTGATACATGGATCCTTCCAATTAAATAATCATTTGTAGTAAATTACTATGTACAGTTAGAAATATTACAGTTGGCCGAGTTACTTCTGATATTTGTCTACTGTACTTTCCATGTATCTTACAGCTATTATGAAAATATTTACAAGATTAAACTATATAGTTTACAGAAGTAATTCTCATAATCTTTCCAGAGTGTGCTGAGTTATCTATATTTTATAACTATCATTTCTAGTAGAAAGAAAGGTTCCAAAAGAAAGATGATGTGACAAAGTTTTACCCTAATATTAAATATCATAAATATGTGTACAATAACTTAAGCACAACAATTCTTTCTGTCTAATCTTACTAAAAAAAACAGTCACTTTTCTGGAAAAAATGTATTTGGATGTGGTGTCCACCCAACCTTAAAGAGAGGCGATTACGTCCTCCTCTTGCCCCCGTGCTCCACTCCTGAAGAGGTATAGGTTGATAGTAGATTTTATGCTGTAACCTCAGGACTCCAAGTCCAGTCAGTGCGAGAAAACTTCAGGATTTACAATGTTTTTCCACTGGTCTCTACTAGCTTAGGAAAGTCTCCACTCCATTCCTTATCCCATGAACAGAACGCCCATTTCTCACTGGGATTAGTCACTTATCCCTAGAGGAGCAGGTAACTGTTCAAAATGTCCAACCACCTTTCATTTCTTGGAAACAATTTACCATCAGCCTTTTTACTTTTACATTCCATAACTAATTTTATTGTTCACAAGAAAAAGGAAAATAACTTTTCCAGCAAAGTATTAATTGTCTCAATATTTTTTTTTCCTTAAACAATAATAAAATTCATTTAACTAGTTAACAACTAGTTAACAGTAAATTTAGCTGTCACAACTTCCCCTGGAAGTAACACCATCCTCATTGTTTCACTCCAGCTCAACAAATAGCTCTGGGTAAGCCTCGCGCACAAATCGTTCATCCTCCCAAGTAGCCTCATCCGGGCTGAAGTGCTTACACTGCACTTTAACCTAGGTGATGGCTCACTTCGTCAGCATAATTTATCTCCGGTTAATTATGTGTTGCAGCTCGACCAGAAACTCGTCGTCTGGCTCTACCTGAAAACAAAAAAATTCCTTGTTAAATTCTCATAATGAAATCATATTTCAAGTTAGAATTTTTAATTCTATCCTACCTCTATATTCTGCCAGTGAATTACGTGCTTCGAATAATGCACATAATGTTTCAACAGAGACACATGAAACACATTGTGTACTCGGATGTCACTGGGTAAAGCCAGCCGATAGGCCACGGGTCCTACCCTTTCCAAAATTTGGAAGGGTCCACAGAACTTGGGAGCCAACTTGGCACAAGAGGTTCACCGCAAGGTACTCCTCTTGGGTTTGATCCTCAAATACACATGGTATCCCACTTCGAATTCCCGATAATTCCTCTTCTTATATGCATAGATCTTCTGCCGATCTTGTGCAAACTTCAAATTTTGTCTTATCTTCTTTAATTCTAATTCCATTTCTGCCAACATTTATGGTCCCAACGTTAGTTTTGTTTCGGGGCTGCTCCAATTTATGGGTGTGCGACATTGTCTCCCATACAAGGCCTTGAAAGGACTCATCTTAAGAGACTCTTGGTAACCATTGTTGTAAGCAAATTCAACTAGATGCAAGTAGTCTTCCCATTTGGTTGGTTGCTGCATCACGTACATGCGAAGCATGTCTTCCAACACTTGGTTTACTCACTATGTTTGACCATCTGTCTGGGGATGATAAGTTGTACTAAAGTTTATTTGGGTCCCCAGAGCCATAAACAAAGTCTTCCAAAATGATAATGTAAAATTAACATCCCTATTTGAGATAACAGACTTTGGAATTCCATGTAGCTGGAATATTTCTCTCATAAAAATATCCGCTATCTGTACAGTCTTGTAAGTAGACTGCACAGGTATAAAATGTGCATATTTACTCAATTTTTCAACTACCACCATGATGGATTTAGTGTGCTTCTTTGACCGTGGTAAACATGTAATGAAGTTTAGGGATATGACCTCCCACTTCCATTCAGGTACCGGTATAGGCTGCAACAATCATGTGGGATGTCGATGCTCCACCTTAACCTGCTCACACTCCAAACATTTATTTAGATATTCAAAAATATTTTTATGCATACCAAGCCAGAAATATACTTTTCTAATAGTTGTTAACATTTTCTGGAATCCTGGGTGTCCTGCATAGTTACTCTGATAGTATTCATTCATGATTAATTCCTTAAGTTTCACACGATTTTGGTACATAAAACTTTCCTCTAAAGGTTAGAATTTTTTCTTGGTTAACTCCGTATTCAGAAGTACTTCCTTATTTTCTGGTCTCTTCCATTTTCTGCCATAAGAATTGATATTCCGGATCTTTCTGTGCTTCTTCTTTTACTTGATCCAAAAATTTACTTTCAAGCTGATTGTAGTAAAGCTCATAAACACAATGCAGCTTCCTACTTAAAGCATCAGCCACCTAGTTTTCCTTACCTTTCACATGCTGGGTATCCATATCAAACTCACGTAGAAAAGCATTCCATCTTAACTTTCTGGATTTTAAATCATCTTGCTTGAAATAACTAGTCACGCTGCTATGATCTGTTTTTAGCACAAAATTTTTACCCAGCAAGTAGTGTCTTCATACCCGAAGCGCATGTACTACTATTGTTAACTCCAAATCATAGGCCGAATATCTTTGTTCATGTTCCTTCCGCTTTCTAGACTCATAAGCCACTATTTTGACTTCTTGAGATAAAACTGCCCCAACACCCTCTTTACTAGTGTCTGTACAAACTTCAAATTCTTTGTTGGGGTTAACTACCCTCAACACTGGTGCGGTGGCAAAAAGGTGCTTCAACTTCTCAAAGCTATTCTGACACTCAACAATCCACTTAAATACTTTTCCTTTTCTTCGCAAAGAGGTAATGGGAAAAGTAATTATGGAAAATCCTTCAATAAATCTCTAATAGTACCCAGCTAATCCCATAAAGGATCGAATATCTGCCACATTCTAGGGTACTCTCCATTCCATGATTTTCTTGATTTTCTCTGGATCAAAAAAATTCCCTTCTGCTGAAATGACATGGCATAAGTACTAGATCTCTGTTTTAAAGAAATCACAATTGGTGAACTTAGCGTACAACTGGTGTTTTCTTAGCATTTCCAGCAAAATCCTTAAATCCTCTCTATGTTATTCCTGGTTTTTAGAATAGATTAAAATGTCATCTATGAATATAAGTAAAAAATTATCCAATAAGGGATGAAATATACCATGGATTAACCTCATAAAGGTTGTTGGTGCATTTTTTAACCCAAAGGGTAACACCACAAATTCATAATGCCCGTACCTGGTATGGAAAGCAGTCTTGTAAATGTTTTCATCCTTGATTCGGATCTGGTGATATCCAGATCTTAAATCTATATTTGAAAATATTGTGGCCCCCTTCACTTGATCAAACAGATCATCAATCCTTGGTAGAGGATATTTATTTTTAACTGTTAACTTATTGAGCTGTCTATAGTCCATGCACATTCGCATGGTTTTTTCTTTATTCTTAACGAACAACACTGGTGCTCCCTGCGGGGACACACTTGGACGAATATAACCTTTGTCAAGAAGTTCTTGTAACTGAATTTTTAATTCAGTTAATTCTGGAACACTCATTCGGTAAGGAGCCCTTGACACAAGAGATGCTTCTGCAATTAATTCTCTGGTGAAATCAATATCTCGCCTTGGTGGTAATCGAGGAATATTTTATGGAAAAACATCCATGAAATCTTGTACCACTGGTATGTTTTCCATCATAGGTAACTTTTCCTTGAAATTAGCATATCTCACCTGAATAGCATATATCTGGCATCCATTCGTCATACATTTATTCATTTCGGATGCTGTAATTGGACGTAGCAGTAGTGGCTTCTTGATTCCATGAATCTCCTTGCGTGTTCCATCTTACATTCTGTAATAAATGATATTTTCCTTCCAGTCCACTAAGGTCCAATGTTTTTCTAGCCAATCCATACCCAAAAAAACATCATAAGACCCTAATGCTAGTATGTTCAAGTCTACGATTAATTGTTGTTCTAAAATTTCCAAAGTACAGTTTGGAATTTTGGCAGTTACCTTTCTTTTTGCTCCCGTGCCTAGCTGTACCAGCCAAGGGGTTTTAAATTTCTGCCCTTTTAATTTACAAATTTCCACTATTTTGGGACTAACATAACTTTGACTTGCACCTAGGTCTACAAAAATAGAAACATATTGAGACGGTAATTTACCTTCCAACTCAATCATTGATCCAGGAGGATCTTGATCAGTACAAGATCGACAGAGTTCCAAGTCAACTCTAGCAGTTCGATGTCCAGTTCAGTCTTCAGAATCATAAAATCGCCAGTGAAAGCTCCTTCAGTGTCAAGGTCGTCATGTGTTTCGAGTTTGGATGAAAAAGGTGACATGGCATTTGTGGACCTAGTTTTAAGGTTTCCTAATGGTGAAATACCTTATGAAATGTAAAAGTCCTATTCCTAATACCTAAAACATATGTCATCTAGGAACTAAGGTTTAAAGATAGCCTAGGTCCTAAGACATTAAAACCTAACTCTAAACCTAAATTCCTTAAGACCTAAAACTAAGTGATTAGGACCTAAGTATTATTTCTAAGACATAAAATTAAGGTCAAAACCTATAGCGCAATTATATTCCAAACCATATTAAATAAAAATATCATAAAAATTTTTAAATAAAGGTTCGGATGGTTGGAAATATATAATAAAACAAATTAAAATAAAAACCATATATTTAAACCTATGTCAAAAACCTTATTATTATAAGGTTCGGATCGGTTTTATAAACCATGCTGTAAAGGGTTCGGGTGATAATGTTAAAAAACATTACACAGCGTTACGATGACCGCGTCGGAAGTTGGATAATACCATGTGACCATAGTTGTAAACCCCAACAGAGTTGTTATGTTAACCGTGTGGTTCATAAACCGCGTCGGAAAATTGTTGTGTGAACAAGATTAACTGCCGAGTTTTATTCCGCCCACTCACATGGGAATGGTTACAACTCCCCACGTGGTTAGCCTAACCGTCGGGTTGAGTTTTTATTATATGGTTTAAAATGGGTTTTTCGAATTTAATTCAGCACTATGGTAATGCAACTTATCCCTAAGGTTCATGAATGGAGAATAATTCTACCCTTATCACATGAAATTCTCAACCATCTTCTAAATGTGGATTTTAGAGGTTCGAATGTAGCCTATTTAAACCAAGGAATTGGCTCATGAATTTTAGCTTGGATTTTTGTGAAGACATAGTGTAGTTTCAAAAGTTGAGAGGTGATTTTATTTGTAGCATTGCTCAGTCGTCGATGGTCGGAATTGAGCACAGAGACAGGAGTCGGAAAGGCGAGGAAGAGTATTTTCAGTTTATAGGTTTCAGAAGTGCCTGTGAGCACACTCATTTTGTTCTATTTCAGTGTAAATATTCCTCACTATCAATCCTAATAAAAACGAATGCCCACTTAAAAGCGTACCCGGAGATGTAGTCCAGGAGGGACGAACTCCATCATCAAATTGTTTGCCTCTTCTTCTCTCTGATTATTGTCATTATTTAATTAATTTATGCTACTGGTTTATGTCATTTTTAATTAAAGCATACTTCAGTTAACAGTCAATCTAAAGGACAAACTAATCAAACTACCTCAGCACTTTATTCGGTCAATTTCAGATCATATTGGTATCAGAGTAGGTTGTGCTTTGTAGTTTGTTTGTCAAGCTAGTACTTCTTCTTCTCCTAATATCACACAGTTGAATGAAGGAAAAAGGATTGAGCTATTTCATATAAGGGTAACTTCAAAGCATACTAATATATATACATTTTTCGATATGGGATCACATGAAAATTTGATTTCTGACACTAGTACATATGGGGGAAATTTCGATGCTTGGTTCCGACGCTTTTGACCAAATGTCATAAATTTTCCCAAATTTTTTCAATCCCACCCGAAACCATCGCTATACTGACATTTAGAGAAAAGTGTCGCAATACCGACACTTAGAAAAAGTGTCGCAATTGCGACACTATGCCCCAAAACGTCGCTCTTGCGACGACTACCTCCAAATGTCACAAGTGCGACACAATGTCTAAGTGTCACAATTGCGACGTTTGGAGGCATCCGTTGCAAGACCGATGCTTTGTCCGCCGTCGGTATAACGACACTTATATGCGCGCTACATAAAAATACGAAACTTATATCCGCGCTACATAAAAATGATTTTATTAAAAACTACATGCATTAACGTCTGATATCACACGTGCATTCGCCCTCCGCTCTTGCAGAACAGCATTCGCACTCAGAATTTTCCCTTAGCTCTTGCAGAACAGCATTTTCCCTCAGAATTCGCCCTCAGCTCTTGCAGAACAGCATTCGCGCCGTACCTCTCCCCGTCTCCTTGCACGAACATTTTCCCTCGTAATTCGGCTCCCCGCCCTCTTCAGACAAAGAATCGCCCCCGCATCTGCCACCCCCGCCCAACAAAATTCACCCTCGCATTCGCCCTCACCCCGCAGAATGTGCAGATCGCCCCGAGCCTACAAAATAGTATCCACCCCGCATTCGCCCCCCCGCCGTTCGCCCCCCTTGCTCTCTTAACAAAGATTCGCCCTCAGCTCTTGCAAAATGGTAAGTTCTTACTGCAGGCCCTTCCTCCTATAGTAGGGTTGACTCTATTTGGGTTTTTTTGGTCAATTCCATTGGATTGTGTTAGGATGTAGGGTTCTCTCTAGATGTCTTCCAATTTTATTTCGAATGAGTTTCAAAGAGGATGTGTAAGATGTGTTTGTGCTTGCATGAATTTGACTCCACCAGTTTCATGAAGTTTAAGCTATGGATTTTAGTTCAACAAACTCATCCATCTCAACACCCAGTAATGAATTGCCCTTGGTCTGATCTATATTGAAGGTGAAGTGAAAAGTGGTAGAGAATGGGAGATTGAAAGTCATCAACTTTATCACAAGGGTAGTACTCTAGATTTGAGGATTTTCTGATGACATACCAAAGGTCACATCCATACATCCATATCAAGGTCAATGCTAAGGCCATGTCCTCGATGGACATCATTTGGCTTTGAAAATGGCCATTGCACCGTGTTGTTTCTTATATTACATCACGATAGTTTCTTAGGTCATTTCTTGTTTCTTGAGATGAAAAACAACCAAAGAAATTGTGAAGATCCTTTCAAGAAATAAATGACCATTTCTCGATCATATCTCAACTATTTTTTATTTTATTCAGTGGTTGCTTACTTTGAGAGAAATTTGACACTTTTATAAGGAATATAACATAAAAACACAAAATGGGAAGGAATTGATGAGGTAGATGTCCTTTAGTTGTTGTCAATTAAGAATTGATAATACAAAATGCATGTTCTATACTACAAACTAGATTCCTTCCTGGAGTTAGGACACAGAGTATTGAATCAAAGTTGTAGTTTCTAACTTCTTGTATTGGTTCATCAATCTTGAAATTCAAACATTGCATGTCTTCATTGCTTCATGTTTGAATAATTTGCATCATATCGTACAATAGGAAATTAGGAATTGTGATTATTATTACTTTATGGATATGTTAAGTTACTTTTAAGTTTGCATGGTTTAGTGTGAAATTATTCTAGTGTGCCCCTAGGCCCAGGTGAAGGAATGCCAAGGACTGAGAACCCTAGTTTTTAAATGGTATTGTTTCTTATACCCAAAAACCCCTCAAAATCACTTCTTATTAGTTCTTAACAATAGTGTTGTAAACAATTTGAGAATTGATATAGCAAAATCTCTCACTTCTCAAGATAAAGTCCTAAAGCTAAAGTGTGATACCATGTGTAATTCAATAGCCCCATTATCACCTCACCAACCTCTTTTCACTTCGGGCTAGCTCTCCTCCAACTCAAGGGGGGTTCTCCCTAGTAGATGTTAGGGATCTAATGGCCCAACCAAACCAAGTAAAGAGCCCCCTAACTCTCTATGTTTACTACTATCAATCAAAATATTGAACAATAGGGTCAAACATGCATCCTGAAGATAAAATTGCCAGGGTATTTTTGGGTAATTTCAAAGGGAAAGTCCCCAAACACATATAATCAAGGAATTATAACGTGATTTCAAAGTTCAAACATTAAATATCAACAAAATCGTTTAAAGGATATTGAAAGGAAAAAGGTGATGGAAGATAGAAAGTGCCTTACTTAAATGCTCTAAGGATTTTTCAATAGTTGCTCCAAAAGATTCACTTCAAGGCCCTTCAAGATCGTCTCCAACAATGCTATACCATCAACTTCAACAATGTTGCTCCAAAAATGTCCTCAAGGTCTTCACAACAAGTTTACTAGAAGTTTCTCCAACAATATATTCAATAAGTTCTTCATTGTCAACTCATCTCTTGTTTGGGTGCCTTAATGTGCAATGACATGTTTCCAGGACTGAATTCAGTGCAAGGCATATTTGAAACTCTAACTCTGTCTTCCGGTGTCTTATTAGAAATTATTTCAGTTTTCATTTTTTGTTTTCAATTTAGATATTGTTTTCAAGTTTTTACATTTATAATTTTATTGCAATGTGGCAGACTGATCAGGGTAGTACAGGAACAACCTCGAGACGGGATGATCGCGGAAAGAGGCCAGCGGAAGAACATGTAAAGTGCCATCATTGCTCTATCTTCAGGTATTTTAGTTATTTACATAATTGAAATAATATTAATTTTGTTCAAATATGCAGACACCTAGCCATGGTACGCCTGATGATTCCCTCTTTGAGGAAGAGCTTTCTTCATCCCTATCTCCAATGTTCTTGTTGCAAAAAAAGGCATGAGATGCAAGGTCGGAATTTAATACTTTGATAGACGTGCCTCAAACACTTGAAACAGAAGAGAGGATAAAACATCTTATGAGCCAGCTAGAAAGATATCAGGTAATAATAAAAAGTCAAAAGGATATTTTTTTTGTTCTGCATGAGATGAATTGTGATAGTTTGATTTTTAATTTTTACATTGACTAAACTAACAGAAAGTTCTTTTGTATGTAGCATTTTCTGGCATTTGCTGAACCCGGTGTTGGTGGTAGTGGAACACAAGGGCAAGAGATTGCCCAACAACCCTCTTGTACACCTTCTACTCCTTTAGGTGCTAGCCAAGAAACACACCCTGCCCAAGCAGACACCCAACCAACCGCTGAACGTGTTGGCAATGATGAGGCTGATATGGCCAACTACATTATTGCGTTTCCTGGAGCTACACGTGTCAGCTCCACAAGGACCATTAATGGCACGTTGTTGGTGAACGATGAGGGTGTCCCTATAAAGCATGTACAACTCCCAGGTAAATTTTAATATTTTAACTATTTCATGTACTTTATCTAAAACATATATATCATGATTTTTATTTTTAAATTAATGATAATATCTTCTTTTTCTTTTGGTTTTATTCTGTGTAGGAAACAATGAGTTCTACAGGATTCTGGAGAGCCATGTGTTGGTAATTTTTGGCCCAACCATATGTACAGGGTGGAATTCCCAGAATTCCAACCTGAAAAAGAACTTCTAGATTATCTAGAAGCCCTTTTTGGGGTCGGCACATTTGACAGAAAATCGGTGGCTCAGGTAGCCGGCAAATATTTGAAATATACCAGGGACACCTATAGGACGCAATTGCAATTTAACCCTAGATATGAGCGTCCTCTCGCAGTTTCAAAGAGTGAGTGGAGAGCACTCATCCATGACGGAAAAGAGAAAAGGGTAAAGAAAGAAGGAAAAATGCCAACTGGACCCGCAAGGTAAATTACAACTTTAATTCAATAGCTTTAATTTTCTTTATGTCTAAAATAAAAGTGTGCTACGTCATATCTGACTTCAATCTTTTGATGCTAGGTTTCCTGACACCTCAAAGGAAACCAAAGCTAGGATTGAAAAAAAGGGCCATCACAAGCTAGGCCAGGGCGACTACTTGAAATTAGCCGCAAGAATTGTAATTAAGTAGCTAAACATATTATAATTAATTGTATCGCCTTCCAATGTTTTTGTAATCCTATCAAATATGATTAAAAATACACAATCATATGTAATGTAGGGTGATGAATTCAAAACAAAAACTACAGAGGAAGATAAAAATATCGCTTTCCATTTTGGCTATCAAGCCGTAGTTGAACGTCGCAGAAGCTTGGGGCAGGTCCCAAGATCCAGAATGCCTGATAAGGTAAAACATTAACCTTTCAATATGTTTGTTTTCGTCCATAAATTTAATGTCTAACAAATTTGTTTAAATCAGGGGAGAAGCACTACCGACGAGGCAAATAACCCAGTTTTAGAGCCAGATGTAGATGATCCTCATGTGCAACCTGATCATTGTAGTGGGGACCAGGCCGACAATGCTGCTATCAGTGAGGGCCGTGACGGTAATTAATTTCCACTTATAATTTTTTCTAATTATACCTTGATGGTTGTCCTTATAACGTTTTTTGTTTAAATGAAAGAGAATGTTTCCCTTGAGGATCTTACCACCAGAGAGGAAGACAGGGCAACAGTCTCAACGGCGACAACTGGTGCACCAGGTAAATAATCTCATTGCAATTTTTTTTATTAATATTACCGAACTAGTTCAATGATATTTAAAAACTGACAATTAAAATTTAATATTATCTATTTTTGTAGGCAATGCCCCGTCACTGGATGAGACCAGACATTGTGACTACACAACTAGGTCAGCGACGACAACTGGTGCACCAGGTAAATAATCTCATTGCAATTTTTTTTATTAATATTACCGAACTAGTTCAATGATATTTAAAAACTGACAATTAAAATTTAATATTATCTGTTTTTGTAGGCGATACCCCGTCACTGGATGAGACCAGACATCGTGACTACGCAACTAGGTCAGCGGCGACAACTGGTGCACCAGGTAAATAATCTCATTGCAATTTTTTTTATTAATATTACCGAACTAGTTCGATGATATTTAAAAACTGACAATTAAAATTTAATATTATCTGTTTTTGTAGGCGATGCCCCGTCACTGGATGAGACCAGACATCGTGACTACGCAACTAGGTCGGCGACGACAATTGGTGCACCAGGTAAATAATCTCATTGCAATTTTTTTATTAATATTACCGAACTAGTTCAATGATATTTAAAAACTGACAATTAAAATTTAATATTATATGTTTTTGTAGGCGATGCCCCGTCACTGAATGAGACCAGACATCTTGACTACGCAACTAGGTCAGCAGTGCGGGTCGAAAGGCATGAAACAGGAGCAGAGCACGATGATATTGATGATGTAATTAGGAGCTTTAGAAATAGGAAGAAGAAAAATAAAATTTGATAATGTAAAATATTTTATTATTATAAGACAAACGTTACCATATTTGGAACGTTTTTTGCGTTATATAAAAAACTCATTTATCATACTATTTTTATGTCAAGCATTAATTGCAATGTTTCCTTGCGTACTTTTTGTTGAATTGTTTTTTTATTAGTTATTGAATCATTTTTTTTTATGCTCATGAAAGTAAAAAATGAAATATAGATTAGGTATTGGGGAATTGAGAGTGATGTGAGGGGGGGGGGAGGGGCCATAAGAGCTTCCACCTTCACGTGGTTGGCCCTGTTTAGTAGAGAATAATTTATTGGAGCGATTAAATCTTGGAGAAAACCTCCCTCGATCCAGCGTAGCAACAAAAAAGTCATTGTTGACTTAGTTGCTACTCTTTCAGATCGTGGGAGGCTTGTTCCAAGTTCATGTGACTCCAATAAATTGTTCTTGAAACAAAGAGGAGCTTATTCAGGTATTTTT
The DNA here is from genome assembly GCA_034641835.2 of Pinus albicaulis. NCBI lineage: Eukaryota > Viridiplantae > Streptophyta > Pinopsida > Pinales > Pinaceae > Pinus > Pinus albicaulis. The sequence continues at coordinate 8,418 of JAXQQM020062805.1, read as the reverse complement.
TGACATTTTCAACATATGCTCTAACATTATCATAAGAATGCATCTTAGAGTAAAAAATACTACATCAATTACTTGTATTTATTGTATAGATAATGATGGATTTTGATTGACTTGGAAGTGCAGGTACAAATCCTCTTGCATCATAAGCAATACAACTTGTCAACTAGGGTCATGTCCAGGATATTTTTGCTTGTGCGCTTAACCAGGTTCATAATGTCACATTTTGTAAGTTCCTTTACAGTTCATAATTCAATATTAAGCTTGTTCATGATTATTATCTAGGTTTTTTGTATGTGTTTTTTCATCTATTTGATTGTAAGCAACTTTGCATGTTTCCTGTTGTTCACTATGATTTCTCCCATTACCACTCCCAGGATGAATTCGACTTTATTGTTACATAGGTTACTTTATTGTTACATAGGTTACTTCATTTACGATTTCATAGGTTACATCATGTAAAGTTGTCAATCTCAGGTTGGTGATGAGCTTTAGTTCTCCAGATTTGGGGCTTTTCTGATATTTTCTCCCTCTTGTCATTCCTGCATCACCTCGTTATTTGAGCATGCCAATTGTCTACCACTTGTACCAATTGGCCCATGTCAATCTCTAAGTGGTGCCACATTTCACCTATTTTCAGTGAGAGTTTAGGGTTTCTCTAACATAGCTTCAAAAATCCGATTCAGTGCCTGCTTGAATATCGTCACATAATACTAATGGTTTGGATTGATGAGCATGTTCTGAATGGTTGGTTGATTCATAAGAACCACCCATATAGTCATCTTGAGATATTTCAGAAGTTTTCTTGGGTTTCCTTTTTCACCGTTTCTAGTGGGTGGGATGGTGTGGGGTGATCCATCAATACTGGTGCTCTTGTAGTAGGGAATTTTTTTTTGGGGATATAAGGGAGCATTTGATGTAGATATTCCATTGGATGCATTCATAGATGGGCATGAGAGGTCAAGAATTTAAATTAAAAATATGCAACCTCTAGCATGGCAACCTGAAGGCCGCGAGAGACACTGGTTAAAGATTATTTTGTGTTGGCCTTAATATAGTCGTGATTTCTTTCTATTATCTTAATGCAAATATATAGTCCAGTCTCATTAAAATGAGGATTGTGGTTGTATTTCTCTTTGGTTGTTTCTCTCTTAATGCTCCAGAAGTTGCCAAAAGTTTCGATAGTTGTTTAGTTTGCATGTTACAACTTAAAAGTGGTTTTTAGCAATGGGAGTCATGTTTTTTAAGGTTCATACTAATATGAAGATCTTGTAATTCTATATTCAGCATAAGAGAAGATGGCCTCTGCTTTGGGTAGTATGAAAACAATTGCCACATCTACCTCATTGGGTAACAATGGAAAGGGGAAGAAGTTGGGTGCAATGTTTGATAATTATGGCAGACAATTGTCTTCTCTTTCAGTTTTTTCACCCATTTCCTTTAATCGCTCAAGAAGAAGAGGGACTCTGAGATTACGCGATAGAGATAAGGTAGTTAATACAAGAGCTATGGAAAAGGAGGTTTACTTCAACAAGGATGGCTCAGTGACAAAAAAATTGCAAGTCAGAGAAAAAATTATGTTTAAGGGAAGGTCACCTACACGTGAAACTTCACTGCGGTGGATCTTTCCTTGTCCACTTATATTCGATTTTAATGTGTTATTTTAATTTTTCATGGAGGGTTGTTTTGGCATATGGTCTAGCATTCAATTGCACACTTACTGAAAGCATTGTCAATTTGTCTTGCAGGCGGTGTGAACAAACTTGTTGATCTTGTTGGAGTCACCCTTGGGGCGAGGAGAAAAATGTTGTCTTGGAGAGCAAGCATGGTTCTCCGAAAATAGTTAATGATGGTGTGACAGTAGCTAAGGAGGTAATTTGTAGATGTGTGCTCTGGTTTTCTTTTTAACGTTGTATTAGTTCCCCATCTTAAATATCTTAGATTTGGTAGGCATAATTTGAAAACTCAAAGGTGAAAGGAAACATATTTGTTACCCAGTGGTCTACTTGGCCTATGGACTAGCCACATTAGAGTAATGCATAAAGCTTTTCACAACAATAAAAGGAAAGGGTTATGTCTGAGTCAAATTTTATTTTTATTGACAGTGTAATGAAATGTATCTCAATGTTATGGTTTTGGCCTTTTTATTGGTTGAATTAGAGGACCCAGATGAAAATATTGGGGCCAAGTTGGTAAGGCAAGCTACGGCAAAGACAAATGATTTAGCTAGGGATGGAACCACAACATCTGTTGTTCTTGCACATGTTGGAATATTGAAAAATTCCAGAACAATGAATGGAGAATAAATCTCCCTTCCTCTAACACAGAGAAAATAAAAATTTCTTTGACAGGAGACAGAGTTTCAATACTTTGAAAAAAAACTTCTATTCCCTTCAATAACTCAAAAAAAAACTATTACATTTCTTCCTCACTGAGAGGGATTACAAAATTATGACTTCTACAAAATGCAGTGCATAAAACCAACTCACTGTCTGTTCAAAACAAACATACTCTGTCTCTAAAACACTCTGCTGTGTTTTTCACTTTTGCACTACTCTGCATACACACTTAAAAAGTTACACTCAGTATTTCACTTTTTACACACTGCTGTGTAATAAAAAATTTACATACTGTTTATAAAAAAAACTACCAAGATTTTTTGTCCTTTTTATTTTTATATGATGTAACATATAAAACATATTATAATAAAATCTCTTTTTAAAAAAAATAAAATTAAAACTAAATTCTATGGCCCACCTTTCATTTCACATATGATATATATATAACATATGTTTAAAACATATGTATATATTAAAGCATACATAAAATTAAACTATCAAAACATTAAAGAACCCTTTCCATCAGACTTCAAAATTCTGAATAGATTGAATTTCAAACCAAGTTCGCGTTCCAAAATGGGATGCTGACGTTTGCCTAATTTGTAACGCAAATTCTCAATCCAATGTGCCTTATAAAAAATTCGGGTCCGGTTTTCAGGTTTTCAGATTCCCTTAAATTTCATGCGATCCATTATTAATGCTCCACGTGTCCTCCTTTTGAATTTACAAAACTGGGGGGTAAATTTCTGTTTGTTTAATTTCTAGTTGGTGAATTTCATTAATGATGGTTGTTGTGTTTAAATACAATCCTGTACAAAAATATGGCTGCGGTCGTTTACAAAAAAAACTTGCAGGAATTTTAAATGCTGAATTAAATTTCTGGATGGCGTGTAAGCAACCTCCAAAAAAAAATGTTGCTGCTGCATCCGTCCTGCTGCAGCAGTTGAAGTTAAAATTCAACAGCACAGGGTTTAATAAGTGAGGGTGTAAAGGTAACTTTTTGTCGATAGTACTAGATTAAGATCATCTATTCATTTTTGTAGGGTCTTATGGTGTTTGGTTTTTTAGTTTTGGGTTGGGCTTATTGAGTCTAATATATTTTTTGAGTGACAAAATTTCTATCATGTATTAAAAAATTTTGGTTCTTTTGTCAAAATTTATGAGCTTGTTAGGAAATACAAAAGTGACAATGGTTGTATCTTAAATTTGTGGAAAATAATTTTAAATGAAACCTTTTTGTTTAGGTTGTTGCAGTAGGTGCAAGCCCCATTCAAATTACTAGGGGCATTGACAAGACAATAAAGGCCCTTGTTTCGGAACTCAAAATTTTGTCAAAGGAGGTAAACGAATGCCTTTTGAGTAGGTTGGTTTTCCTTTTTGCTGATGGTTTGGTGTATCTAATTGAATTAGTTGCCTAAGGTATTTTTGGTTGCAAACTCCTTTTCATTTTTCATACAGTATTGGCCTTGTGGAATACATTTGATTGTGTGTTCTTGTTAGATCTACAACATTTGTAGTTGTTTAGTCTTATGGCCGAGGTGCACTTTTATTATGGAAATAGTTGATGCAATATTGTCATTTAATCCTTGCTGCAGGGTAGCATGTTGAGAAGTTTCTTGTGAAACATTTGGTATTCAAAATGACACTTGATCCTATACAGCATCATGCACTTGACTTCAAAATTCATATTCAAAGTGTGCCAGACAATTCTTGCAAATTTCAAATATTTATGTTGTTTTAAACCATTATCTTTTTCATGTATTGGATGCTGAAAATGTGAAAAAGACTTTGGTATGAAACCAACTGGTGAATAATTTCCAGCAAAACAACCACTTCCAAGACATGATTTAGAAATAGAACATATGTACTTATGAAGCATAGAAAGATATCCTTGATGCATTGTCAATGTTTGGCTAGGGTTATTTTTGGAGAAAATAACTCCTTATTCCTAGAATAGTGATCTTCAATACAAGTAAATGCCAGAGAAGAGAGATCATCATGTGACATAAACCTATTAATAAAAGTGAACAGGGAATGATTATTAATTATGGCATACTAAGTTGTCAGTGATTTTGACTATTTGTCTTTAACATGTAAAAATGTTAAATTCCAAAATTACATCGTCATGGTTTGGCATCATGAGCTTGACTAATTGTCCACCATTCTCATAATTTCATTGTTGTCTTCATATCTATAAACAAAATTTCAAATAATAATAAAAAAGCTCTATAAGAAAAATCCAGACCTCCATGCTGTTGCTCCTTGTGAGACAAAGTCAAAATTGCATTACACAATCTGACATATAAGAATCTCTTATATCTCGGTGGTATGTATCCAAATTCTTATAATAGTTTCTTCAAGATGTATGTTGACATTGCCAATGAGATATTTAAGCAATGAAATATGGATCCTTCTTCATTGTTGTATATGTAACAGTCTTTTATTAATATAAAGATTGAAGGTTTTGTCTTTCTGAAAATGAAATGTAAAAATAATTTATTGTGGTCAATTGAAAAAAAAAAATTTAAAGCTTTTCATTATGGAAGGGCGACATAGATATATGCCCTTCTAATTGAAATTCGGACCTTCCCTACAAATTTGATCACTGTGTGGGACCTTAACAAACAATAAAACTATTCCGCCGCGCGTTATATAAAACATATAACAAAACCTTTGTCAAAACTTCAAACGAACCCTTTAGCCATGGGTATTTCATCACGAATTGATCATTTTACCATGTACCTTCTTCTAGAGGAATATTCTTCCACTTGATTAGTTACTTCATAATGGTTATATGTCAAAGAGATACATAATGTTTATCTATAACTTTTTGTGGTTCGAGAATCAACTTTCATTCTTCATCTAATTTTGGAAGTTCTATTTACATTGGCATATTTTTTCCCAAAACCTTTTTTAGGAAAGATACATGAAAAACCTTATGAATGCAAGAATAAGGGAAATATAACTTCTATACCACTTGTGCAATCCTATGAATAATTATTTAGGGCCATAACATTTTTGAGCTAATTCTTTATTCTTCTTTTTCTTGAATGAAGATTGCTTATAATGCTATAATCTAAAAAAATACCCAATTACCCTCCTCAAATTATCTTTCACTTCAATGTTGTTCCCCTTGTTGTTTTATCATGTTTCATGTCATTTGAAGGTTTTCCATAATAATTTTCAAATTTTCTTTAGTATTTTCCATATGTGACTCTATTTCCTATACTTTGGACTTATCTTACAAAAAGTATGAGATACTAGGAGTTGGATATCCATAAAGGGCCTTAAATGGGGAAATTTTAGTAGATGTGTGATAGGTAGTATGATAGTATCATATTAACATTCTTCCTTGAGGAACCCACTTCATCCATTAAGATTGCTTTTCTAAAAAGTAACATTGTAGATAACCTTAAAAACATTTGTTAACTATTTTTGTTTGACCATTTGATTGTGTTTGATATGTAGAACTCATGGCAGCTAGTGTTTCTCCACTCATATTAAATAATTATTTCCAAAGTTTCTTGTTACTATTACTTTAGGAAAACCATGAAGACTATGAATTTCTTTCACGGACACTTCTACCACTTGGCTTGTTGTTTATGTACTTTGAGCTCTACAAAAAAAATCTACAAAATTTGTCTATATAAATGACCACAAAAATGTAATACTTACCTTTATATTTCAGTAACCCTGTAATAAAGTCTATTGATATATCTTCTAGTCTTTGAATATGTATGTGGAATGTTTGAAGTAACCCTAAAGATTTTACTATGTCTCTTTTATTTATTATGCAAACCTGACCTTCTCTTACAAAATTTTGAATATCTTTCTTCATTCCTTCCAAAAATATATTTTTTGATCCTTTGAGATGTTTTAAGGAACCCTGTGTCCTACCATCAGAGAGACATGGGACTCCCTTAATATTTGTTTATTAAAATATGCTTGCGTGCATAAAATTATTCTACATTTGCACCAAAGTATATCTCTCTTTCACTCCCAATGCTCCATAGAGTTCATCCCATCCTTTATAAATTTTAGTTTTTGTTTAGTACTATTGTCATTTTTCCATTATGGCAAGCTTCTTATAGCCACCTAGGAATAGAAAATGTAATTGGATATAAATTTGAGGCCTCTTCTATTTTAGAAAGAGCATCATGTATTAAATTTTCCTTACCCTTTTTGCAGATTATCTCAAAATTAAAACTTTGCATTTTTTCTCCTCATTTTTGTTAATATTCTAATGAAAATCATAGCTTCAAAAAATAATTTATGCTATCATGGTATATCTTGACTTTAAAGTACCTCCCAATGATATACTATCCCCATTTTTTATTGCATGTAATATTGCTTCCATTTATTTTTCATACGTAAATTTCACCAAATATTTTCTTTGAATTCCTTGCTTTTAAAAGCCAATGATATCCCTTATTGTGTTAATGTTACGTAAATTCCTTGTCCTAGTGCCTCACACTCTACTATGAATTTTTTACCAAAAGTAGGTGCAACCGATGTTGGTGTAGAATACATGGCATCCATTAAAAGAGAGAATGCCAAAGTAGCCTCATCATTCCATATAATGATATTTTCTTCAAGAGATATGTGAGTGGACTTGAAATGCATGCATAATTCTTAACAAATTATCAATAATATCATGTAAGTCTAAAAAATCTTCTAAGAACCTTGATTTTCCTAGGAATAGGTCATTTTTTAATAGCTTGCATCTTTTGAGGCTCCAACTTCACTCCTTCCTTTAAAACAATATGAACCAAATACTAGAATTCTTATTTCCCAAAAGCACATTTGGATATTTTTACATAAAAATGATTGTTCTCAATAATTTATATAACTTTTCCACATGTTTAGTGTGGTATTCCCATGATTTATTATAAATATGTGTATTATTAAAGAAAACCAACACAAATTTTATAAGATGGGATCAAACAAAATTGTTCTTAAGTCGAGCCCGCCGGACTTCAAACGGCGATAAACCATAATTCAAACCAAATTCGTGTTCCAAAATAGCCTGCTGACGTCGGCCAATTTTGTGACGTGAAAACCAATTGAATTACGCCCTAATATTTTTCGAGTCCAAAGTTGGGCTGGCGTACGGAGGGAGAGTTGTGACGCAAATTTCTTATCAAATTTGCCCTAATATTTTTCAGGTCCGGATTTCCACTGCACGAGCGGCCCAAACAAAGATCTGCTCCAATCAATTTCTGCCATGTGTCCTTAATCAAATGTTGCCATGTTCCCAGATGCAGGTGCATTCGATGGCATTTAAGGCAATGGGACATGGATGTGGCGATTTCATATCAATCACATTAAGTTTTAACGTTGTTCAATTAAGTTCCAAGGTTTTCACATCAAATCGCATTAAGTTTTAACACTGTTCAAGATCGGACCTCCACTCCTATTAACGATTCTGCATGCTCCAATATGATCTAGCCTTCGACTCTCATTAATGATCAGAGATTAATTATGATGGGCGTCCTTCGATTGCATTGCAGTCGGGTCGATAAAATGGCATTTCGCTATGGTTTTTCAGACAAGCCGGTTGTTGGGTTACACTGCCTACTCACTATGGCGAGAAGGAGAAGTGGCCAGATGAACTGCTGCTTAGACCTTGCTACATATCTGCATTTCTCTCGGTCTAGTCCTTGTCTGTCTTCCTATGTTTCTTGGAATTCTGCTTCTCCGTCTCCTCTTGTGCCCACTGCTGAGACTACACTCATGCCTCATCTGCGTCAAAGGATGCGTTGTCGCAGGGGGAGCACTAGAGGTCAACCCCTGCGTGCTCCCTCCAGCCCCTCAAACGATTCGTCTTCCCAGTCTAGTGATTATCACGTAGGTCGCTATCCAGATACTAGAAGTGGGCGGGGTCGAGTTCTAGGATCTGGCCACCGTATGGGCTCCCCTGCTCCTCATTTCCCCAGCGCTTCACCTTCTCCCACGACGCGCACTGTGCTTTTTTCCTTTAATTTCTCTCTGAACCTCCCATGAATCATAGCTTCAATTACTGTGGTTTTCCGTGAGGAGGCCCAAATGGAAGAACAATGCACCCGTCCGGCGGGTCTAAGCT